>CADEPN050000004.1:0-350000 GCA_902829305.4 Spodoptera exigua | reverse complement strand
ATAGGTCCCCCATTCATATTAAAAATATAACCTGTAGTAGACTTACGCGTATCTACATCACCTGCAAAATCTGAATCCGAATAGCCAGTGAGATCACTACTTTCTCCACAACATATACATAAATCTTTAGTATTGATTAGGTATCTAATAACACGTTTAACGGCATTTACATGTTGTTGACTTGGATCGTTTACATATCTACTCAAAACATTTACAGCAAAAGAAATGTCAGGCCTTGAAACAGAGCTCAAAAATAACAAGGACCCTATAGCTTCTCTGTATGGAAAATTAATAATATTTTCATCCATTTTCTTTGAAATAACAACATTTACATCTGCAGGGGTACTGGCAGGATTTGAATCACTCATACAAAACTTCTCTATTAATTTTTCAATGTAATCTCTTTGATAAATACAGATACAATTATTTACTCTCTCTATTTCCATTCCCACAAAATATTTCAATTTTAATTCTTTTATTTTAAATGTTTGTTTCAAATATCCTATAACTCTTTTAATCATTGAGGAACTGGAAGAGACTACAAGTGCATCATCAACATAAATTATTATGAATACTTTCACCCCATTGAAAATACCTACACAAACACAACTGTCAGCCTGAGATTGCACAAAACCATATTTTATTAAAAACTCAGTGAATCTTCTATTCCAACAACGAGATGCCTGTTTAAGTCCATACAGTGATTTATTAAGTTTTAGGATACAATCATTTTTAAATGAAATTCCTTCTGGTACTTCTATAAAAATATTCTCTTCCAAATACCCGTTCAAAAAAGCAGTCTTTACATCAAACTGTTGAATTTCTAAATTATATTTAGCTGCAATAGAAAGGATAATTCTTATAGAGTCATATCTCGTTGTTGGGGAGAATATTTCTTGATAGTCAATATCTTTTATTTGATTAAATCCGCGTGCACATAAACGAGCTTTAAACCGTTTTACCTGATCATTTTCATCCTTTTTTTATAGCAAAAACCCACTTTGTAGTAAGCGTACGTTGACCAGACCTCTCTACTGGAGTCCAAGTATTATTCTCTTCATGTGCAAGCAATTCTTCATCAATAGCTTTCAACCAGTCGTTTCTTTGTGGACTTTTCATCGCTTCAGCATACGTTTGTGGCAGTGACAGTTCAATTAGGTTTGCTTCAAAACGTCTATTAATCCTTGGTCTCAAATTTATGTTGCTTTGAATTAAATCATCATCTAATTCTTGAGAAGGTTCATATGTAGGGTCATTGCTATTACAACTCAACATGCTATCTTCATTCTCTGATGATGAAGTTTCCACAAGAGTATCCTCTACATTTGTTTCTTGCATTTGATTTTGTTGTCCTAATGTCTTCACTTCATCGTCAATGTATATTTGTGTAATATTCTTCCTTATCTCTGGAACATTATGTTCTTCAAAAATTACATTTCTTGATATTTTAACCTTTTTGGTTTCTGGATTGAACATCCTGTAATTGTTATTATCATACCCAATTAGTATCATTTTCTCACTCTTTTTGTCAAGTTTAGTTCTTAGCTGATTAGGAATATGGACATATCCAATACTTCCAAACACCTTCACATGGGCTATATGAGGTTTGATGCCGTTCCATAATTCAAATGGTGTTTTCTTAGGAGTTTGGCTGGAGGAAGTCCGGTTTAATAAATATACTGCACAATTCACAGCCTCAGCCCATAATTTCAGTGACACATCCCTCGCGTACAACATTGAACGTGCACTCTCCACAATGGTACGGTTCTCTCTTTCAGCACGCCCATTTTGTTCTGGTGTATATGGCGCAGTACACTCATGAAATTATACCTTCTTTGCTGAGATAGTCATTGAAGATTTTATTCACATACTCTCTTCCATTATCAGTATGTAATATTCTGACACTATGCATGTACTTATTTTTGATCATAGCATTGTATTTCATGAATATGTCCATCACATCACTTTTATGTTTGACAAAATATACATGCCTGTAACTTGTAGCAGCATCCTTAAATAATATAAAGTATCTCATACCTTGGATAGATGTATGACTCATAGGTCCACAGACATCACTATATACAAGGTCACCTGGCTGTAGTTCTCCTCGTATAGATTTGTGAAATGGAAATCTGCACTGCTTTCCATATGCACATGCTTCACAAACAAAATCAGTTTTATCACTGTTATTCAGTTTCAAGCCTTCTACCACATTATCAGCACTCATACTCTTGATTTGTTTTAAGTTAACATGTCCCAGTCTTTCATGCTACATTTTAATGTTATTTTGATCACTTTGAACTAAGTTACAGGTATCTGAGACCACAGCTTTAATTTCCAATTCGTATAAATTATTTTCTGTTATTGTTGCACACATTACCAAGTCATTGCCTTTGTAAATGAATGCACCAGAGTCTTTCTTGATAATGATATAGGATTTACGCATTATCACACCTTCTGAGAACAGATTTCGTCGCAAATTCGGAACATACAATACATCATGTAGTTCACTGTTCTCCCACTGTCCATTGACACATCTCTTTATTAACACCTTGCCAATGCCAGCCACTTCCACTGATTGTTTGTTTCCTAATGTCAATGATTTCTGGTTACATTCCAATAGTTCTACAAAGAACTCCTTTCTATAGGTCATATGTGCAGAGGCGCCACTGTCTAAAATCCACACATTGTCTTCAGCTTCATGGAATTTGGTTTCTACATTAAACGCTAACAAGTCTGCACCTTCCTGTTGAGGTTTTCTATACTTGGATTTCTTTGGAGCACGACATTCTCGAGAAAAGTGTCCTCGTTTTCCACAATTATAACATTCAAATCTGTGTTTACTGTTTTTATTTTGATTTGAATTAATAGCATTTCTATTCAGCTCACTTTGTTTTGGGCTATTTTTCCATCCTTTCTTAGCCACAAGAAGAGCGGTTTCTTGTTCTTCTTCACACTGTAAACTAGCTTCTTCATCTAACAAACGAGCAGTGAGATTGACAAGAGTCTGTTGCTCTGGATCCAAAGACATCCACGCTTGACGGAGTGATCTTTACTTATGAGGCAGTGTTCCAAGTATTTTTGTTATCACAGCCATTTCACTAATACTTTCGCCACTTTCTTTTAACTGCTTGGCCAATGATTCCACTTTAGAAATGTGTTGAGCTACACTGTCATTTGTAGACATTTTATACTGGTAAAACTTTTCATGGATCAACATTTTACATAATTCACTCTTCTGTTCGTATATTGATTTAAGTTTTGTCATTATTTCCTTAGCAGTTTCACAATTTTCTATTAAAGTTATTTGTTTGAAGTCCATCGAAGATGTTATTATAAACATGGCCATGCCATCATTCTTTGTCCATTCAACATTATTTCCAGCCGGTTTAGGCACTGAAATATCAATGCCTTTTGCTTTTAGGGCACACTTTATCTGGAATTTCCATTGCCTAAAATGTTTTCCATCAAAATTTTCTAAGTTTATTGACCGCATGGAATCCATTTTGAGGTTATTTTGTCAATTTTCACAATACGATTGTAACTTTTTCTTTGCTATTTTTCTTAAAACTTTCAATTGCAGAATCTACTGGGCCCATAACCTGAAGGATTATGGGTCGTTTATCAAAGAAACGATAGTAATTAGCACAAATATAACTTTTATTCGGTAATAAGATGTATGACAGCAAGAACACTTAGTTACAATGATCTTCATATATAGTGTTGCCACCTAGTTAAATTTTCAAAAACTATTTTACTTAAATTGCTCAATACAAAGAAACAAATAAACAAACAAACAAACAAACAAACAAACAAACAAACAAACAAACAAACAAACAAACAAACAAACAAACAAACAAACAAACAAACAAACAAACAAACAAACAAACAAACAAACAAACAAACAAACAAACAAACAAACAAACAAACAAACAAACAAACAAACAAACAAACAAACAAACAAACAAACAAACAAACAAACAAACAAACAAACAAACAAACAAACAAACAAACAAACAAACAAACAAACAAACAAACAAACAAACAAACAAACAAACAAACAACAAACAAACAAACAAACAAACAAACAAACAAACAAACAAACAAACAAACAAACAAACAAACAAACAAACAAACAAACAAACAAACAAACAAACAAACAAACAAACAAACAAACAAACAAACAAACAAACAAACAAACAAACAAACAAACAAACAAACAAACAAACAAACAAACAAACAAACAAACAAACAAACAAACAAACAAACAAACAAACAAACAAACAAACAAACAAACAAACAAACAAACAAACAAACAAACAAACAAACAAACAAACAAACAAACAAACAAACAAACAAACAAACAAACAAACAAACAAACAAACAAACAAACAAACAAACAAACAAACAAACAAACAAACAAACAAACAAACAAACAAACAAACAAACAAACAAACAAACAAACAAACAAACAAACAAACAAACAAACAAACAAACAAACAAACAAACAAACAAACAAACAAACAAACAAACAAACAAACAAACAAACAAACAAACAAACAAACAAACAAACAAACAAACAAACAAACAAACAAACAAACAAACAAACAAACAAACAAACAAACAAACAAACAAACAAACAAACAAACAAACAAACAAACAAACAAACAAACAAACAAACAAACAAACAAACAAACAAACAAACAAACAAACAAACAAACAAACAAACAAACAAACAAACAAAGCAAGGTTAGTTTCTTTTAAAAGCAGCGCCATCTAGTTATCAATGGTAGCGTTATGCAAAACCTGTCAGTCAATGGTCGACCTCAAGCTGTCCATGCATTTTTGTCACCTTTAGTACCTTTCATAGAGATTTACAGCTTCAAAAATGAATTAGAACCACCATCATAAATGAATATCTTGATCAGTTGTAACCCCCGTTCCTCATTTATGGTTTTGCGTGTTTTGAACGTATTGTATACACCCAAATTCTGGAAAGATAAAATGCAAAGATTTATTACATATGAACATGGATTAATAATTAAACAAAAACTTAAAGTTAATGGTTTTGAATATATTTACCAAAGAAATATGTCCTTATGTTTAAGTCCACATGTCCATATCACATGTAAATTGTGTGTACCTTAAAATATTTGTCTTACGAATAAATCTTCAATCTGATCATCTATACAATTCATAATGCAATTATGTGATTCATGTGTAACTGAAAAAGAATAAAATTATTGTTAATTGAATCACAAATTGACGACAAGTATCAAAATAATATTATAAAAAATGAAATATTAAAATAATAATTACCTGATTAATGCTCATGATTTCAGTATTCAACTTGTAATGATACATATTTAGAAGTCACATTCGTGCAGTTTTTTTTTTATTTCTGGAATATTCCATAACGTCAAAGTTTCGCAATATGTAATACTAACACTATAGATCATCTTTCAGCGTTTCCGTTAATATTGCAACATGTGTACACGTGCATGCAACGATGCAACTTTATTAATCAGCTATTTTACATAGGGATGTCATTGCGCTGCTTATATAATAACCGTTGTATGTAAATTGTAAGAAACGGTGTGTAAACCCTAAGTGTTTTTGATGCATCAGCTATTGATTACTTTATTTTGTATTTTTGAAGGTCTATAATACATGTAAATTAAAATGTTCCGTAAACCGTTGAAACCTAAAGAATTTAAGTTACTTTTCATGCTAACCATTTCCAGCCTTATAGGTCACTACATTTTTCATTATGATCATTACAATTATCCTAAGTGAACTAAATAATACTTAGTAACTTGCGACTCCGGACTACAGTCGCACTCGTGATTCGCGATCGGTATATAGTTGTACTCAGTCGGTACAGTTAGTGTCGTCAACCGCCATCAGCAACAGCAGTCAAAGAAAACCATCGTGCCTGCCAGCTCTGCTACCGACTTGAAGTTGAGTAAGTTCATAAGAAGTCAAGGAAAAAATGTAAGTATGTATTTGTACATATAATATTCAAAACTCTTCTGACTGTAATCTCCAGTGCCGCAGCCGACCTACTTATTAATTTATTTTATATTAACGGTTGTACCAATACCTTGTTTCAGGTCCGATTCTGAGGGTTCATACTATCAAACACCACCAACCATTGAACCAAAAATGAAAACTGATCGTAAGCCCACAGAAAACAACAGAAGGCGCACATCAAAATCAGCCCGTCCCAGGTAAATTGCATATTGTTTTACATGTTTCATTGTGTTTGTCTCATGAATTTAATGATGGTTGTCGCTACTGTTACTACTTACAAAATTAAGCAGCATTATGTAGGTATTTCTTAACGAATTATTATTTAAGCGATTAGCCAAATTAATACCAACAATAATTCTTTTTTATATTTTTGGGTTTGTAATCAGTAAATTAACAAGAGATCATCAGATCGAGCATGCCTGCCATCGCTGTTCGTGTACCAAGTGGCTAACGGGTGCAAGCGACGCACAGCTCGCACCGATGGCGAGTACTACATCGATTGCAAGGTGTGCCATGCTAACGACGCGCGCAACACCGACTCGCTGGAGTTGTGGAAGAAGGCAATCGTACGTATCAAGCTCCAGGCCGACGTAGATTCTCCTCAGTGGCGGAAACTGCAGAAGTTTGTGCGTTCGGCAGATGTTTTGTTCCTCGTAAAACCCATGTTTTATGACAAATAAATTAATTATGTTCTTATTTCATTGAATGTTTTTTATTTCCCTACTACACATACTTCAATTCACACACACCTGTCATACAGACTCGATTAAATATCGCAAAGCGATAGATAGCGATAGTGACACACACATTCTATGTCACTGTAGCTAGAACACGATTCAACCGTAAAACGTAAAATTTATTAGATATAAATATGGATTAATAATTTAATTTCTGGAATATTCCACAACGTCAATGTTTCGCAAGATGTAATACTAACACTATAGATCATCTTTCAGCGTTTCCGTTAGTATTGCAACATGTGTACACGTGCAAGCAACGATGCAACTTTATTAATCAGCTATTTTACATAGGGCTGTCATTGCGCTGCTTATATAATAACCGTTTTATGTAAATTGTAAGAAACGGTGTGTAAACCCTAAGTGTTTTTGATGCATCAGCTATTGATTCTACTTTAGTTTGCCTTAGTTTGTATTTTTTAAGGTCTATAATACAAGTAAATTAAAATGTTCCATAAACCGTTGAAACCTAAAGAATAGAAGTTACTTTTCATGTTAGCCATTTCCAGCCTTATAAGTCACTACATTTTTCATTATGACCATTACAATTATCCCAAGTGAACTAAGTAATACTTTGTAACTTGCGACTCCGGACTACAGTCGCACTCGTGATTCGCGATCGATAAATGGTTGTACTCAGTCAGTATAGTTAGTGTCGTCAACCGCCATCAGCAACAGCAGTCAAAGGAAATCATCGTGCCTGCCAGCTCTGCTACCAACTTGAAGTTGAGTAAGTTCATAACAAGTCAAGGAAAACATGTAAGTATATGTACATATAATATTCAAAACTCTTCTGACTGTAATCTCCAGTACCACATCTGACCCACTTATTAATTTATTTTATATTAACGGTTGTACCAATAGCTTGCTTTTAGGTCCGATTCTGAGGGTTCACACTATCAAACACCACCAACCATTGAACCAAAAATGAATACTGATCGTAAGCCCACAGAAAATAACAGAAAGCGCACATCAAAATCAGCCCGTCCCAGGTAAATTGCATATTGTTTTACATGTTTCATTGTGTTTTTCTCATGAATTTAATGATGGTTGTCGCTACTGTTACTACTTACAAAATTAAGCAGCATTATGTAGGTATTTCTTAACGAATTATTATTTAAGCGATTAGCCAAATTAATACCAACAATAATTCTTTTTTATATTTTTGGGTTTGTAATCAGTAAATTAACAAGAGATCATCAGATCGAGCATGCCTGCCATCGCTGTTCGTGTACCAAGTGGCTAACGGGTGCAAGCGACGCACAGCTCGCACCGATGGCGAGTACTACATCGATTGCAAGGTGTGCCATGCTAACGACGCGCGCAACACCGACTCGCTGGAGTTGTGGAAGAAGGCAATCGTACGTATCAAGCTCCAGGCCGACGTAGATTCTCCTCAGTGGCGGAAACTGCAGAAGTTTGTGCGTTCGGCAGATGTTTTGTTCCTCGTAAAACCCATGTTTTATGACAAATAAATTAATTATGTTCTTATTTCATTGAATGTTTTTTATTTCCCTACTACACATACTTCAATTCACACACACCTGTCATACAGACTCGATTAAATATCGCAAAGCGATAGATAGCGATAGTGACACACACATTCTATGTCACTGTAGCTAGAACACGATTCAACCGTAAAACGTAAAATTTATTAGATATAAATATGGATTAATAATTTAATTTCTGGAATATTCCACAACGTCAATGTTTCGCAAGATGTAATACTAACACTATAGATCATCTTTCAGCGTTTCCGTTAGTATTGCAACATGTGTACACGTGCATGCAACGATGCAACTTTATTAATCAGCTATTTTACATAGGGCTGTCATTGCGCTGCTTATATAATAACCGTTTTATGTAAATTGTAAGAAACGGTGTGTAAACCCTAAGTGTTTTTGATGCATCAGCTATTGATTCTACTTTAGTTTGCCTTAGTTTGTATTTTTTAAGGTCTATAATACAAGTAAATTAAAATGTTCCATAAACCGTTGAAACCTAAAGAATAGAAGTTACTTTTCATGTTAGCCATTTCCAGCCTTATAAGTCACTACATTTTTCATTATGACCATTACAATTATCCCAAGTGAACTAAGTAATACTTTGTAACTTGCGACTCCGGACTACAGTCGCACTCGTGATTCGCGATCGATAAATGGTTGTACTCAGTCAGTATAGTTAGTGTCGTCAACCGCCATCAGCAACAGCAGTCAAAGGAAATCATCGTGCCTGCCAGCTCTGCTACCAACTTGAAGTTGAGTAAGTTCATAACAAGTCAAGGAAAACATGTAAGTATATGTACATATAATATTCAAAACTCTTCTGACTGTAATCTCCAGTACCACATCTGACCCACTTATTAATTTATTTTATATTAACGGTTGTACCAATAGCTTGCTTTTAGGTCCGATTCTGAGGGTTCACACTATCAAACACCACCAACCATTGAACCAAAAATGAATACTGATCGTAAGCCCACAGAAAATAACAGAAAGCGCACATCAAAATCAGCCCGTCCCAGGTAAATTGCATATTGTTTTACATGTTTCATTGTGTTTTTCTCATGAGTTTAATATTATTTGTTTATTTATTATAAGGTAGGCTCACAGCTTATGTATACAAAGTGGTTTAAAGTAATGGTTATAGGCAGTAGGTCACATACATTAGCCAGTTACGAGCTAACCAAAATTCTAAAAATTATGCGTTTATACAGACAAAATATATAGAAATTAAATTAATTATTTAAGCGATAAGCCAAATTAATACCAACAATAATAATTCTTGTTTATATTTTTGGGTTTGTAATTAGTAAATTAACAAAAGTTTGTTTTGTTTTTTCAGTAAAAAAGCTTCGACTGATAGCGACATATTTTGTATCAGCCAGGGTCCTGAACAAGGCGCGGAAGCTGGAGAGAGATCATCAGATCGAGCATGCCTGCCATCGCTGTTCGTGTACCGAGTGGCTAACGGGTGCGAGCGACGCACAGCTCGCACCGATGGCGAGTACTACATCGATTGCAAGGTGTACCATGCTAACGACGCGCGCAACACCGACTCGTTGGACCTGTGGAAGAAGGCAATCGTACGTATCAAGCTCCAGGCCGACGTAGATTCTCCTCAGTGGCGGAAACTGCAGGAGTTTGTGCGTTCGGCAGATGTTTTGTTCCTCGAAAAACCCATGTTTTATGACAAATAAATAAATTATTTTCTTATTTCATTGAATGATTTTTATTTCCCTACAACACATTACTACACATACTTCAATTCACACACACCTGTCATAAAGACTCAATTAAATATCACAAAATGATAGATAGCGATAGATAAACAGTCACACACATTCTGTGTCACTGTAGCTAGAACACGATTCAACCGTAGAACGTACATTGTACGATATAATTAATTAGGTAACGATAAAGATCGATTACCTTTTTGAACGCTTTGAGTTCTGTACCACCAAACTACTTTCGCGATGTAAGCGATGGTAAATTGCGTTTGAAAAAAGTCGAGACACATATTATTCCGTTCGATGGTAAAAATGCATCGCATATCTATAGGTAAAACCGAATTGACCGTTTCATTATTAGGTTCTCTTTCGCGTTAACATCATTGAGCGAGTCGACCGTTGACGATTGGGCCACTTTTCACAATTCTAGACCACTTTTCGCTCGGCGAAACAAGTTCGCCATCGCGGTGGTCTAGAATGCCCAATCATATACTACTACTAGTGTCTGTCCACTTTAAACCGGGTTATAATATTATGTTAAAGTACTTCTGAGTAAATTATATTTTTCGTTTTATTTTCTTGTGGCAGAAGAATATATTGAATGTTTCCGCAACCTGATCTTGACAACACGACATATAGTTGGCTGTGCCAAAAACAGTCTTGCCGTAATCTAATCTATCTCATCTATACTAAAATTATAAAGAGGTAAAATTTGTAAGTTTGTAAATTTGTATATTTGTAAGTTTGTATCTTTGGAACCACTGGTCGGATTCCCAAACATCTTTCACTTATTGATAGCTACAATGTTCCCGAGTGTTACAGGCTATAAAACATCACGCCACAATGAAATGGAGCCAGTAGCTAGTCCTACATATTTAAATGTTTGCCCCTGTGATTTATTCATCGGTACGGCAAAAGATAATTAAATTGGAAATAGGACTCTTTTAAAATGAAAAGGCAAATCATTTGGAATCATTAGGATCCGAGGTATAAGTAATGTTTGACCAACCGCTGGACCAGTCAAAACTGTTGCAACGATCACGTTATTGCGAAGAAATTTAACCTGAAGTCGAGTCCCGTTACATAAATTTGGTGGCTTAAGATTTCTAAGTAAAATAATTGGGGCACCAATTTTTTACTTGAGAGAATGTGGTAAGAGGCCACTCGGGATTAAAGAATTAAGAAATTCCTTTGGATAATGGACTGCATCTTCTTGATCCAGTACATTATCAATGGATGTTTAGGTGACTATATATACTACATTAGGCGACTATATACTATACGGTTTATAAGTTTAGTTAAAATTTCGTCAACACTACTGTTTCTCGCCACCACGCTCGATGCCAATATTGCTCGTTGACACATCTATTGATAATATTTATTTTCTATTTGGAAGTTTATCTAGGTAAACTTTTGATAATTAATGCTAGTCACTTTTTCTCCTAAATCTTGATCAATAGGTATTTTATTTTCAAAATGAGGTACTTTTCCTTCTCCAATTAACAGTAACTTCAAAGGAAAAATTGTACTACCTGCTCCCAAATGTGCTCTTATGTTCGTACATAGTTTTAAGGTATGAACAAATTTCTACCAAATAGAGGACTTTTGAGGCAAATTTTTACAATGTCTACTCTAGTTTCTCTTACTTCTATTGGTAAAGTTTACCGAAAATCCCCAGCAAACATGACAGTTATCACACATGAGCTCTATGAATCATGGTATATCCATCCCAGATTATTAAAGTGACCTCTTGCTCCTCTTTTCCTAAAGGGCCATTTACGAATAGAGCACACGCTATCTTTCTGTAACGAAACGGTTAGGGGCAGTCTAAAAAACTATTGTATGCCATCACCTGGTCATTTAACAACTTGGGTTCATTTACAGTAATATACTCATTTAATTCATTTACACCGTATGGCTTTCGCAACGATATTTCTAAAGGGTCCAAATTATGGTGTGTGTTATTCCTTGGATTTCCTTTTCCTTAGCAGAGTTAGTTTAGAAATGTATTTCTTATACTCTTTTTTTTTTGGTGTCGGGTTGGAAAATCCTCATGGAGACCCATCGCCCTCGGGGAAGGGCGAAGGGTACTGTCAGACTCTTACTGACTAAAAACCAACCCGGTGTCCCTCCACTTACCCATGTGTCGGAGGGGCGGGTATCGCCGAAGCATTCGTCGCAACCCTCCGACGGGTATTGGCCCGCCAGATGGTAAGGCGGGCCCCGTCACCCACTGCGGCCGTCACCCCGACCGCAGGACTCCACTATGAGGCGCGCGCGGAACACGGCGCCGCCGCCTCGAGGCCTGCTGCTGGTCGGACGACAAGATGCCCCGAGTCTATCGTCCACAGGCCGCGCCCTACGTTGGCCGCAGGTCGGCCACCCTACGACGTCTAGTGCGTCTGCTGCGGGAGGGGAGAGAGGAGGCAGCCTCTCTCTCCCTTTCCGCCGCCTCCTTTGCGAGCATCACGGCCTCGCAGAAGGTAGCGACGGTACCCTGACTCGCTCCCGACCATAGTAGACACTACAGCTGGAAGCGAGATATTTCCCGCAGCACCTACGGCCGCGACCAGGTCACGACGCTGCTCGGCCCAAGCTGGGCACTCCGCCAAGGTATGCAGCGCCGTATCGTCGCGGCAATCTATATCACGACAATAACCACAATGGTGGCACTGAGACGTCGGCTCCCGACCTATGCGACACAGTTACTTCCCGAAACACCCGTGTCCGGTAAGCACCTGCGTCAGCCGGAAGCTGAGGGCGCCGTGGCTCCTATTGAGCCACTCCTCTAGAACGGGCCTTACCGCCTCTATAGCGGCGTGCCCTGCCGTGGGTTGCGCTAAACGCGTCTGCCACTCCGCCATTAAGGCCTGGCGGAGTTCTGCCCTGCGTGCCTCAGCGTGTCGAGGCACCAGGCGCTCGCCCCGCTCGACTGCCTCCGTGCGCCACAAATAGAGCGACGCGAAGAGTTTTGCGTCGAGGTCCCAGGGCGGGGATCCGGCTAGGAGGCTCGCTGCCTCAAAGGAGATCGTACGGTATCCCCTTATTATCCTGACGGCCATCGCGCGCTGTGGCCTTCGCAGCGCAGCGATGTTGCGGGCCGTCACGGCGTCCGCCCATACTGGCGCGGCGTATAACGCCATCGACCGTACAACCCCCATGTAGAGCCTCCGGCAGGAGGAGATGGGCCCCCTGGTTGGGCAACAAGCACGATAGCGCAGCAGCGGCGCCCATCAACCGGAGGGCGAGCCGTGTAAAGTGTAGTACCCTACTAATCTTCTTTACAAATCTTGTAATGTACTAACAGTTCGCTCGTTATTTATAATGAGCACTATACTTAAACAACATTCAACCCTTCCCTACAATCCCGAATTAATTACTAGAAGAAGGAAAGATATCGTTTGCCCAGCAAAAAGTACAAAACACACTTTTATAACAATTTTTTTTGTATTCCTCGGACCTTTCCTATACAACAAACTGAATGCGACTTTATCCTTTTACTCCTACAATCTCCATACCTGTAAAAAAATCCTCATCGAAGCACTTCAAGACATGTCCTATGAAGACACAGAGAAGTTATTATTAGTTCCTAAATAACTGTAGTAAAGGTTTTTATTTTTATTTATTTTTTATTTATGGTTTAATTTTTATTTAATTAAACATAGATATAGAATTTAAGTATCGTTTTATCCTGTTATTTTTAATATAAATAGTAGCATTATTTCCTTAATTTAAAAACACTTATGTACTTATGATTATTTAACAATGTATAATATCTTTTTACCCATTTTCGCCTGAAACACAGGTTGTCCTAGTTCAGGCACCCAATATTATGAACTTGGTATAGCTTTAAGCAAAACTGTATATTCTAGATTATGTGTTCTTCAATAAATTTTATTTTATTATATTATTTATTACCTCGCTGCCGCACGCACGTCTGCACGGAACCCCGGTTGAGGAGAAGCAGGCCCTGCTCGACCGCCCACTCCTCCACTAACCCGCCCCGCGCATTCGAACACGAGGAACCCCAAGCCGTGGATTTGGCATTGAAGTCCCCAAGGACTATCACGGGACGAGGATGACTACGACTGACAATCGTGCCCAACTCCAATATCAAATCCTCCATGTCGGCGAGAGAAAGGCTGGGGGGGAAATACACGCCCGCGACCATGATATTTCCCCAAACTGCCGCAACATAGCCCCGCCCTCGGGTGACGGCCTCGAAGGGAAGGGTGTCGGCGGCAGACCTCAAAATAAGTGCTACCGAGCGGTTTGTGTCGCTCACCCAGTTATCCCTGGGTGGTACAAAATACGGCTCGGATACAACTGCCACATCGATGGACCACTGCGCCATGCTCTGAAGCAAGAGATCCTGAGCCCTGGCGCAGTGGTTTATGTTGGCTTGAAGGAAACGACGTAGGGCCATTATTGGGTTTCCATGGCGGTTGCCTCCTTCCCAGCCCTCGGCGGATATTCTGCCGCAGCTGGCGGGTGAACCAGCTGCGAGGAGCTGGTTGCCTGCTGTGCCATACTAGCTGGCGGATGAGCCAGCGGTCTCCTGGCATTCTTCTTGGGCCTTGCGCAGGCCTTAGACCCAGTGTGATGATTGGCTGGCTTGCCAGATGCCGCAAAGATAACGCAGTGCGGCGTGGCAGTGCAAGTGCCAGCCTTGTGACCGGGCTGACCGCAGCGGAAACACATTTGGCTGCGGTGTACTCCCGCGGTGCACCGTGCTCCCGCATGTCCTCCTTCTAAGCAGCGGTAGCACCGATAGGGCTTGGGCTCTAGGAGTACGACCTGCGCCGAGACCCATCCGACCAGAAGCCGCTTGTCTTTTATCTTTTTAGCCGCCGCTACGGGACAGCTGACCAGAACCGTCCCGAGACCGGAGACACCCCGGCGTATCGTACCCGCCTTGACTTGGTCCGGCGATCATCCTCCGGCCTTAGAGATGGCAGCGGCGACCTCCTCCTGTGTGACGGAATCGTCCAGGCCCGATATACGCAGGTCTGCGCATTTAGTCGGCCTGGACACTTTTACGTCTTCAGGGCCTAGAGACGCCCTAAGTCTATCAGCAAGGGCGTCTGCTTTGGGACCGCTGGTAGCTCCCGACACCTCCAGTAGGCGACCGTCGGTGGCAGTTGTCTTGCAACGAAGGTCCGTTATGCCGAGATCGCTCAGCGAGATCTCGGCTTTCGCCCTCGCCAGGATTCCGGCGTATGTGAGACCGCGCTCCTTCGCCCCTGGCTGCAGGGTGAGAACCACTGCAGTAGAGCGAGGTGTGGTGAGCCTCGCGGCCTGGCGCTTGGCAGCCACTTGTACCTTCTGGGCCTGCTTTTTGGTCCGTCGGCGCGCCTTTTTCGACTTTTTGGCGGCGCCCGCAACTGCCCACTCCGCTTCAGGCCTGGTAGCGGATTCGCTGGTGGCTGGGCGAGATGTGCCACCTGCCTTTTTTGCCAGCTTGGCCTCTTTTTTTGCCTTCCTCGGCGAGGTGGCAGTCGGGGTGGTCTTCTTGTGACCGGCAGAACCCGCTTGTGATGGTTGTGCGGCATACCCACCTCCCGCCTAAGTTGCTCGCGCCGAAAGTTGGCCATTTCTGCCTTAAGCTCCTCGTGCTCCTTGCGGACCTCCGCCATTTGCGATGCGAGCTTTTTGTTTTGGGCCCGCAGCAAGGTCGTCTCTTCGGCTGTCGTGCGAGTCAGAAGTACCTGCGCACTCTCCATGATGGAGGCCGTGGCCTCTTTGCGTGCTTTCTTGCTGCAGCCGCTAAGGCCCTTCGAGATCTTGCTCACCCGTCTTATGGCTGCAACCGCGTCAACCAATCTTTGGTTTAAGTCGGAGGCAGGGAGCTCTTCTGCCTCTACTCCTAGATCCGAGACGACAGATTACGATTCCGACAGGCGAGTGACTCTACCTTCCGTCACCAGTTTTGTTAGAGCCGCAATCTGCCGCTCGTCCTCCTCTAGCTTGTCAGCACTTGCTGCGGCTTTCATTGCAGCTGCAGCCTCACGCCTGGATAGGCCGATACCAGCATATTTGCTGGTAGTAGCAGGCCTACCTCTCCCTGCTTTTTTGGCTCCGACCTTGGGGGGATCGCACTCTCTCTCGGGCGCTTACGTAAGCGTTTCGAGTTAACGCTTACGGCACTCGCCACACTCATGTGACTAGACGCGCTGTCCGAGTCCGACAGCACGCCCATTGGCTCAACTAGTACCAGAGGTACTTTGTCTCTCACTTCGACATTTTTTATTTGATTTTGTAGGTTCTCCATAGTGTTCCCACGAGTATAAAGCAAAAAAATGTCAACCCCGGGCAAAGGCTTAAGTACCCGGGTAAGCCTACATACTGCTGGGGGCGGCAGGTACCAGCAGGTGGGAGCGCTAACGACCGTACACCCAACGGCCATTCATCCCCTCGCCGCGCTCCCAAAACTTGGGATTGGGTGGTTTTTTTATCTTAGAGGTGTCCTTCCTCTGGGGCCGGGCGGTAAAGCCAAGCCCCCCGACGGCGGCATTGAGACATGCCTCCGTCCGCTGTCCGGCCAACCCGAATCAGCGGACCGCCGAAAGGTTTGTTCCTCAAT
Organism: Spodoptera exigua; assembly: GCA_902829305.4. NCBI lineage: Eukaryota > Metazoa > Arthropoda > Insecta > Lepidoptera > Noctuidae > Spodoptera > Spodoptera exigua. The sequence continues at coordinate 333,418 of CADEPN050000004.1, read as the reverse complement.
GAATGAGGAGACAAACGAACCCCGCATTGACGCGTCTGCGCGTCGTGAGGGTGTGGTCACGTCCTCACCAAATCGACTAAGACGACGGGGCAGGAGTGACCCCTCCTGCAGAAGTTAGCTCCGGACAATAATACTCCTCTTACGCGAAGTGATTATTGTCCGTACCCAGGGGGCACCGGTCCAACGACTGCTCTTCCCCCCCACGCATCCACAAGGGACCAGCAACCGCCGAACGCACGGGGAGGTCTTCTGCGCGCACCCCATAAAAGCGCGAAAAAAGTTTTGTAATAATACTTAGAATTTATTTATTTAACCTTTATGCACAACGTACATAGGTGGGCTTAATGCCAACAAGCATTCTTGCTAGCCAACCTTTGGGTGATGCAGTAAAAATATGGTCGGTGCAAAAAAGTACAAGAGCTAACTTTAAATAAAAGAAATTTATTAAAATGTATAATACAATGAATATATTATAATAATATAAATACAAACATAATAATATGCATGAATGCACATATAATACAAAAGTAATACATAATACAAATAAAATACATAAGTTAAATAATATACATTATATAACCATATACTACATACATAAGTATAGGATATTCACATAAAGTAGGATAGTTTATAATAAAGAAGATTTTGCCAAATTTCCCTCCAAGATACACTTGCGAACTCCGCCTTTGAAAGACTGCTTGTTCTTTGCTTTCCTGATTTCCAAAGGCAGGCCATTCCATAAAAGGATAGATTGGATGTAAAATGATGAGTGAACAGTGTCAGAGCTATGAGAAGGACAGTGAAGAAGAAGATTGTTAGAAGAACGAAGATTTCTAGAATGTCCCAAGTATCGGTACTGAAAATAAGGTGTTAGGTACAAAGGAGGAGTAGGAGAGTTAAGGATAGAGTAAAGGGTTGTTAACGCGTGAAGGTCTCTTCTCTGTCGGATGGACATCCACTTCAACTCAGACCTGTGCCCAGAAACATGATCGTACTTACGCAAGTTGAAGACAAATCTTATGCAATTGTTCATAAGACGATCAAGCTTATTAAGCAAGTCCGAATTGAGATCGCAATAGCACACGTCACCATAGTCGATTATGGGGAAAATTAGGGACTGCACAAGCATTGCCTTGGTCCTGGATGGAAGGAAATTTCGCAATCGATTTAAATGACGCAAGGTGTTAGTAACACGTTGGCAAACGCTGGAGACCTATGACTGCCAGCTTAGCGTAGCCATCAAGGTGCAGACCAAGGTTCTTGATACTGGGACTGATGGTAGAAACAGTGCCGTCCATTATTATTGGGGGAAGATGTGCGACCACAACCCTACTCATCATACGTGGACCACCAACAACAATGGCCTGGCATTTTGTGGGATTTACTGCCACACCAAACTGGTTAGACCAACGGCTTACAGCTTCCAGATCTTTGTTAAGTTTTTCGATTGCCGAGGACAAGTCCTCGGGTCGAGCTTGAGTGTAAATCTGAAGGTCATCAGCATAAAGATGATACGCACACTGAAGATTGTGAGTAATAAGGTTAATAAAGATAGAAAATAGCAGCCAGCTGCAAGCTCACGCCAATTCGACAGAGTCTCATCATTGCGAACAGCCTGCTGGCGCCCACGAAGATAAGACTGGAACCATTCCAGTGCCCCAGGCGAAATCATAAGATGGGAAAGGATGGATTCAAGGATGTCATGACTGACGGCATTGAAAGCATTGGAGAAGTCTATAAAGACCATGGCAGTAACTTTGGTATCCCGAATTTGCCCAGGCTTAAACCCAGATTGCAGGGGACTTATGAGGTTATAGCGGTGAATGAAACCAGATAGTTGCTTATGGGCACAAGCTTCCAGCACTTTGGAGAGGAAAGGAAGAATTGAGATTGGTCGAAAGTGTGAAGGGAGAGAAGGATTAGTAATCTTAGGAAGGGGGCGGACGTAAGCGTAACGCCATAAGGAAGGGAACTGTCCTGAGTATAACGAAAAGTTTATGATGTGGGTAATCGATGGAAGGATATACTCAAGGATCGGGATGACCATACTTCGACTAATATCGCCGTAGCCAACGGCCTTGGATTTTATTGATAGGATAATCTTTTTGACATCGCCCGGGGAGACTGGAGAAAACTTAAAGGAGCCAGTATTGCCACGCGGAAGACCAGCGATGAAGTCTACCGTCTGACGAATGGTTTGACAATCCAAACTGGCAATAGTGGTGAAATGGGTATTGATATCGTCCAAACCAATCGTGTTAGGCAGCTCCACATAGTCTTGTTTACCGATACCCAGCGTTCCGAGGAATTTCCAGATATCGGCCGCAGAGTAAGCTGTAATATTTTCAAGAATGTGCCGGCGTTTAGTGTTCCGTATCATCTGGTTACACCGATTTCTGGCCGACTTGTAAAGCATCCAATTCTCTTCAGACCGATCACGCTTATATTTTCTAAAAGCCCGGTTTCTTCGTCTCATGGCCATACGCACAATTCTCGACATCCATGGAGCTGGTGGACGCTTGACTTTTATAGACTTGATTGGCGCGTGTATGTCATAAAGGTCTTTTAGCATTCGGTTAAAAATGGTTACTTTGTCATTGATAGAGGAGGCATTAGAAATCTGTGACTCCCACTCAAGCCCGGCAGCATCACTTCGCAATTCTTCGATATCCATTTTAGCAAAACAACGCATGCGCAGAACCCTTGGAGTAGGCTTTGGAGGTTTAAGACGATAGGACAAATAAATTAAGTCGTGGTGAGAAAAACAAGGAGCAGGATATTGGCCATGAGAGGCGGTGTGAGATGGACTAGAGGTAAGGATCAAATCAAGCCAAGTATCTTCACCTGAAGAGTTGCAATGAGTTGCCTGGAGTGGTAGGATATGAAGACTGACAGACTCGAGGATGCTACGAAGTTGACGGGAACGATGGGTACAATTCAAAAGGTTTGTGTTGAAATCGCCCATGATGACGTGATGCTCATACTCAGATCCAATAGATTCCAAAACCGACTCAAGATCGGAGAAGTAATCCACTGCAGGTGGACAGTAGACTACACCAATAAGCGTTCTGACTCCAGTTATACATACCTCGAGAAAAAGATATTCGGCAGATGCACAGTACTCAGAAGGTGACGTAGCTAGAATTTTATGGGGAAAATTACTGCGCAAATAAATAGCAACACCGCCACCTCCCTTTCCGAGCCTATCGTTTCTAATTAGTACGAACCCAGGGAGAGAGTAGCTTGTCGAAGGAAGAAGAGGTTTGAACCAACTCTCGGAAACCAGGACCGCATGAATATTGCCTTCAGAGAAAGCTTCATATAGGTCATTATAGTGGCTGGGCACACTCCGGGCATTAATATGGCAAATATTTATCAAGTGTCGATTTGAGTTACCGAACGTACGACGCAAGCAATCACCGAGTGTCTCAGTGCAAGAGGAGAAGCTTGCGTTCGATAAGTCAGTGGAATTGTTAGCAGAAAGAAATTATTCTTCATCTGAATGCATTAAAACATATGAATATATAGATATACAAAATAAATGTATATTTATAGATATAATAAAAAATAGATATATTATAATATTTATGAATATAGTTATTAAGTGGTGCAGTACTTACTCAACTATTAGTACCTCACTGCACCACCCGCCAGCAGCACCAGTTCACAATTAAATTAAAAATGAAGAAAAAATAAATAAAAAAACCATAAACAATCTTAAACAACACAAAATGGTAAACAATATGAAAATTACAAAAGAAAATTACGTGCAACGGAACAACAAAAAATAAATAAAACGCGCAACAATCAAGAATTGAAAATGTCAGATATTATCACGATATGCAAATTGCTGTCACTGTCACGCATGATTAATAAACAGTGTGACATGACAGCAAAAACAAACGAGTTATAACACTTGAATACCGCACATTCCATTCAGATTTCTATTATATTAATTAATATTACCCACATAAGTTTAATTTTGACGTGAAGAATTGTGGGTGATTAAATAAACAATATGAAAGACTTAAGTACTACCTATAAAATCTAAAGTGGGTCATCGTGAATAAAATTGAAAGAAAAATAAGAAATAAGATTGACAAAGTAAAAGATGTGAGAAATTATAGCAAGTACCTACATACCATTTATCAATGGTTGTGTGAGTGGTAATCCATAAAAATCTGCTTAAGTAAAGTAAAGTAAGTATTTACTACCATAAATCCGTGCATTAATTGTGAGTTTAATGACGATGGACACAGCAATAAATGTTCATTATTTGTGGGCTTTCCCCCTAGCTGCAATTGTTGATTCTCTGGCCACCTTAGGGTACCTTACTAGAAGTGGGTCAAGCTCGTCACTAGAAGAAATTCTATGCCGGCTGCCATCCGAGGTCCTTATCACTATGACCCCATCCTGTGTCCAGCATGCCCGCATTCCGAAATGCAGCCGTGCTTTGCTGAACACTGACTGCCTGGTTCTAGTCAGGAACTCTTTAATGGCTATTGAAGAGCCCTTAAGTCCTTGCTTAGCCCTCCATACAGCAGATTTTTGATCCACTTTCAAAAATCTCACCAAAATAGGCCGTGCTCGGTCCTTGCTGGGTGCACCAAGTCGATGGCACTGAGTAATGTGGTCCATTGTGATGTCTTTCAAGGCTAATTTGGAATGAAGTTTCTCCACAATAAATGCTTTACAGTCCTCTTCATTTTCAGAAATGCCAGTAAAGATTAATGCCTTACGACGACTTCTCATGTCGAGGCTATCCACTATTTTGGAGAAATCCTGGATTTGGCTCCGCAGAAGACTCAGCATACCAAACACCAGCTCTCGGAAACAGCGAAATTCCTCTGCGAGCTTGGCAATAGTGTTTGCCTTAGGAAGACTTGCTGTCTGGAGCTGGGACTCCATCTCACCCATCTTGTTCAAGATTAGCTTCTCCAAGTTCTTCTGGCTGGCTTGTACATCAGCAAGTTGCAAAAGTGACATTATTGCAGTGTTTTTAAAAAAAATACAGTAGTGTTTCTAGTGCAAGTGGCTGGCAGGTGGTGATGTAAAAGTGCTAGTGCTACATAAACACTTACACGATCAACAAATAATAATCTTATAAATTACTGCACTTTTTAAATTCCTGATTTGTTAATTATTAATAAATACTTTTAATATTTTGGAGCTACGTAAAACGCGTCGTAACTGTTTCGCACCTACCGCCGGAAAAGGCCAGAATTCGATTGCGCAAAAAAACAAAAATTAAAAATGCATCTTTGACCTTCAATATCTCGAGAACCCATAGAGTCCCAGCTATGGTTTTAAAGAAAAAAATGATCCAAATAATGGGTAGAATACGTGGCTTTCGGCTTCGTTAAGTGTCTTTTTACACCCTATTGAATGGACCGAGGAGGAGATTATTGCCAACATCAGGGTTCCCGCTGGATGTGGGTGTTATTAAAGCTAGGAGAATGAATAGGAAGGTGACTTCCGTTAACGGTACAGAATGGAGGCCTACCCAGACAGTAGTACTCACCTTTGATGGCCAAGTACTACCAAAGAAAGTTTTTTGTTTTTATTCTGCCCTTCCAGTTGAATTGTACTCTTACCCGACAATTCAGTGCTACATCTGTTGTAGCACTGAACTTGTCGCTCGAAGCCGCGCTGCTTTAACTGTGGCCATGACCATCCAGGTGATGGATGCAACATTTCTTCGGAACTCGCTCATTGCGTTAACTGTAATGGAAACCATTTCGTCAACCACAATGCTTGTCCAGAACTAGGCCGTCAGAAAAGCATCAAAAGCTTGATGGCGGAGAAATCCATATCCTGTGCGGAAGCAAGCCAAGTGTTCCCTACTGTCAAAAGGTCCTATGCCGAGGTGTCTAGGTCAATTAATGACTCCCTAACTTCACCTATTAAAAAAGCATCTCCACAGTAAAGACTGTCCTATAAAAAAACAGTACTCCTGAAACCCAAATCCCATGCTCCTCTCTCTCCAAGTTCTGATAAGAAGGCCCATCAGGCTATTACTCATAATTACTCCTTTTCCCCATCCAAAAACGGTTGCGCTTTCCCAATAGAATTCGGAACCAACACTCATAGCTCTAATGACATATTAAGTGTAATTTCCAACATGTTGGTGGCAGAGTTGTCCAATCCTGCCCAAGTTTTACCTGACCACGTTGCACACAGAATTGCTACAATCCTAGATTATATCTACAAAATTCCAACCTAACACTACTTCAGTGGAACGTGAGGAGTACTCTTCCCAGGAAGAGTGACTTACTCCACCTAATTAATAAGTATCACCCACAAATTTGTGGCATTGCTGAGACTTGGCTCCTACCGAATATTAATTTCAGGATCCCGGGTTTCAGTGTTGTCAGACAGGACAGATCTGATGGCTATGGAAGCTGTGCTTTGTTAGTTAATCACAAAGTACCCTTCATCCAGATCCCTCTACCCTTATACTCAATACTCAATACTTTATTGCTTTTCACACGTATTCTTAGGTGGTAGTAGGTACTTATAAATAGTTCATATGGACCCTGTCGGGCACAGCAAAATAAGTAAGATAGGAGAGAGGAAGCTCTTATCGGCTATGTTACTTATTTTTGTTGACTAAGACTAAGGTTATATAGGCAAATAAGTTATATAGTCTGGCCATAAATACTGTTACAATTAAAAATAAACAAAATATTACATTTGAATTTGGAATCTGTAATTTTTATATAATTTTTCATTGTGTTTTCTTATTTTGGCGCCAATAAATTGTTCAATATTTTGCGATATTAAAATGGAGTGGGGTGATAAAGAGAACCGAATCGCTGTGATTGCATTACACAAAGTGGGTATGGAGCCAAATGCAATTTTTAAAACTCTCCACACGCTTGGCATTAGTCAAATGTTTGTGTACCAGGCTATAGGCTAATAGGTACAATGAGACCTCCTCCGTTTGTGACAGAAAAAGATCTGGCCGTCCACGTAGTGTTCGTACGAAAAAGGTGGTCAAATCAGTAAGGGAAAGAATTCGAAGAAATCCTGTCCGAAAGCAAAAGATTTTATCTCGGGAGATGAAGATAGCACCTAGAACCATGTCGCGTATTTTAAAAGACGACTTAGGACTTGCAGTCTATAAGAGACGCACTGGAAATTTTTTAAATGATAACTTAAAAAAGAATAGGGTGATAAAATCTAAACAACTACTAAAGCGGTACGCAAAGGGAGGTCACAGAAAAATTTTGTTTGCGGATGAGAAATTTTTTAAAATTGAGCAATATTTTAACAAACAAAATGACCGTATTTATGCTCAAAGCTCTAAGAAAGCTTCTCAATTAGTCGACAGAGTGCAACGTGGGCATTATCCGACTTCAGTGATGGTTTGGTGGGGTGTTAGCTATGAAGGAGTGACTGAGCTATACTTTTGCGAAAAAGGTATCAAAACATCGGCACAAATGTATCAAAATTATTTTTTTTCGTGCTGACAACACTGGTGGTCGGTTGTTAAGTGTGGAAGAGCCATGCTTCGGCACGAATGGGTCGGCTCGACCGGAGTGATACCACGGCCTTACAGAAAATCGGCGTGAAACAACCACAGTGTTGTGTTTCGCTGTGTGAGTGAGGTTACCGGAGGCCCAATCCTTCCCCTTCCCTAATCCCTCCCCAGTTCCTAAATCTCCAAATCCCTAATCCCTAAAAGGTCGGCAACGCACTCGTAACTCCTCCGTTGCGGGTGTCCATGGGCGGCGCTGATTGCTTACCATCAGGTAATCCGTCTGCTCGTTTGCCGACCTATTACATAAAAAAAACTCGACCTCTTATTTAAATTTATTTTTTAAAATTAGTTTTAAGTGATTTTATTGTGTTACATATATACTACTACGTTGAACGACTTGCAAAAATACCAGAGGCATTGTATGCGTTGTGATTTGGTTAAGAATTAATCTGTAAAGTTGAAAAGTTCCTGTGAAATATCAGTGGTCAACGGACGGAGCAAAAGTTTAATTTAAAAAAAAACTTTAAACCAGGGGAGTATAAGTGATAACTATTATTTTTATCGATATAAATTAATAGACGCCCTTATTGTGCCCTAAGGAACACATAGATGGTCTCAGTTTGCTTGGCAAATTGTTAAACACAACAATAATACTTTTGCAGATACATTTCAAAAGAAAAAAGTTTGATACTTTAATATACATATTTAAATTAGCCTAATAAGTAGTGTAATCAGTGTGATTAAGTCTATTTGTACTTTAAATTAATCACAAATTACAAATCTTAAGAAAACTTAAAGTAATAATCCAATTCCTTTGTTTTCTAACTACCTGCATACAATAAATTAAATTCATCATTATAGTAACAGTTATTTTTTTCATCATATTCAATAATTTACAGCTTTATTATTCACTCCTTTGTTTTCTTATTTTTCTAATACCTTATAGATTTCATTCAAACATTGCTTAAAGTAATTTTCAGTGACATTTGTGAACCAGCAATTACAATTGATTCATTCATGACCGGTTAAGTAAGTATACTGTCAGTGCTTGCCCTGTATTCAATAGCCACAATAAATTAAAAAAATATATAAAACTAAGTAAAATCATTAAAAAACTGAAAAAGAAGCAAAATCTGTGTAAAACAAATATTTACTTAAGAAAACAAAAAAAATAATTATTCCAAGAACTTGAATCATGCAAAAGTGATTTGAAACAACATCTGGCAATATATGACATAGATGTTCAATCTCTTAAACAAGAACTTTTACAGAGAGAAATGTTCTTAAATGATATGTTCCAAAAATATGAATCTGCCCAATTGGAAATAAAGAAGCATATGATTGAGGCAGGTAAACTTATGAATCCATTAACTTACAGTGCTGAGAGGTATGAGTCTCTTACAAATAATCTTTCTTGTAGCTGTGCCCTCACTCCACCTTCTGAGCCAGAAGTTGTACAACAACCAATGAGTCAACCAGCTGTTACATACAGCGCTGGTGTGTTTACAGACTCAGTGGGTGCAGGTATTGGGTCACTTATTGCCAATTGCCTTAACTATAGGATAACTAATTACTGTTATTATAATATAAAATTTGGCCAGATAATTAAATTAATTTCACAGAAACAGATCACACAAAATCAGCCAATAGTGATTTTGATGGGTGATAGTACAGGAGTAAACAAGTGGGATATAACTGATGGTATCAACACCTTATTAAGACTAAACACAGGGAATATAATGTTATGTGCATTCCCATATGCTGACACTTTGTCAGAAAGTGAAAATAGTAGAATTCATCTTCTGAACAATTTAATATTTTTTTGACCTCTTGTCATAGTGACAAATTATCATTTTTTGACACTAACAAATTTGTTAGTGGTTTTAAGTTGACCCGGGATTATATGTATATTCCCAGGAAATGTAAATTATTAATTGCTAGTTTGCTAGCAAATAGTATTAATTTATTATAAGTAGTTTTAGTGACAAAACTATATTGCTTAGACAATCTAACAATATAGAGATTAATTGTACATACAATAGTACGAAGGAGGCTCCAGATTTATTGACAAATGTGGATAGTACTCCGGATAGTATTCTTTTAAACTGACTTCCACGACAACAGAAGATAACCAATTAAATTACTCAAAAACCACTTCATTGAAAAGGTTTCTTCTGGCAATATTATTAATCATCAATTTAAATTAAAACATAAAACTAAATTAGATAACTTGTTGTCATTGTACAGTCAAAATATTCAGGGCTTATCATCAAAATTCCTAGAAATTGAATAGTTTTTAGAGAAAATCCAATATGATATTATTTGTTTAACTGAACATTGGTTAAAAGATTATCAAGTAGAAACAATTAACTTCAATAACTATTGTGTTGGCAGTAATTATAGCTTAAATGTTAGGGAAAATATTTAGTTTTAATTCCGCGACAAAAATCCAGGCTTGTTGCAGGATGCAATCCCACTCCTATGCAATCATGCATATGCACATGCAGCAAGGGTCCCACCCTCTCGCCCACATGCATATGCACACATACACAAAACGGAAAAACATGCCACGCAATCAAACCTATACTCGACACGTGTTTCGCCCCTCCACAGGGCATCCTCAGGAGATGTTGACTCGACGAGCGCTCGGCTGCGAATGAGCTAGTACGTACGTTCGGGTCTTCTCACCGTCCCCGGCTGGGGGCGTGAGGTCGCGCGATCCAGGCCGATGCCTGTCTCGGCGGTATCGCTCGCTGCCTGCAACAGCAGGCGAGGTCCTTGGAATAGTCGGGCCTCTTGCGGGGCCCGATGTGGTCGTGTCCTGTGGGTGGCGCCGTCATGAGCCGCGCTCGAGCCTGGGCAAGCCCGGCGAGCAGCAAGCTGTTGACGGCGCGCGGTCGTGTCCAGTGGTTGGCGCCGCTAGGAGCCGCGCTCGAGCCTGGGCGAGCCCGGCGAGCAGCGAGCTGTCAGCGGCGCGTGGTCGAGTCCGGTGTGGGCGGAGTCTCTACCAGCCGGCCTGACGCGGGCGGGCGGGAGACTCACGCGGCGTCCGATGGGTCGGTCGGTGCGACCAGGTCTCGCGGGAGGCCGAGGCCGTCAGGGGGGCGCCGGTGGTATGGCGCCAGCTCCCGGAGGTGGTCGTGCCGCGACCGATCGGAGCGGTCGAACATTGATGTGCTCAGGCGCTGCACGAAGGCGTCGATGCTCTCTACGCCGAGGTCTCGGGCGATGATCGCGTTCCGTAGAAGCGAATCGAAGCGCGGGGCGTTGACGATGGTGCGCAGCGTCAGCGACTGCTGCGCACGGAGGCGTTTCTTGTTTGATTCGGACACGAGCGCGTACCATGCCGGGGCGGCGTAGGTGAGCCGTGTCCGAATGTAGGCCTTGTAGATGCCGAGCTTCGCACGGAGCGGCAGCGCCGAGTTGAGCACCGGGCGCAGGAGGTGACGCGCGGCGCGCGCCTGAGCAGCAGCCTGCAGCACGTGGGGCGTCATTGAGAGCGAGCGGTCGATCTTGACGCCGAGGTATTTAACGCTCGGCGCCCACTGGACCTGCTCTCCCATCAGCGTCATGGGTGTCGGCTTCATGATCCCCACGGCGAGTGCTTGTGTCTTGGCCACGTTCACAGCCAGTCTCCACTTCTCCAGCCATTCAGGGAGTGCATCTAGGGCGCGCTGTAGTTTGACTACTGCGTGCCTGGGATTCAGCGACGTCGTGTAGTAGGCGGCGTCGTCGGCGTACAGAGCGAGCTTCACGCCGTCCACGACGGGGATGTCGTCCGTGTACACGCAGTAGCACACAGGAGAGATGCAGCTTCCCTGGGGCACGCCGGCTCCGATGGTCCGCTCGGTCGACAGGGCGCCTTCCACTGCCACTTGGAAGGTTCTGCCGTGCAGGAAGGTGGCCACGATCTTGACTAGTCGTCGAGGAGTAGTAGATGTGGCCAGCTTGCTGAGCAGGCCGGCATGCCAGACGCGGTCGAAGGCCCTCTCCATGTCGAGGAATACTGCTGCGGCGCGCTCACGCTTGTTACGCGCGGCCGCCAGGTCGTGCAGTACCCTCGCGACTTGCAGGGTGGTGGAGTGTTCGGCCCTGAAGCCGAACTGTTCGACGCGTGGCTGGAGGTGGGGTCGCAGGTGCAACAGCAGCAGCTTCTCGAAGAGCCTCGAGACGGTGTCCAGGAGCGTGATGGGGCGATAGCTCCCCGGCAGCAGCGTGTTCTTCCCCTGTTTGGGCAGCATGATTACCCTGCCGAGCTTCCACTTGGAAGGGAAGTGTCCGGTACGGAGGATCCCGTTGAAGAGCCGGGTGAGTGTCGCGATTCCTCGCGGCGGTAGGCGGCGAAGGGCCTCGTTGGGGATGCCGTCCGGACCGGGTGCCTTGCGTAGTGGGGCCCGCAGGGCCATACGCCGCACCAGGCCAGGGGAGAGCACGACTGGGTCCTCTTCGGGGGAGATCGGTTGCTCCAGGTACTGCGCTACCTGAAGCTCGACGGCTGCTGTGTGTTGCACGTTGCGGGCTGGGTTGGGCTGGAACTGTCTCTCCAGGGAGTCGGCGAAGAGCTCCGCTCGGTCCTCGGCTCGGTAACGGGGTGTGTTGTCACCGGCCAGGAGGGGTCTGATCGGAGCCGGCTTCCCGGAGAGATTGCGGCACAATCGGTGTATGCCCGACCAGTCGTCGCTCACGTGCTCGATGGCGCGTTGCCACGATTCGGCCGCGTGGTTGGCCACGGCGGACGAGATTCTCGCTGCCAGAGCGTTGAGCACGTTCTTCATGGTCGGGCATCGGGTCCTCTGCCATTGCCTGCGGAGTCTCCTCTTCCTCTCGATCATGGCGAGTATGGAGGCTGGGAGAGGTGTTGGCCTCCTCGGTGTCGACACGTTTGCCAGCTGGGCCTCGGCGAGTGCGGCCTGGGTGGCCGTGGTGAAGTCGGCGGCGAGGCGGTCGACGTCTGCCGGCGTGTCGACCCGGTAGGACGGCGAGTTCTGCGCCATGTGTGCGGCGAAGGTGCGCCAGTCCCGCCGTGGGCGAGAGGGTAGGGGTCGCAGGCGTTGCGGGATGTCCTCAATAGTCAGACTCACTGGCTGGTGGTCTGACCGGAGATGATCGTCCAGGACGTCACAGCTGACCGTTGCGGTGATGCCTCGCAGGACGGCCAGGTCGATGACGTCGGGCATCAGCTGCCGGTGGCCTGGGTAGTGCGTCGGGGCCTCCGGGCCCAGCACCACGTAGTTGTGGAGCTCTGCATCGTCGAGCAGGCGGCTGCCTTCTCTGGTGTTGGCGTTCGCGTTCCACGCTGTGTGCTTTTTGCCAGACTTCGTGGCAAGGTAAATAATGAGACTGTAGATGGTTAAGGTCTGTTTATTACTTTAATTGCTGGTGCTTATATACTAAGAAGATGCGTGAGATTTTCAGATTTAGCTATCCTAACAAACGTGCAACAATTAACATGTATGTCTTATCTCTATCGTATCTAAGTAATGTAGCGACGTGATAGTGCCGCTACATATACTCCCCCCTTTTAAAAATAATTAACATATAAATTGAAAAAAATTAGTATGTACCTAATTATATAATAACTTAACCTTGCTGATAAATTACATCCTATGCGTAATGTAATGTCATTGTTGCTAATTCGAAGGAAATAAAAACTGCTGCCTTTGTTGTGACGGCGGCGGCAGTCGATGAACTATCCACTGCATTTGTGCTGATTGTTTCTTGCTATTGTTTTCACTCTTCTGTCTAAGGTCTTCAGTATTCCGTAGAGAAGAAGGATGCCAATTGTGATGAGGATTTGTCCAATTGCAATGTTTCTCGTCCACCGTAGCTCTTCCAGGACAAGACTTTTGATTTTTGACAAGCTAGGCACGATTTACACCATTCATTTATATCTTTATTCATACTTGTCCATAAATATCTTTGAGTTATCATTTTCCTAGTAGCTCTCTTCCCAGGATGACTCAGTCCATGCATGACATTAAAAATTTGTCTCCGAAATTTTTCTGGTAAATAGGGGCGATTTTTTCCTGTAGATATGTCACAGGCGATGACTTCAGTAGAACCCGGAACCTTGATATTTGAAAATTTTAAATTCTTGTTATTACGAAGTCGTAATAATTCTTGGTCATCATGCTGACATCTTGCTAAATCAGCATAATTAATTGGTGATGGCACATCAATTTGTTCTATCCGTGACAATGCGTCTGCTACAATATTGTCACGTCCTTCTATATGTTGAATGTTGGTACAATATTGTGAAATAAAATCCAGTTGTCGTATTCGCCGTGGCGTATCATTAGATGACGGTTTTTGAGAAAATGCGTAAGTCAAAGGTCGATGATCTGTAAAGATAGTAAATTCTCTTCCTTCGACTAACCTTTGAAAATGTTTGACTGCCATATATATTCCGAGCAACTCTCTGTCGAATGTCGAGTATTTTTGTTGAGTATCACTTAATTTCTTTGAAAAGAATCCTAATGGTTCCCAATTACGTCCTGACTTCTGCTGCAGAACTGCGCCAACACAGGTCGAACTGGCGTCCGTCATAAGTGCCAAAGGGGCGGTGCGAGAGGGGTGAACTGTTAATACTGCGTTCATTATATTTTCCTTGCATTTATCAAAAGCTTTTTCGGCCTCTGTTGTCCAAGAAATTGGAGAATTATCATTCTTTTTAGAGTCGTGCAGGTAGTTGTTTAAGATAGTTTGATATTCAGCGGCATGAGGGAGATTGTTTCTGTAAAACTTGATCATTCCTAAAAATCTTCTTAGCTCCTTGATTGTCGTAGGTTTAGGAAATTCCATAATTGCTTTGTACTTTTCCTCCGTTGGTCGTATTCCTCGACGTGTTGTATGATAACCCAGAAAATCTATTTCACTCTTAAGAAAGTCACATTTTTCGAGATTAATTGTTAATCCATTTTCATGTAAACGTTTGAAAACCGTATCCAAATGTTGATAATGTAGAGCCTCGTTTTCAGATGCTATAAGACAATCGTCGACGAATATGAATACGAAATCCAAATCCCTGAATAGCGAGTCCATGAATCGTTGGAATGTTTGCGCCGCATTACGTAAACCGAAAGGCATTTTTGGAAATTCGAAAAGTCCAAAAGGAGTGATAATAGCAGTTTTTTCCACATTTTCTACAGGAATGCAGTGGTACGCCTTTCGAATATCAATTTTGGAAAAGATTTGCTTCCCTTCTAGTATGTAAGTGAAATCAGTTAGTCGTGGAAGTGGATATTTGTCCGGTACAGTCACGCTATTGAGCATTCTATAATCTCCACATGGTCTCCATTCACCGTTCTTTTTCTTAACCATGTGCAAAGGACTAGCCCATGGGCTGTCCGAAGGGCGACAAATGCCAAGCTCCATCATAGTCTGAAATTCTTTCTTTGCTATATGATATTTATCAGGAGGTAATGGTCTTGCACGTGCTGATACCGGTGGTCCTTTAGTGATAATATGATGCTTAATCTTGTGTTTTGGAGTAGTGTGGAGGGAGGCTGGTTTCGTAATATCCTCGTATTCATTTAATAGTTGAGTAATGCGTGGATTCGTCTCAATGTTAATAGTGCGGATTGTTTGCTGCGTCGATTTGATCAGGGTTGCGGGCGTTGTCAGCTCAGTTACCCTATCTATGAGTTTTCGACCAGCTATATCGACTAATAGCTTATAATGCTCTAAAAAATCTGCTCCAATAATCGGTTGTGTTACATCGGCGATGACAAAGTTCCATACAAAGTTTCTTCGTAGCCCGAAGTTTAAAGAGAGTGTTTTTTCACCATATGTCTTAATTTTTGTACCATTGGCGGCATAAAGTATACATTGTTCATCTTGTATTAGTGAATGTCTCTGTGGCTTGCTAATAACTGAAATATTTGCTCCCGTGTCAATCAAAAATCTCATACCACTTTTTCGGTCGGTAATAGTGAGGCGGTTGGACGGGTGAATAGCACAGAGTTCCGCCGTTGTCCGTGCTTCAATTAGTTTCCCTGTTTCCTTGAGTTGAGATCCTGTTTCCAATCACAAGGTTGAACACACTTTTGTGCATATTTTTTAAATCTTCCATGGTAAAAACAAAAGTGCCTTCTTTCTCTTGAACTTGACTGTGGTAGGAAATGCCGACGATTGGAATAACTTTGAGTGCTGCGTCGATAGTTTTTTTGACCTTGCTGAATTGCATTTAGTTCCAATTGCATTTCTGCTAACTGTGCTAGTATGCATGACATTGTATCGTCGCCAGATTTGTTTCCGTTTACAGCTGACACCTCTGTACGTGTTGAATTTATTAATATCTTGTCCGCGATCTGGCTCATCTTGTTCACATCTATGTCTTCTGTGACTGCTAGAACCGAAGTCACTGATGGTGGCAGAAGCCTCAACCATAGAAGTTTGATGGTTTCGTCGCTGATATTTCCGTTACTCAGGGTCCGCATCTTGCGCAGAAGATGTGATGGTTTCTGGTCGCCGAGATCCATTTCAGACAATAATTTTTGGAGCTGACGTTGGTCTGATTCCTCATAGCAACTGATTAGGCGTTCTTTGATAGCCTTGTACTTTTCTATTGGCGGTGGGCAAGTAATGAGGTCACTAACCTGTATTATTTCTTCTTTTGGCAGTTTTGCAATGACCGTATAGTACTTGTAATCGTCTCCTTGCTTCTGTGGTGCTACTATGGCTTCTAGTTGCTTAAACCATAATCTGGGTTGGTCCCTCCAAAATTCCGGAATACGGGATAAAATGGCGGTTCCGGCTGATATCTCCAAGGCTTCTTGTTGGCTGCTGCTTGATTTGCAGGGTGAATGAGTCATGTTGATTGTTCTTCGTCGGGTCACCAATTTGCCAGACTTCGTGGCAAGGTAAATAATGAGACTGTAGATGGTTAAGGTCTGTTTATTACTTTAATTGCTGGTGCTTATATACTAAGAAGATGCGTGAGATTTTCAGATTTAGCTATCCTAACAAACGTGCAACAATTAACATGTATGTCTTATCTCTATCGTATCTAAGTAATGTAGCGACGTGATAGTGCCGCTACATGCTTCAAATTGAAGTCGCCAGCGATGATGGTGGGCAGCGGCGAGTCCAGCAGGGTGTGGACGTCGCTCACTGCGAGGCGGTAGTGTGGCGGCCTGTAGAACGCGAACACCCGGGTCGGCTGTTGGTTGATGCAGATCTCCACGCCCAGCGCGTAGGACGCGCGCAGCGTTGGCACCGGCAGTAGCTGGTGGACGATTCTTCTCCTGACCAGGATTGCCAGCCCTCTGTAGGCAATCCTTGACGGCGAGATGTGGTCCTCCCGGTAGACATAGAAGCCAGCCATCTTCAGCTTGTCCACTGGTTTGAGGTGCGTCTCGTTGATCAGGGCTACGTCAGCTTGCCGTTGGTCCAGTAGCAGCTTCAGTAGCCTGGTCTTCTCTGGGGACATCCCGTTGGCGTTCCAGTATATGATCCTAAGGTGCCGCTGGTCCATCGCAAACGAGGGACTTGATCGCGTCTAGGAGCAGCGGCACTGGATCGCTCCGCTGGGTGACGAGCGCCGTCACGATCCCTTGCAGGATTCGGACGACGTCGTTGATGGAGAGTGTCTGTGGCGAAGGTCTCGGCGGGGCTTGCCGTTTCGCCTTAGTTGCGGCGGCGACGGGCGCTTTAGCGGCGGCAGGCGCTTTGGCGGCGACGGTGTGCGTCACGGTGCGGGCGACGACGGGGGCGGCGGTGGCAGCGGGAGCGGGGGCGGCGGTGGCGGCGGTGGTGGCAGGGGGCGCCTGCTTCGCCTTCCTGCGCCTGCGCCTTGTGCGGCGCTTGCTGCCCGGCTCGTTGGCTGCGGCCATGAGGGAGCCAGGGGCGTCAGACTCACCCTTTGGCTGTGCCGCAGCTGGCTTTGTAGAGGTGGTGGCGGTGGTGCGCGCCACTGTGCCCGCGGAACACCGGGCACGACGCGTTGTTCGCCGTGTGGGCGCCTCCGCAGTTCGCGCAGGTCTGCGGCTCTTCCTTGGGGCGGGGGCACTCACTGGCCGGGTGCGCCTCGCCGCATCGCACACAGGCTATGGGCCGGTGGCAGTTGTGCGATGAGTGCCGAAACTGCTGGCAGCGGTGGCACTGCGTAGGGCCCTTCTTGCCCCGCCATGCCTCGATCTTGATCCCGGGCATGCAGAGCAGCTCTGTTACTCCGTAGATGCCCGGGATGGTGTCTTCGGTGCGCGCCACCTGGGCGTAGAAAAGACACCCAGGTCGTCCCTGGCGCGCACGGATGGGGTGGACGTACTCGGCGTTGTAGCCGCAGTCGCGCAGCGCCTCTTGAATGGCGTCCACTGGCGTCTCCGCAGGCAGCCCTCTGATGGCCACCTTCAGGCTTCGCTCCGCTGGTAAGGAGTAGGAGAACCAGGCTATCCCCTGGGTCCTCTCCAGGTCTGTGAGGTAGGCCTGGATACTCCTATACTCCACGTCGGAGCGTGGCGTGAAGCGCACTCCTTTGCCGAAGGGGCGCGCGTTGGGCGCGTGTCCTAGCCGCTGCCTCAGCGCCGCGAAGTGCTCGACCCAGTTGGGGAGCTTCTCCACGATGAGTGGTGGGTAACGCGCCCTGGGGGCGGGGGCGCTGGACGGCGCGGGCGCGTGGGCGCTTGTCGGCGCGGGTGCGGCGGCGGTTGTCGGCGTAGGTGCGGGGGCGCCGCTGCACAGCAGCCCGTATGTTGACGCGCTGCGTGGGCCTGTGGTTCTTGGACACGCGCCCCTGTTCCTTCCGGTCCCGGTTGGGCTTGGAGGAGGGGCGCGGTGGTGAAGGCGACGGTGCCCCACTTCCGTGAGGCATGGTTGTTGCCGGTGGCTGCCACTTGCTGGCAAGCTGTGCACCGGGTGCGTCAGCAGGTCTTATGCTGCGTAGCGGCGGGTAGTTGCATTACGTAGCGGCGTGTGTGCCGGCTTTGTTATCGGCGGCGAGTAGTGCGACGTGCCAGTCGCAGACCCGCGCGGGGGACCCGCCGAGCCGGTACCCGGGGCTAGCCGCTGGTGGCTGACCGGGCATCGGGCGCGACGGAGGGCCTCGCGTGATCGGGCCAACGGCTGAGCACGCGCTGGAGTGGACGAGCCGACCGCGACCGAGCTTCGGGTAGGCTTTTTTTTTTTTTTTTTTTTTTTTTTTTTTTTTTTTTTTTTTTTTTTTTTTTTTTTTTTTTTTCGGTCCGAGCGGTGAGGTACTTGCTTCTTCTTCAGGAGACTTGTTTCCTCGGCGGCTGCGTGGCGAATCCTGAGCTAGTACGACAGCTCTCGCCTCTTATATAGTGTCGTGATGACACATAATCGATACAAACGTCTTTGTGACGCCTGTATCGACTACACAATCGATACAATCGATACAAACGTCATTGTGACGCCTGTGACAGATTATTGTATATTTTTTATATTTAACTATCTCTGTAAACAAACTTTAAATTAATGTTAACTGTCTTTGAAAACGCACATGAAAACGAGGTTACCATTGTTATTGTTTAATGTTTATTAAATTTGATATCTAAAAGGTTACATGTTTAATGATTAAAATAAATATTAAAATTATCGCTATAAGTTTTAAATAAGATTTGTTTTGTTTAAATTTGTTGATTTCAATTGTGAATTTAGTTATTTGTTTAGAAAGTTTGCTTGTCTCTGTTTGGTCAATTTTGGCGGGAAAGTATGACTGTTCCGAATAATGTTGTAAAACAAAGTATGACACTTTTTGGCGGGTTGGCGTTGTGCTAAGTTAAGTGAATTATCTCTTTTTATGTAATTGTTCTTTGTATATTGCTATTTGCTATTGAACATGATTAAAATAATAGAAAATGTCAAATATTTTTATTATTTATTTACTTTATGTTTATTTCTTTACTTATTCATGAGATTTCAATAATAAAATTATAAATTAAATTGATCTTTTATATACCAAATCTAACACCTGCATCGACTACGATCTACCTGTAATCACACTTAAAAGAGGGGATGTAATTAAGTTTGTTTGCTCATTCAACAGTGTAAAATTACTATTATTATTATGTTTGGAGATTTCTAACTGCTCAAACACACACAACCGGAAATTTTTATCACAAACATGCAGAATAGTATACGTGTTATTGTCGCTCAAGGAATGGCCGGTGTCAATTAAATGTTTAGCGAAATGTGATTTGTCCGGATGGCCATTCCTGTAAGCGGCAACATGCTCCTTAAATCGAACCTCAAAATTACGGCCTGTCTGACCCACATAGACCCCGTTGCATTCGTTGCAAATTAATTTGTAAATACCGGATTTTTTTGAATTTTGTAATTTATCTTTACCGTTACAAAGATTACGTAAGTTGTGATCTGATCGAAAAGTAACGAAAACATTGTGTTTTTTAAGAATATTCGCGATTTTATCAGAAATGGGGCCTATGTAAGACAGACTACCGACATACTTGTTAATTCGTTCGGGGGTACATGCATAAAGTAGTGAGCGAGCCCTGTCATTCTGTTTTTTCTGAATAATATTATCGATGACTTGTTTTGAGTACCCGTTTGAAATCGCGATTTGATATAATATTTTAAGTTCTTTGACATAATTATCTGTGGAAAGTGGGACTGACATTAAGCGATGGACATAGCTGCGGAAGGCTGCTAGTTTGTGTTGTGATGGGTGACAAGAAGAAGCGGGAATTGTTGTGTCGGTATGAGTGGGTTTACGGTAAATTTGGAAATCGAGTTTGTTATTAACTCTAGTGATTGTTAAATCGAGAAAATTGAGGGATTGGTTGGACTCTAATTCTAATTTGAATTTAATTTTGGTGTGGAAAGTGTTAAGTTTATTAACAAAAATATTTAATTGACGAATAGTACCCGTCCAACAGATAATTATGTCGTCTACGTATCTATAATAAACCCGCGTTCTCCTTTTTTGTATGGCTTACCCAAAACTCATAAAGATAACATCCCAATTCGCCCCGTTGTCTCTTACATTGGATTACTTTCCACAGATAATTATGTCAAAGAACTTAAAATATTATATCAAATCGCGATTTCAAACGGGTATTCAAAACAAGTCATCGATAATATTATTCAGAAAAAACAGAATGACAGGGCTCGCTCACTACTTTATGCATGTACCCCCGAACGAATTAACAAGTATGTCGGTAGTCTGTCTTACATAGGCCCCATTTCTGATAAAATCGCGAATATTCTTAAAAAACACAATGTTTTCGTTACTTTTCGATCAGATCACGACTTACGTAATCTTTGTAACGGTAAAGATAAATTACAAAATTCAAAAAAATCCGGTATTTACAAATTAATTTGCAACGAATGCAACGGGGTCTATGTGGGTCAGACAGGCCGTAATTTTGAGGTTAGATTTAAGGAGCATATTGCCGCTTACAGGAATGGCCATCCGGACAAATCACATTTCGCTAAACATTTAATTGACACCGGCCATTCCTTGAGCGACAATAACACGTATACTATTCTGCATGTTTGTGATAAAAATTTCCGGTTGTGTGTGTTGGAGCAGTTAGAAATCTCCAAACATAATAATAATAGTAATTTTACACTGTTGAATGAGCAAACAAACTTAATTACATCCCCTCTTTTAAGTGTGATTACAGGTAGATCGTAGTCGATGCAGGCGTCACAATGACGTTTGTATCGATTGTATCGATTGTGTAGTCGATACAGGCGTCACAAAGACGTTTGTATCGATTATGTGTCATCACGACACTATATAAGAGGCGAGAGCTGTCGTACTAGCTCATTCGCAGCCGAGCGCTCGTCGAGTCAACATCTCCTGAGGATGCCCTGTGGAGGGGCGAAACAAGTGTCGAGTATAGGTTTGATTGCGTGGCATGTTTTTCCGTTTTGTGTATGTGTGCATATGCATGTTACCCTTGCTGCATGATTGCATAGGAGTGGGATTGCATCCTGCAACAAGCCTGGATTTTTGTCGCGGAATTAAAACTAAATATTTTCCCTAACATTTAATGTCATGGATTTCCGCAAAGTAACGCCTGATTCTATAAATTAGTAATTATAGCTGCCAAGCAATGATACATGGTGGTAGCCTGATTTTAGTAAAGAACTCAATAAAATATAAAGAAAGACAAGACATTGCTCTGCTGTCAATTGAACACACAATAGAGTTGTCCTGTGTTGAGCTGGATAGGCATATTGTAGTATGTGTTTATATCCTAACATACAGAATCTAAATATTTTTCGCTCTGTAATGGAAGATGTACTGCGGAAAACATGTTCTAGTAGTAAATGTACAATAAATAGTATGTGGCGATTTGAATGTTGATCTCTTAGAAAACAATTCTCATTGTACAAACTTGTTAAGTCTCTTTCAATCATTTGATTTGTCTAATGTTTTCCTTGAGCCCACCCGATTTACAAAGTGAAATTTACCATATGATGGTAACACAGTGGGCTCACAGTTAACTTTAATACTATAACAACTGTGCCAAAAAAGGAAATATTGTTTAGACAAATCACATACAAAAAAAAAAAAATTATTCATTAAATAATAAGCTAAAACATGAATTATGCAGCCAAGTACAAGACAATAATTGCCCGAGTGAGATATATGCTAATTTATTATCCCTTATAAATTACAATTCTATAAACTATTTCCTTTAAAACGTAAAAATATTCAGTGTAAATTTGTATTCTGTGACTGGGCTACACCAGGTATTCGTATAAGTAGAGACAGGTTATTTGAGCTATACGGCCTGAAACCATTTAATAGTAGCGAGGCTTTTCGCAGACATGTTTCCAAATATTCAAAAATATTTAAAGTAGTATGTAAGCATGCTAAGTCGCTCCACATTAGTAATAAAATCAGGACCGCGGAAAACAAAATAAAAGCTACCTGGAATATAATTAATAACGAAACAGGTAGAATAGAATAGAAATAGAAACAAAACACTGAATTTAATTTAAAACCCAAAAAGGGATTGTACGGCTCAGAGCTTAGTATTAGTTATTTTGGTGAGTTGACGGTAAACCACAGTTGAGCACGAAAAAATAGTTTATTTCTTAGAAGTACAAGTAAATTATAAGTTGGATGCCAATCTGTGTCAATCGTGATAATTGCAAATTTTCAACTAACGTTAATGTGTCGTGAATGTTAATTATATCTAATCGAGGTCGCATAGTCAGCAACCAACTCGTTGTACGTGAACCATACATGCTCCCAAGGGAAGAGATTGAGTTGAGTAGTAAACGAAAGATCAGATGGGCAACCAGTACATAGAAAAAGATTAAGTATAAAATGTAAATTGTAAAATAAAGAAAAACTAACTAATCAAAACTGTAAACATAATCAAAATTAATAGGATGGTATTTCGTCAAAACTAAATCCCTTTCTAGGTTCATGTCTTGTCGAGCTCCGCATCTCTCGCATCTCGATGTTAACTTCTTCTTTGTCTGCTTTCTTGTCTTGCACCATGTTAGTATCCACTTTCATAGAATTCTGATTCGTGCTTATCCTTAGTTTTTTAATGATAAAGTAGACACCAGCCACAGCCAGTCCTACCAACAGCACAGTAGTAGCGGAGTAAAAATACACGTCGTGCGGTGACATACCTGAAGATTCAGGTAATACTTCATGTTGTTTTAGATTAGAGATTTGACGCTCAATTTTTTCTAAATCTGCTGCATTGTTGAATTCAGTGATATTCAACTGAACGTTCCTCCAGCCGAGATCAAACATCTTATTTATTGTCGTGTTTATTATAGGTACTTCTATATCCACGCCCGTATTTACCTTACTTCCTAAGTGATTGTACGTAAATATTGTGGCATCTTTTTTCTGTAATAGGCATTTAGGTTTCAAGGCAATCACACCTGTTCCGTCAATGACCGCTGGTGTCACCTGATCGCTGCATATTATGCGCATCAGCTGCTTATCGCACAACGTAAACAACCAAAGGTTAGGTTTGTGTAATTTAATCCAGCTCTCCTTACAAGTTATGTCATTAATGACGCATGATAGTGACGTTTGCTGGCTAAATACTTTCGTCTCACATGGTGCATTTTTATCGTGTAAACTGTAGACGGGTTGTCGCGAGATGCAGGAGTACTCATCTTCTCCGTATGAGGTGCAATGGTGCATATCTTCTTCTTTTAATGTTATATAAGAATTTTTTATAAGGTTGATAGCGATGAAATCCGTAAATGGTTTAACAAGCTTTAGGTGTCCTTGCCTCATAAATGGTATCGGAATAACACGATATATTTGGTAGTCTTCGTCGCTCAGTAAAGGAATGTGTAATTCAAATAGCAAAAAGTTATTTGTAATTCTAGCCTTCACGTGAATTAGTTGATATATCACCTGAAAATCTGTTTGCATATCTTTAATCGGCAAAGAAAGTCCTTGGGGTAGTTTCCCTGATATAATATTTAATTGATTAATCAGTTGAGATGTAGACAACAGGTGTGTGTCTAAATGACCTCTGTAGATGTCTGCTAAAGTATTAATCAGCATTTCTTGAATTCTATGTAAATCGCTTAGAATTAAAGTTGTTGTCATAGCGGCAGAATGGATGTCACTTATCGTATATAATATTTGCGCTCTGTTTTCTATTCTTGTAATCTCTTGGGTAATCTGACTCATGTAAACCTCTACTGTTCTGAATTGTTTATCCATAAATTCCGAGCTTCGTTTAATCATACTGTTTCTGCTTCTACAATCAGAGTTTGATTTTTCATTAGTTGCAGTAAGTAGTTATCACTTGCTTGCAAGTATTGGATATCCTGTTCATATTTATGGGCGAAATCTACATCGAGCACGCCGAATAGTGTCCCAGCTAATTTGCCGATCCCATCGAAGTAACCTCTCCTTTTTCTTGATCGTTGCGATAATAACATAGAATTGTATTCAATAAGGTGGTTCAATTCATAACGTAGGTGGTCGACAACGGCTTCGCACGGTGAGTACTCATGAACTATTCGTTGGCAAAGTGTATCTACTTGATCGACGTACTGCGTTATCTTGCTCGTAGTTTTCCAATATGAAGTTAAGTTAAAATAAATTAATAGCGTCCATTCGTCGTGTACAAGTTGCAGTTTTCCGGCTTCGTCAAAGTATATTGGTTGATTGTTCATTATTGATGTCACTTTGTAACTGCTTGAAGTAACAGGCGTCGCTTGAGTGATTCCCATAATCGTCATCATAGAAATTAAAAACAGAGAGAGTAAATTAGGTTTACGTATCCTGCGATCTTTCTGTCCTTTTTGGTTTTCAGGTTGAGACTCCTCTTGTTTGCCGCTTCCATCTTCTGTTAATTCCGTTTTTTGTAAGGTATAGTGTAGCGGTAAAGGTGACAGTTTCACAATGGGTCGTTTTACTAGCCCCCGCTTGGTTTTTAGGGTGACAACTCGAACATTTCCGTCAGTCCCCGGATGGAGTTCTATCACTCTTCCGAGGGCCCACCTGCCTGGAGGTAAATTTTCGTCTTTTACTAAAACCATGTCCCCAACGGTTAAATTCTCCTTTGCTTGTTGCCATTTACTGCGAACTTGTAATTGTTGTAGGTATTCATTTGACCACCGTTTCCAGATGTGTAAGTTAAGTTGCTCCACCAGTTTCCATCTATTTCTCAAATCGTACTCATTGAAGTCCTTTTCCTCTTTTGACATAGACAGCAAGGGGCCACCAACAAGGAAGTGACCAGGCGTTAAGCAGTCTAGGTCTTCAACGTCTTCCGATAGTGGGCAAAGTGGACGTGAATTTAAGCATGCTTCGATTTGAGTCAAAAGAGTGGCAAACTGTTCATAAGTTAGCTTTTGCTCCCCTAGAACTCGCTTTAAATGATACTTCATGGACTTAACGGCGGCCTCCCAGAGTCCTCCAGCAGATGGCCATAAAGGGGCGTTAAAATGCCAATCTATCTTCAAGCTATTTATCTCGTCGTAAAACTCAGTACTTTTGAAAGTTTTGTTTTGTTCAAAGTCCTCTTGCAGTAGTCTTGCGGCACCGACAAAATTAGTTCCGTTGTCGGAAAACATACGCTTTGGCGTACCCCTGCGCGCGCACATTCGTTTAAACGCGGCACAAAAGGTTTCAGTAGTCAGGTCAGACACTAACTCCAGGTGTACCGCTTTTGTAACCATACAAATGAAGATGGCTATATAGGCCTTGCACGTTTTTACGCCTCTCCCCTTGTTGATCTTTATGTCGACGTGTCCAGTGAAGTCTACTCCGGTATTTGTAAAAGGTCTTGATGGTGTCACTCGTTCCTTTGGTAAGTCAGCCATTAGTTGCGTGTTTCGTGTAGTCTTGAAACGGTGGCATCGTATGCACTGCCTTAATACCCTTTTCACAGTTCTATTTCCACCTACAATCCAGTACTTGAGACGTAAGTAGGCTAACGTGAGTCGTGCTCCACCATGGAGAGTTTCACGATGAGCGTCTTGGATAATCAAATCAGTTAATTTTCCGGTGGAAGGGAGGATAATGGGATGTTTTGATTCAGGAGGCAACACTGAGTTTGTAAGTCGTCCCTTGACTCGCAGTATCTCATTTTCATCGAGAAATGGGTTTAACTTCAATATATTGCTTTTAGCTAGTATGGGATTATTTTTCTTCAAACGCTCTATTTCATCCCCAAAGTACATTCTCTGCACGGTTTTGATCACCATTTCAGTTGCTACAGAAATTTCTCCAGGAGATAATGACATAATATGTTTATCAACGCCGCTTTCATAATTGTTTCGGCGCGAAGTATTTATAAATCGTATAATCCACGCGAGTACTCGGATTACACGTTTGAATGTGCTATGCTTAGTCAACAGTTGAGTAATAACTTCACTGTTTTTGCAAGTCGCAACGTAGCATATTTTGTTGTCTGCTGTTAGTGTGTCACAGAGTTCATTGTCTTGTAAATGGGCTGTATTATTATCAATTTCTTGACTGTTTTTATAGTTATAAGTTTTTAACCAAGATGGACCTTCCCACCAGAGTTTAAAAGTCAGAAGTTGGGAGGGAAAGAGACCTCGTGAAGCACAGTCAGCAGAATTCTCTTCTGACTTGACGTAGTTCCATTGTTTTGCTGGAACTATGCTGCTTATTTGTGAGACTCGGTTGGCTACATATTTGTCCCATCTGTTTATGTCTCCTTTTAGTCATGCCAATACGACTTTAGAGTCACTCCAACATTGTATTTGGAGATGCTTGTTGGAAAACGTTTTCTTAATTTTCTCCATGAGTCTGGCAAGTAATAATGCACCGCAAAGTTCCATTCTTGGCAGGGAAATCTTCTTTTTCAGCGGCGCAACCTTTGTTTTTGCGGTTATTATTGTAGTTGTAAAATATCCCTTGTTGTTTTTCACTAGACTATATATGACGCACGCATAGGCCTTTTCACTTGCGTCGCAAAACCCGTGAATGTCAATTATGTTATCTGTACATTGTAGCCATCGTGAAATTGCAATTTTATTAATCGAAGGGAAGTCTCTTCTCAACTTTTCCCACTCAGCAGTTATTTCAATGGGCAGACAATCATCCCAGTTGATCTTGCTGATCCAGACCTTTTGAAAAAGCAGTTTTGCTTTAATGGTTGCAGGTGATAGAAAACCAAGGGGATCGTATAGTTTACTTATTTCACCCAGCAATACTCGTTTAGTCAGAGTTTTCTTTTCAGATAGTCTCCATTGATAAGTAAATGTATCCTGTTTCTGATTCCAGCGCATACCCAACATTTTTGTGTTTGCAGTTTCAGGACTGAATTCTATGTTGGCCTTGGTGCTCTTTTGGTCGTCTCTTAAATCTTCCAATATAGTAGCTTCATTACTTGTCCACTTTCTTAAATTGAAACCTCCTTTTCTTAATAATTCAATAAGATTAGCGACGATTCGTTTCGACGCTTCAATACTATTTTGCCCATAGACTAAATCATCCATGTAAAAATAGTTTAGTAGAGTTTTGACGCTCTGAGGGTAGTTATCTTTCTCATCGTGTGCAAGTTGATGCAAAGTGCGCATTGCGAGATAGGGTGCACTTTTCATCCCGTAAGTCACAGTACATAGCTGCCATTCCCGTAAAGGTTCTTTGGGAGAAGACCTCCAATATATCGTTTGTAAGTGTTGTTGTTGCTCGTTCAACCATATGTGCCGATACATCTTCTCAATATCTGCGGTAAAGACGTACCGGTACAATCGCCAGTTAACAAGTAGTGTGAACATGTCCTTCTGCAAGTTTGGACCCGCGTACATACTGTCATTGAGGCTGGTTTTATTGTTTGTTTTATAAGATGCATTAAACACAACTCTCAGTTTAGTCGTTGTGGATTCTGCTCTCAATACCCCATGGTGTGGTAGGTATACTTGATGTTTACTCCGAGTATCTGCAGTTACGGGTTTCATGTGACCGAGTGAAATGTACTCCTCCATAAAGTGTTTGTATTCCCTACTTAGGTCGCTGTGCCTTAACATTTTCCTCTCAAGTTGTAGGAACTGAGCTTGAGCTTGAGTCTTCGTGGCTCCTAATTTTGAGCTACAGTTCGATTTCATGGGCATCTGTACCACGTATGTTCCATCCGATAGCCTTTCAGTCGTTGAGTTATAGTAGTTTTCACAATGCTCGTCTTCGTTAGTTGGAGTTGTAGTATCGGAGATTTCTTCAGTTTCCCAGAATCTTGTCATGTTTTCTAGGTCAGTAAGAATTACAAAGCAGTTAAATGTCTTGACATTCCCACACAGTATCCAGCCCACTCTGGTTTGTTGGGCTACGGGGAAATTGTCGCATTTTATGACCCCATTCAATATTAGTTCTGAATAGATTTCAGCGCCCAGAAGCAAGTCAATCGGGCCCGACTCATTAAAATGTGGATCTGCAAGTTTTAAGTTATCAATATAATCCCAGTTTTGTATGGAGAAGGATGTTGTAGGCAAGTTATTTACGAGTTTCTTCATTACCAATGTTTCTAATTTAAATTCATAATCGGAATGTATAGACTTGCATTCCAAGTTAATTGACCCCTTACAATTGCCGGACAGTGAACCGACACCTGACACAATAGCGCTGACTTTCCGTCGCGGTAATCTGAGTCGCTGGGCCGCGTGTTCTGTCACGAGACTCACTTGCGACCCTTGATCAAGCAAACCTCGTAATCTGATATAGTCACCATTGATAGTCTTTACTTTCAAAAGTACAGTCGTCAATAGAATTTCCTTTGCATCGTTAAGTAAGTTATTCACGGCATGTGACGTGGAGGGTGTGCTGCTATTTCTGGCTGAGGGACGATTGTTTTGCTCATACCCATCATCATGCAATAGCGTATGGTGTGACTTGTTACATAGTTTGCAATATTTTTTTGAATTGCATTTCTGTTCTCCATGACTGTACAAACAATTGGAACAAATACGTAAATTGCGGACTGCGTCATTTCTATCTTTTACATTCATAGCCAAGAATTTGCAACATTTCATCAAAACATGTTCAGTTTTGCAAATCGGGCAATTCTTTGTTGTCGTGAAGAAGGCCTTTGGCGATTTATATGACTTGTTAAAGTTTAATGACCTTTGATTGTAATAATTATTGTTTCGAGCGAATGACCCGTTGCTATGTTGTTTCTCGGATGTCTGATTTTTTTGCAAGTTTGACCTTTGATGAGTGCTTCCTTGTAAGGCTTCCAAAGCCATAAATTTATTCTCCAAAAAATTGGTAAATTCTTTCAAGTCGGGAACTTCCCTTGGTTCTATAACCTTCCTATACTCGCGCGTTGGTCTGTGAGACCGACGAAACACATTTTCGTAATTATTATTATGCAGGTAAATTCTAAGAAGTTGAGTTCCTAGCTAGCTGCCGGATTTGTGGCTAACTTCGTTTTAGTGCACGCCGCGCGTTCGGGCGAAACACACGTGTTGTAGCACTCGTCACCAATCGGTCCACGAGACCGACGCGAGTATAGGTGTAACTTTTTGTGTAAGTATTAATATAATTTATTTCGTGTATTTGTATATGTTTTAGGGACTTTGATTACTTTATAAAGTATATATAGTAAAATATATGTATGTATGTTGCTCTATATTATTTTTTGACCAATTTTATCATTCTTTTTTAGGTTTTAATTCATATCAAAATGGACGATGATCACATCAGATTGTTGCTGGAAGAATTAAGTTCTAGCTCAAGCTATGAAGACGAAAATGACAGTGAGGTGGAAGATAACGTGGAGGTACAAGAAGAGACATACGATACCGAGCAAGACGATGACAATGACGAGATATCTGAGGAAGAACATAATGAACGATCCCATGATTTTTACTTAGGAAAAGATGGACAGACAAGGTGGAATAAATCTCCTGCCTCAAACCCAACTAGGCGACGTGCTAGAAATATAGTTACTCAACTTCCAGGCGCTAGAGGAGAAGCTAGAAATTTGAAGGAACCAGGTGAGCTGTGGCGGCTTTTTTTTTCGGAGGGCACTATCAGCCTGATAGTAAAGTACACTAATGAACAAATTAATCGCATGAAGCATAATTTCACAAGAGAGAGAGACTGCGCCGATACAGACAATATTGAAATTGAAGCTTTTTTAGGCCTTTTACTATTTGCTGGAGTCAGAAGGAACGCTCGTCTAAATGCCAAAGATTTTTTCAGAACTGACGGGTCATCCCCGGAGATATTTCGTTTGACTATGGGATTATCCAGGTTCTATCTATTGATGCGTTGTCTCAGATTTGACAGTAAAGATACACGAGAAGAGAGAATACAACTGGATAAACTGGCACCTATTAGAGAGTTGTTTGATATAATTGTGGGAACGTTCAAAAAATATTACAGCGTGTCTCAGTATGTTACAATTGACGAGAAGTTAGAGGCTTTTAGAGGACGTTGTAACTTTCGCCAGTACATTCCATCAAAACCCAACAAATATGGAATCAAAATTTATGCGTTGACAGATGCCAAAATGTTTTATACCCATACCATGGAAGTTTATGTTGGGAAGCAACCAGACGGTCCATACCAAGTTGATAACTCCGCTTTGGCTTTGGTTTTGCGATTGAGTGAAAATATTCACAATACTGGGCGTAATATCACATGTGATAACTTCTTCACTAGTATTCCATTGATAGATAAGCTTGAGTCTCAACACAAATTGACAGTTATTGGGACAATTCGTAAAAACAAACGAGAATTGCCTAAAAATTTCACGGAAATACGAGGAAGAGCCGAAAAATCTAGTTTATTCGGGCACCGAGGCAATTGCAGTCTTGTATCCTATGTACCAAAAAAAGGCAAAAATGTCCTTCTCGTATCCAGCATGCACGATGATGCCCAGGGGCTTCAAACTTAGAATAAAAAACTGGGGACAGTAATGGATACAATGATACAAAATGACGAAGTCTGACGTAGCCCATGTTCAAAATGAGTTTTAATGTGTTTTTAAATTTGTCGGGTTACATCGTGACGTAGACGGATGATGTTAACAACATGAATAAGAGATGGCAGTTTGGTCTTCTTTTTCGCTGTAGATCCAATAGATGGCGTTAGAGAATGATAATGAAAATAATGCTGTGTATGCATGCACACACACAAAGAAGAATGTCTGCTGATAGCTCGCTTGCACCGGTTATTTTGCGATATTTTGTTTGTGATCTCCTTTTTGTGTTTCGTTCTGAATTTCTCGTCGAGTTGAGCTTACGTTCCTCCGAGTAATGCATAATTGTGAACAGAGAAGGTTTTTCTAATTGAGGCAGGATTCTTGTGAGTGAAGTTAACCTACAATGTCTTCGGGCAAATACTGCTGTGTCCCAGGGTGTAAAGAGAGAGGAGGTATGCCAGACCAGCTATTTATTTATTTAACACAAGCTTCTTCACTTCTTACAACAGCAACAAGTTTATGTGTAACGAACTCATAAACTTGTTGTCAATCCCAAACAATACAAATCAAATTAAATGTACTATGACATTTAATGAAATCAACAGCACAAGTAGACCTATATTTTAAAACCTATAGCAATATACTTATAAACTTAATTTATTTTTCTCAAGCCCCATTTTGACTTAAGACTAGCTACTAAATATAAAACATTTTAAAGTGCACCTAAAAAAATATTTGATTGAGAGGTGCTACTATAATTTGACAGAATTTCTAACAGATTCCTAACATTATGACCTTTGATTATTAATATTAATAATAATACATATTAATAATCAAAGATTATGACATTTTTATCCATCTGTTATTCAATTGGTTCCTTTAGGTTTTTTTTTGTGTTTATCTTTGTAATGCCATGTAAAAATCATTATATTAGTTTTAATTAAGTTAATACATTTGTACGCTGTTAGCCACAGCAAAACATGAAGGTTATTGTACTCCTTTTAACATCCTACATTACAACATATAAATATGTATCTTGTTCTGTATACTCGTGTTTTACAAATAAATTATCTTTATCTTTACTGCCTATCATGTTTTTTATGAGTTTAATGGAGCCAATATTTTTATTGCAAGTTTACATATTTTATAATAAAGTTGATATCTTGACAATGCAGCTGATGTTATGTGTGTGAATTTGATTATTTTTCAATGATAAAACTTTATTATTTATTTAAGGTATGCATCAAGTACTTCATGGGTTCCCGAATCCTGTAGTTGATAGAGAAGGCTTCAATACTTGGCTGTATGCAATTAACAGTCTTGAACTTGTTTGAAGAATGAACAAATATTGAACCATAGAGTGTGTCATG
Source organism: Spodoptera exigua (assembly GCA_902829305.4). Taxonomy (NCBI): domain Eukaryota; kingdom Metazoa; phylum Arthropoda; class Insecta; order Lepidoptera; family Noctuidae; genus Spodoptera; species Spodoptera exigua. Next base: position 301,244 of record CADEPN050000004.1, on the reverse strand, counting down.
CTCACTTTGAGGATAAATATTTGTGCCGTAACAACAGAATCAGTAATATTGCCGTGCCAACATTGAAAATGCGCTGTAAGTATAACACTACATATTGCAAAATACTTTTGGATAAACACCCCAGGTTACACACCCCCAGTGCTACATTGTCATATGCAACATGTCAGAATTGTAAGCATTTTAAGACTGATATCATAAAAACTCTTATATGTATATAAAATTCTTGTGTCAGAATGTGACTAACTCCTCTGAAATAATTTTATCAAATTTTATATCCACATTCAGTAGATCTGAAAAATTGGCTAATATTTCCTACCCCTAAATGATAAGAGTGGTTCATCCATAACATTTTTAACAGAGTTAAACCACACAAGAACTTATATTACAAAACCCTAATATTACAATATTATTTTAAACATTCCAACATTCTTATTTTGCGTAAACAAAAGTGTCTCACAGGCTAGTGTTATGACAAAATTTATATTTAATGCCTTTGTAATTAATTGCTTTATTCAAATACCTATGTTTTATTTTTCAGCATTACTGTCTCGGACTTCGTTAATAAATACCACCAGACAGCCTTTGCAGCAAATTCAGAACCTACAATCAACATAATCAGGTAAATATAAATGACACCAATTCTTCCCATGGTTGCCGGGTTCTACACCTAGCAAATGCTAGTACAATGTCAATGTACTTTACAAGTTTATCGAGGACATTGGTGACATTGTAAAGCATAAAATTATGTATAGCTGCCTGTTGTTAATCGTAAGACATTGACGGTTGTTACATTTAGTCAGAAGCCAGAAAGTTGGTCATCATGCCATCATCGATTTATTTCACTTCATAGCATCTAAAACGTATAATTATGTAATTTTTTTACTAAATAATTTGAAGTGCTATATATATTTGCTTTTTTTTTCAGCACCGTTGACTCCTCCTTCAACCACTAGCCTACAACAACTAAATCTGGGCCATGGACCATCACCCTCAAGTAATTATAATTTAATTAAATCCCTGAATGAGTCCACTTCATTCTCCAAACAATAGCTATACCAATGTTTATGATTTAAAGTATCTCATTTTAAAGGGCACAACTAGAAGCTAATTTACTTATTGTTGATGAGTAAATAAGTGCTTGTGCAGTAGACTGACTAAATATCGTGTGTATCCTATATGCATTACTTGAAACAATGCACAAAAAAGAAATTAATGAATCTCAGTCACCCAGGCACTTTCTCATGTAGTCCCCGTCCTTATTACGCTACAACATATTCATTCGGTACTATGTAGATATAACGTAGTAAGCACACTTTAAAGTGTGGTTAGACTAATAAGTTTGGGTTTGTCCAACAAATTATGGATTTTTTTGCAATTGTTGACTTCAAATTGTTTTTGTTCAAGTTTACATTTTATACTTATATATTTTTTTCCTTTATTTTAGTGGCGCCATATACAAAAGTTATAAATTCGTGCAATTATTCATTTCAGGTCTCACAGCTACAATGCAAGAAGCTGCTTTACCAAGTACTTCAGAAACGAATGTGCATCTTAATCTAGGTAAGTTGTGCAAATGAAATCTTGTGTATAACTAAAAAAAGTTTTGAATAAATAGATTAACTTTATTTAATTTATATAATTACAGGATTAAAAACAACGGTGAAGAAAGCTAAGAGTCGAGTATTCCTTACGAATACAGAAAAGTACCTGCAGGATAAACTTGTTGCTGCAAGTATTAAGTTAAGCAAAATGAAAAATAGATTTAAAAAACTGTCTGTCAATGTAAAAGCAGCGAAACAAATTGCATCCAACCCTGCAGTATGCGACATACTAGAAAATTGTACGAGTACAAGAAAATTATTAATTAGTATGCAATGTCAAGAGGACCACAAAAAAGAAAAGGAGCGACGTTTTACGTTACAAGAAAAAATTGCTTCCTTATCTATTTTTAAGCAAAGTCCCAAAGGATATAGATTTCTGAGATTTTTTTTATTTTGCCTGCTCAGCAAACACTAATTAAGTTAGTACAAATTTGTAACATCAAGCCTGGGATAAACAGTAATATTTTCTCTCAATTGAAAAATAAAGCTGACAACATGAAAATAGAACAAAGGTTATGTGTTGTTATGTTTGACGAAGTTTCTTTGAAGAGCAATGTTGCATATAACGAGAGAAAAGATAAAATCACAAGTCTTGTTGACAATGGGCAAAACAGGAAAACTGAATTTGCAGATCATGCTCAAGTCTTTATGTTACGTGGCTTAATTTATAATTATAAGCAGGCAATATCATATACATTCGCGTCGAGTGCTACTAAGGGACCTGAACGAGCTCAACAAATAAAGGACGTGATAAGAGGTTTGCAAGAATCAGGGTTCATAGTTGTTGCTACTGTATGTGACCAGGGTCCTAATAACAGACAGGCTCTGAAACTGTTAATTAATGAGAACAGGGGAATTTATTTGAGAAAAGGTGAAGAGCCTAAAGAAAATAAAATTTTAATAAATGGTCAAGAAATTGTACCACTTTATGACCTGATGATGATGACACTGATGACATCTCCTCAAAGGAATTAGAAATAACTTTATGTGCAAAGATTTAGAATTCACCAAAGATGGTGTAACAAAAATTGCAAAATGTTCGCATTTAAATTTACTTCTCAAAGAAAACCCTGGTTACAAAGGCATTACCCTCTAAAAATTAATAAAATGAAGGTTAAATTTGCCTCACAAATATTCAGTCGTACTATGGCGTCTAATATGGGATACTTGGCAGGTAATGTATGTTTTATTTATTTATTCAAACTTCATGCACAAGGCGGGTACATAGGCGGACTTAATGCCTAAGGCATTTTCTACCAGTCGAGCCTTGGGTGATGCAGAGCTGTGCCGGTGCAAGAAGCAAAGCAAACAGACTTTATTTTATATGAGTCAAAACGAGATAGATACATATATATGTGTGTGTGTGTGTGATAGATACATATATTTGTTTTATTGTATAACTAGAATATGCAACAAGCGAATGTACTATTCCGGAAAATCTAATATCTCAGGAAAGTGTTATAATCAGTCACGTTTTGAAAAAATACTTGTTACGTGTTTGAAATCAATTGAAGTAGTTTGCAAAAATAAATATAATTCAGAACTTTAGGCGATTAAACTGTCATACAATTTTTTTTTTTCAGGTAAGAACATACTTCCCGCTGAGTGTAAGGACACCGCTGATTTACTGCTGTTCATGGACAATATCTTTGACTCCGTGAATGGCAGTCGACAGAAAAATAGAAATGCAAAACCCTTACTAGGGCCAGCAACGCCAAACTCGGCACATCACCAAATTTGGATTGAGGGAGTACAAATTTTTAAATCGATGAAATTTGTATCGAATGGTAAAAAACAATCGGTTCCCTCCATTACCAATTGGGTGTGGACACTGAGTAGAATAAATAAACTACAAAATGAGTTTAACGTGTCGTCAGTGTGGTTGCGGCATCTTAATCAGGACCCCTTGGAAAATTTCTTTGGGGCGGTAAGAAGCCAAGGGTGCCGCAATACTAATCCCACCTGCGACCAATTCGAATCGGCTTTCACCACATTATTAATAAATAATATAAGCAGTGTCCACACCCACGGAAACTGCGAAAAAGACTTTTGCGATGCATTGTATTCTCTCACCATCAACGAAAATGCAGAAACAACGTCAACCTGCTCATCGTTTGATTTTTCAAACATTATTGAATTTAATTTTACACCTATAGAAATTAAAGAAAGGGATCCCCGTATTGTTGGACCTCTCCAATATATAAGTGGATATTTTTTGAAGAAAATTAAATCTAAAATATTTAAAACTTGTACAGATTGTTGTAACCTATTAATGGAAAAAAATGAAATTGAGTATATAAAATATAGGGAATACGCAGGTCGACGATGGCTTTGCACTCCCAGCAAGAAGTTAATAGAGCTGATTTCTAATATGCAAGATTTAATCAAACAAAAGAAAATATAGAAAAATTATATTTAAAGCTAATCATTAATACAGCTGTTAGTAGTTTTGTTGATTTTACATTTATAAAATGTATAATAGAGAAAAAATAATCGATTTTTTAATTAATATTGTTATTAGATTTATAATTTTTAATTACTGTAAAAATATCAATATAATATTAGCTGGGAGAAAAGATGTTGATGATGATGAGAACAAATTGCAAGTTAAAGCTAAAAAGTTAAGCGAGTACTATAGAAAAAACAAATAAACTAGATTTTCATCAAATATGTTGTTTCATTTATACCTCTTTTTGTTGTAGCAGTAGATAGTGTAATTCACTATAAGAATTGTAAAATATTTAAAGTGAATTACACTGTCTACTACTCGTTTCAGTCACGTAGTTGAGCAGTAACGAAAAACAACCAACAATCTATAGATGCACATCCATAGTATAGATATGGTTATATATATAATAAAAATGTTGTCTAACATGGATTACAGATGGCGCTGTTAGTAGTTACCCAATTTGACATCGAAGATTGGTCTCTATTTCCTATTGTTAAAATGTACTCTGTGATGATGCCCAGATCAATGAAGATACAGGTAAACCGGAAATTATAATGGACTACAATAGAACCAAAGGTGGAGTAGATAGCGTAGACAAAATGTGTGAGACTTACAACGTCGCACGTGGGACAAATAGATGGCCAATGGTGATATTTTACAGCCTAATGAATGTAGCGGGTATAAATACGTTTATAATATACTTGCAGAATAACCCTAACAAGAAAATTAGCCGTCGAGTCTTCCTTGAAGCCCTAGCATACGATTTGATCAATCCGCAACTTAGACGACGGGCTCTCATTTCATCCTTGCCGAGAAACATAAGACTCAGGCTCACCGAAATATGCAAATTAGATGGACCCGAGTCTGCAGCAACATCTAACAATAATAAAGTAGGTCGTTGTGGATACTGCTCTTCAAAAAAAAAACCGCAAGACACGTTACAACTGTGCCACCTGCAAAAAATACTTTTGTTTGGAGCATGCTGTAACCGTATGCCCTGATTGCTATGGCGAGGCTCAAAATTAAGTCAAACATAGATAAATATGTTTATTGATATGTTTGTTGTTATTAATAAGAAGTTTAATTTGTTTTTAAAAAGAAGTTCAGATTTTATTTTAATTTTTTAGTACTTAAGAAAATAATCTCAAATTTTAAGACTGATTTGTGATAAAACTATAAGTCGGTAAAATAATTAATAAAATAACTTTTAGTTATACTGTTTTGTTTCATTACATCCTTAACTTTAAAATAATAGTAATAGTCTATGTGTTTCTTGTTAAAAAAAATATGTTGTAGGGGTACAAACTATCGGTCTGTGACACCGTGCGCGAGTATAGGTGTTACAAAAATTGGCGCGAGTATAGGAAGGTTAAGATCATTGATGTATTCATTGTACGTCACCTTGTCGAGTTTCTGAACCAAAAGATGAACAATTATCGGATCCCAGTTGGTTAAGTCTAGACCGATGTTACCGAGTCCGTTTAGACACTCGAGGGTGACGTCGTGCAATTTCCTAATACTCGCGGCGCTTGCTTCGGGTGAGTGAGGTTGATTTAAAAGTGTGTTCATGTAAAACGTGAACAACAAGCGTTTGTTATCATATCGATGCGTGATAATTTCCCAGCAGGAATTGTAGTTTTCCGCGCTTATTCCGAGATGTTGTACGATTTTTTCGGCTTCACCCTTGAGTTTAGTTTTAAGATGTTGCATTTTCTGCGCCTTTGACAGTAGTGGGTTATTATGTACACTCTCCAAGTACAGATCTTTAAAAGTATGCCATTGATGGTAATTTCCATGGAAGTCTGGTATCACAATTTTTGGTGTTGTTTTTTCGTAGTGAGCATTGTTCCAAATATGCAGTTGCAGCTTCTTTCTGCAATTGTCATAAACTTTTTCTACGGAGTCGTATTTTTGTTTATACGTAGAATCTTCATCGCGCGAAATGTAGTCAAGCTCCCAGTTAGTTTTCTCAATAAGTTCCCATTTGCCTTTCAAGATATTGAGGCTATCCTCTAGCTCCCATTTTTCTAATGACGAGTCAAAGTTTATCTTCTCCACAGTACGTTCAAAAGCTCTAAAGTTGCAGTACTGCTGTCGCAAGAGCTCCTGCTGCTTCTCGTTAGTCTTGTCCGTTTCACAAGGAGGTATATGAAAGTTGATGTCATCGAAGCTAAAGGTAGTTTTCGTTTTAAGTGGTAACTCTACCTTGTTTTTAGTAGTAGAAGGCAGTTCGGCTTTCCGTTTCAGTATGTCTTGCAAAACGTCCTCGTACATCTTCTTCGTGTTGTTAAAGACGTCGTCGACGAAGTATTGGATGTCGGTTGCTCCCGACTTCTCCAGCTGTTGATGATTGAATACAAATTTTTCCCAGTTCGTGTTCAGCCGAGAAAGACGCTCCTCCAGGTACTCCAAAGTTTTTCTGCTAGGGCCATCTTTCTTGTAGTTGATGCTGATTTGTTTCAAGTTGTTGAAAATTGTTTCTTGGCGACTGATGATTTCGTTGAGGTTCTGAGCCATCGTTGTTTTTTGTAGAAATTAAGTTATGCAGTTTAAGTTAGGTAGTTCAATGGCACCGCGGAGCTGTGTCGCTGCAGGCACCAGTTCGTTGAATTTGCGAAGTTAACGCAGTTGTTTGGTGGATATTAAGCTTACCCTCACTCTACTAGAGATATGTGCGCCTTCTCAATCTTACTGGGGCGACCCGCTTCTGGGAGACCAGCAAAACCGATTCGCTATCACTTATAGGGAGGTTTTCACTTAATATCCGGCTCGAAGGACCACTTTTTATGTACGGCTCAGAGCTTAGTATTAGTTATTTTGGTGAGTTGACGGTAAACCACAGTTGAGCACGAAAAAATAGTTTATTTCTTAGAAGTACAAGTAAATTATAAGTTGGATGCCAATCTGTGTCAATCGTGATAATTGCAAATTTTCAACTAACGTTAATGTGTCGTGAATGTTAATTATATCTAATCGAGGTCGCATAGTCAGCAACCAACTCGTTGTACGTGAACCGTACAGGGATATACTAGTTCAAATTCGTCAGCTGCCCAGGAATTCGAAAGATTCTTTAAAAATATTCCTCTTAAAACTACGGAAACGTTAAAATCATCTCCAGCACTTTCTGTCGAGCTTCTCAGGGGTAACGTCAAAGAATGACCTTCTGACTTTAGCTTTCAATAAACAACCCCCCAGGCAGTAATAAAGGCGTTCAATGAGATCAAAGTAAAGTCGACTGAAGATCTTTGGGGAATGTCTGTTCGAGTGTGCAGGTCGTTTATAGAGACTATTGCGCCGCACTTTCATTTTTAATAAAAGTGTAGATCAAGGGGTTTTCCCGGATTTAATGAAACATAGTAAAGTAGTTCCATTATTTAAATCAGGTGATAGTACAGAACCTAATAACTATAGGCCGGTCTCTATTTTGCCAGTGCTCAGTAAAGTGTTCCAAAGGTTGATGCTTACTCAAATGCTGCGTCACTTTAACACGAATTCTATTTTCTATGACCATCAATACGGGTGCTAGCGTATCTATGGGCGTACCGCAGGGCTCAATATTAGGTCCTTTTCTATTTTTAGTTAATGTGAATGACCTGCCCCATTTGTTCCAAAATGAACCGCATATGGTATTATTCGCTGATGACACTTCATTGATTTTTAAAATAAATAGACGAACAAACAAATATGACGAAGTTAATAATGCCTTAATGAAGGTTCAAAATTGGTTTACAATAAACAACTTATTACATTAGATTTATTTTACCAAATGTTAAAAGTAACGTATGTGATGATATATTATTAAAGGATCAGAAACTAGAATGTGTAAAAGAGACTACTTTCCTGGGGATTACTGTAGATGAGAAGTTGCAATGGGGGCCCCACATCAGGTCTCTAGCAGGACGATCGAGCTCTGCAGCTTATCTGGAAGATCCGTCAGCTAACCGACGTAGGCACGGCAAGACTAGTGTACTTTAGCTACTTTCACAGCATCATTTCGTATGGAATTCTGTTGTGGGGACAGGCATCCGACGTTGAGTCTATCTTTATCTTGCAAAAGCGTGCCGTCAGAGCTATATATAACTTGGGTCGTCGCGAATCTCTCAGAGAAAAGTTTAAGGAGCAACATACATAAATATAAAACATTCTGACCGTACCGAGTCAATTTATTTATAAAAACATTATGTATGTTAGGAAAAACCAACACTTATTTGTAAAGGTATCTGACAAACATGATTATCATACTAGACATAGGAATAGATTGAGTCAGCCTTTATGTAGATTGGCAAAAGTGCATAAGTCATTCCTGGGTTTCTGTGTTAAATGTTATAATAATAAAATCCCAGTTGAAATTCAAAATCTAAATGAAAGCAAATTTAAATTATGTGTAAAGAAACATTTATAACTAGCATACTACAAACTAAATGATTATATACAAGATAAAAATGCTTGGAGGCTAGCTGGTCCTACTCCACAGGATGTTTAGAGGAATTTTTGATTTTAATTATTAAATTGTACACTATGTTGTTAATTGTTGATGAACTTCTAAGTTTTTGTAAATGTGAGTGCCCTGTAACCTATTATAATTAAGTAAGACTTGTAGAATATAGGTACTTGTGTTGGCTGGGAGCTGTCATGGCGGTGGCGGTTGGCTGGGAGCTGTCATGGCGGTCTCATTGGCGGTGTGCCACCGCCAATGAGACCTGGCACTGGATCGCCCAATTCCCTATAATATGGTTGAGTTGGGCGGTGCTGGTGTACGCGTCATGTTCGTGAACGGGCGCCGCCTATTGGGACTGGTCATCTCCAGGCTTTCTAAATATGTTGTCCTTGAGGTTCACTTCTTTTTCTTACTTTTTGCCTAAACATTAGTATTACATTGTTCTCACATATCAGAACCGACTAAATGATGTAACAAAGAAATGTATTGTAAAACTGATTGAAAAAGAGTAACCATGGAGTTTCTTGCTCGTTTTTCTCCATAGTAATCTACACTTTGGAACGAGCAAATAGCTTCACTAGAGGACAGACGGATAGACTGACACGTTTAATTTTAAAGCTCTTGTTATATACTTTTTTCCTTTTTTGCTTGCTTGACGTTTAAAAGTGCCTACTGTGGTCTAATTGAAATAAATGATTTTTGACTTTACTTTTGAATACCATTCTTGAGAAGTTAGTTAAGCCCCTTAACAATACCATGTTCAATAACCAACAATGGTCCTTCCAGCAAGACTCGGCGCCGGGTCATAAAGCTCGGTCCACGTAGTCTTGGTTGGAAACGAACGTTTCCGACTTCATCAGAGCTGAAGACTGGCCGTCGTCTAGTCCCGATCTTAATCCGCTGGATTATGATTTATGGTAGGGCTTGCTCTAAACGTCATGATAATTTGGACTCCATACATTCATACGATTGGCAGTGAAGAATTTTCCCATGGAAAGAGGGCGTGCTTCTATTGATAACTGGCCCCAACTTTTAAAGGACTGTATTGCAACCAATGGAGACCACTTCGTAAGCTTTTTATGTTTTATATTTATGTATTAAACTTACATACTGTAAAAGTAATAAATGTTATTTGCAATAGAAAAAAATGTTTTTTATTTGTTACAGTATTTATGGTTAGACTAGGTATTTTCGTTGTTTTTGGATGATATTAAAATGGATATATCGTCTGCGAGTAGGACACATGGTCTTTCTTCTATGGTCGTAGGTAGGTCATTAATATAAAGTAAAAAGAGTAGGCACCCTATAACGCTGCCTTGAGGGATTGAGGCATTTATTATTTTACTGTTTGATCTGATTTTTTCAATTTCATTGCTTGCATGGTTATAGAATTCTATTTCAACTAATTGTTTCCTATCTTTTAAATATGATTTTAGCCAGTCGTGAGCTTTTCCGCGTATACCTATTCCATATAATTTGTTTAGTAATATACCAAATTTAACCTTGTCGTAGGCTTTGGTCATATCTAGTAATATTCCTATTGCGTATTCTTTGTTATTTATGGTGTTTAGGGCTTCTTGGATAAATTTATACACAGCTAAGGTAGTGGAACGGTTTTTTCGAAAACCGTTTTGACTTTCATTAAAGATATTATATTTGGTTTTTTGTTTGTTTTCTCATTTATTATTCTCCACATAGTTTTTATCATGTTATTAGATTTTTTTATTTTGTTTACATATTGAAGCTTTTTTGATACTGTGACCAGATTTTTAAATATTTTTTCATAATTCTTATAATAGTTCGTAATTATAGGATTTTTATTTTTAAGTGTATATATTTTTAATAGTCTTTTGTTTTTGCAGGAAACTTTGATGCCTTTCGTCAACAGGAGAATGCCACGGGATGGGTCCCTTTTGTGTTATCGTGTGAATTATGTAGATGACAGCCGGAGCACTTTGAAATAATCGAAACTTTTAAAGATAAAAGTTTAATTAATTAAAAAATTACAATAGTTTTATGAGTAGACTTGGACGATGCTAGTACCAAAGTGAATTATTTTATTAATACATATTATAGTCTGAATTAATTCTACGTAAAATACAGATGCAACATCAGCACTGTGGAAGTAAGTCACGAGGCGGCGACACGAGGAGTCGACTCAGCATATTAGGTGTTGCAATATTCCGTAAATGTGTCGCTTTGTGCGTCATTGGCTATCATGTCGCTATTCAATGGATTTGGTATAGGCAGGGCACATAACACCTCCACCCTCAGAACAGCAACTATTTGAGCAATTTGAGCGAGAATGTTGCTGGCATCTGGTTCTCGGTGACTGTAGATGTATCTGCTCCGGCGGCCGATGGCTCTGGTGGATGATTCTCGGTGATCTCATCATTTGCTTGCGGCCTCGTTTTAGTGCAAACATTGTAGTGGCGTAATGAGGTTGCAACAATGAGTGCAGTTGCACCGAATAGTACGACGTATAGTGGTATCGTTGTGTGGTAGAATGATTGCTATAACTGTGTATGTTCCAGTTGCACGGGATTCTGAATGAGTATTTTATCTTCGATCTTGTGAAGGCTTTTCAGATGCAACGAATTTAATTTCAGGTGTGGAATCGGTTCTTTAGTTAGATTTAAGTTCATTGGTATTTCGGTTATCTTTAGAGGTTGTCCTTTGATATGATCGTTCGTGTTAGTGATTGTGAACTGATCAGTGCGTAGTAGGCAGTTCTGCGGGATAGTAGCCAGATAACTTCCGTGTAGAGAGATGAATTCTTGGCGATCGCAGTGCAGCTCCGTCCGAGTTGGTCGTGGAAAGGTGAGTGTGTAGCGTCTGTCGTCAAGTTGCGCCATAGCTTCTTTGACTAGTGTAAGTTTCGTAGGCAGGCAGGATTTCTTCAGAATTGATTAAAGATTAGTTCTTGGATGCAGTCTAGATGTCCTCTCGTCGGTTGGCGGTCGATTCCTTCCTCGCAGAGATGATACTGGTTGAACTTCGGGCACTCTGCCTCTATGTACTTGAAAACTCTCCCATTGGTTGCAAGGTAAGGGTAAGGAGGGATAAAGGTGTACATGAATTTATTGGGAACTATGACTAATCTATAAAATTCAAATTTATCTAAAGATATAATGGGAAACTTAAAAATTATAACTATTCTTTTATTAATGTAGTAGTAACCAGGTTTAATGATTGTATAGTATTCTCTTAAATCTGCATCTAACAGTTGATTTGGATTATATATGGTTTTTAATCTAGTAATCATATTACTTAAGTTTTCTATGCTTAACATACTATGATGAGTGCTCGATGCACGTATAAAAGCTAAGGTATCTTCTATTTTAGTTATCTCTAAGAACACGTCATCTATGTTATCGCTAATAATTACTTATAATTGCGCAAACTTCGCAAATCTTATTAAATCGCTAGCAGCATTCTTATCTAAAAGTTGCTCTAATGTTTTATTTATTATTTCTTGATTAGTTACAATTTTCGTGAGTAAATCGCTATAACGAGTCATCCACGCTTTATTAAGACTAACATGCTCATTAAATTCCGATGCTAATTTTTCTTCTTATTCTTGCTTTCTAAGACCTTAATGGCATTATTGTACTAAGGGTGCCAAAAATGCATGGAGAGCTTAAGGTCGACTATTGACTGACAGGTTTTGCATAACGCTACCATTGATAACTAGATGGCGCTGCTTTTAAATGAAAATAACCCTGCAAAGCTTGAATACTTTACACTGCAGAGGCACACAATAAGGTTTTTAATGGTTAAAATAATAATTAAGAAACAATAATATATTTATATTCAAATACACATAAATTATGTTAATTTTCACATTTCCGAGGACTTAATATAGCGCCATCTAAGTCAAGTCAAGCAAACCAATTAAAAGATGGCGTCAATAATTAATAATAGACAATAATAAAAGTTATAAACTAACCCGCATTTTCGATATCATTAAAAATGCGATCGGTAGCTCGGATAAATAAGAATGATAGTATAACGAAGTCGAAGGGCACCGGTTCAATTCCGGGTTATCATTTTTAAATTCAGGTTTTTTAGCAATGGTTTTTTTATATTTTTTATATAAAATTAATTATAATAATATAAAAATAAAATATTTGACGTTTAATATTTATAAAAGATAACAAAAATAAATAAATATATTATTTTAGAATAAAATTATATTAATAAATAACTTTTATAATATGTGCTAACTATTAATGTAAAAGTAACGTATTTTTCTTACAGATTAAGACTAATACTAAGTTTAATTCTCATAAAGGATAACAAATAAAACTATTTTAGTGACATTATAATTTCAGACATTTATTTCTTAAAACATAATATTTATTTCTTTCTTATATAGTGTATACCCTGACCTAATAACTTTTCAGCTAACTGACACATTATTTATTACACTTTTTATAAGATTAATAAGTATTTTAAATCAAAATTGTGTTGTGCTAGTCATTTATTAGTTAGTTTTAAACACAATGTTATAATACGATTCTATATAATATGCAACCTTACTTCTGCAACTATTTTACCTCCCCATAAAATTTAATTAAAGTATTGACTAAAGTGATTCATTTGTGATTCATTTGTGTGTGCATCATGTTATGACAAAAGCTCATAGCTTAAGTATTCGTTCCAGAACAAGGAAGAAATTGAAGCTAGACCTTAAATCAATAACATTTCTAAGACCGGGATATAGCATTCACTAGATATGGGACGAATTGTTCATAGTAATAAATAAATAAATAATTTATTATTTTGCAATCAATAGCATCTGTAATTATTAATATTGCTTTTATTTTTATTTCTCATATTTAGTAAAACATTAAAATCATTACTGTATAACAGTCGCTGGTTATAAAGTAGTCAATAAATTTATCCTACTAACACTAAGTTTGAACATTTATCCATTAAATAAATTATAGCTACCCCGGTCTTGTAATTGCTTAATCCTATAGTCAACAATGTCTTTTCTTTTAAGAACTAGTGTAGCCGCCATTTTTATCGATCCTATTTCTCCTATCTCGCTGGCCAAGGAATAATCCGTATGTCTGATTGCTGACTAAACACTTGCACAATTATGGAACATTACACATAGGACAATTGTCCTGCACGAACGTTATCACTAGCACATCTTCATGACGTCATTCAGCACATCTATGTAGTTTTCACTGTTTGCATCACTGAAGATGACAATGCTCCAGTAATTTTCCTCATAACCTTGCCCCATAAGTTGAAACTGGTCTGAGTCAATATCACGTCTTCTGCCAGATCCACTACGGTGCTCCAATGAACCCTCTTCTTGAAACAGCTTTAGATATCCATAAAGTGGCAGTCTTTACCTGTAAGGGACGTGTATTATTTATTATTTTCATGTATCGATAACCATGGATAATAAAATAAATAACAAACGGTCATTTATAAGAATACTTACGTTTAAGCCAGTTTCTCTAGAAATTCCAGTATAATTTAAGCTTTGATTATGCAATGCTATTATTTGGGCCCTCGTAGCCATATCAACATTTGAACGCAAATTCATAATAAAAATAAATATTAAAAACTTGTTAAACAAATCGTGACTGAACTTACTCAAAGATAGTAAAGAATGTTATGATTGAACAAAAAGGTTTAATTTTAAATTACCCTCAACTACTGTTTTGAGATTTATGATCGGGTTATAGTTGCTAAACAACTTCAATATAATAAAGAGTAGAATAATTTCAATACATTTTTAAGGTTACGTAATGGCCTAATGGCTAGTGGCATCGGTTAATTTTATGCTACCGAGTTCGAATTCTGGTTATTGCGTGCTTTGCTTTAAAAAGGTTTGGAATATCGTAGCATTGATTTGTATAAAAATTTATTAAGTTAATAACTTTGTATCTGATAAAAACTATGAATGTATATTTTTCAATACCACTAGTATACTAGCGCCATCTATGTCGTCCATGGTATATAATTAAGGCGATGAAACGCCGTACAAACGATTTTGATTTAGAATCATCCATGCACTTATAACACTGATAGTACATTAGTGCGTCCGTATGATCTAAGTTACCGGTAATGCTTTTTATAATTGAACCTAAGCCGTCCAGGAGACCTCTTTTACTACGATTGGGTTCTAAGGTTTGTAACTGGGTATTAATTTTAGTTAATTTATAGGATAAATGATTAATTTGAAATTCGAATAAATGAAGAGATTGATTATCTAATTTAGTCTTAAAGTAATCTAGTTGAGTCGTCACAGAATTAAGTCTTGAGTCAATGTCGATTAGTTCTATGTATTGCAAGAAGAAGTGGTAGTGTGTAATAAGTCTCGCTTGTCCAAGGTTGAAAGGTAAGAGTCCGTCCATCATCCGGGTCCATCATCTAAGGTCTCAAGTCTTATCTCGCGCGCCAGTGTTAGGTGAACGATCATCGCCAGTAATATTCTGTAACAATTAGGATGTCTTAGGAACGCGTTTGAGACGAGATTTTGCTACGGGGCCCTTCTTTTTAGAAGTGTAAATGTGTATCGGAAGATCAGCTAACACAGTGTCGTGAGTATAACGAGGTGCTAGTTTTTGTCGACTGGCTAGTGGGTTCTTAATAAATATTTGTTGGTCCGATGGATATTCGATTTCAGGTTCTCTATCTTTATTTCTGTTTTCTATGATATTAGTTCGGTCTATTAGTGTAAAATGGTTTATAATGTCGTATACGGTTTTCATTTGGTCACGGTGTGTCAAGATATACTGTTGCATGAGATGTTCTGTCATGTTAACGTCGAGGGGATCTCTGGGGTCGAAATGTCCTCTTATTATATCATGTGGTCTACACTTTGTAAAACTGTGCACTGAGCTGTTATACGCTAATATTGCGTAAGGCATTAGATAAGTTACAGGTTCGTCCTTTTGACGTAGGCGTAAAATACGTAAGTGTTCTAATATAGTGGAGTGAAACCGTTCGACTATGCCATTATCGTTAGGTGAATGAGGTAATGTCCTATGGTGATTAATGTAACCTAATAAACTCAGAGAAAAGCTGATTTGTGAACTCAGTGCCGTTATCGGTTATGATGGTTAATGGAAATCCATGGTGAGTGCTATAATTTAAGACTGCTTGTAAGACACTAATTGCTGTGCCATCTCTAAGATAGTATGCCTGACCATATTTCGAGAAAACGTCTACTATGGTTAAATACTTTTCATTCTCGACAGTGAAAAGATCCATGTGTAGTAGAGCAGGTAGGATTCGTACATTTTTTAAAGTCAAAGTCAAAGTCAAAATTATTTATTTCAATTAGACCCATACAGGCACTTTTGAACGTCAACACAACTTTAAAGATACAAAGTGTCAGTCTGTCGGTCAGTCCTCTTAGTGAAGCTATTCGCTCGTTCCAAAGTGTAGATTCCGATGGAGAAGAACGAGCAAGAAACTCCATGGTTACTCTTTTAAAATCAGTGTCACATAAACATTCTTTGATACATTATTTAGTTAGTTTGAATATGTGAGAACAGTGTAACGCGTGTATACAGAGAAACATAAAAAGAAAATAACCTTAAGGACAATAGACAGTCCGGAGCTGACCAGTCCCAATTGACGGCGCCCGTTCACGAGCATGACACGTACACCAGCATCGCCCAACTCAACCATAATATAGGGAATCGAGCGATCCAGTGACCGTGCCACCGCCAATGTGACCTTTGAGTGAGCATGACAACTCCAAGCTGACATATGGACCGACATTCTGCTAGTCTAACTAATTTTAATAGGTTACAGGGCACTCACATTTACAAATTTATCAAGTTTAACAATAAAAATAGCATGGTTACAAATTTACAAAATCTAAGAACTTCCGTTCAAGCAAAGATCCACTGGAACATTATTTAGATTCGTGTAGGTATATTATCCTGTGGAGCAGGACCAGCCCGTCTCCAAGCATCCTTATCCTCAATATAATCACTCAGTTTGTAATATGCTTTTTTACACAAAGTTTTCTTTACACATAATTTAAAATTTCTTTCATTTAATTGTTGTATTTCGCCTGGGATTTTGTTATAACACTTAACGCTGAATCCCATGAACGACTTGTGTACCTTTGCCAATCTAAATAATGGCTGACACAATCTATCTCTATGTCTAGTTTGGTAATTATGTCTGTCTGATACCTTATCAAATAATATTAAGTGTTTCCTAACATACATTATATTTTCATAAATAAACTGACCGGGCACAGTCATAATATTGATCTCTTTAAATTTATCTCTAAGAGATTCGCGAAGCCTTAGGTTGTAAATTGCTCTGATTGCACGCTTTTGCAAGACAAATATAGACTCAATGTCAGCAGCCTGTCCCCACAACAAGATGCCATACGACATAATGCTATGAAAGTAGCTGAAGTACACCAGTCTTGCAGTGTCCACATCTGTTAGCTGTCGGATCTTCCAGACAGCAAATGCTGCAGAACTCAACCGTCCTGCCAGAGATGTGATATGGGGCCCCCATTGTAGTTTTTCATCTATGGTTATACCCAGAAAAGTAGTCTGTTTTACAAATTCCAATTTCTTGCCGTTTAATAATATGTCACATTCGTTACTTTTTACATTTGGTAAACTGAATCGTATACACTTTTACTTGACGCCATATTAAATTTCATTAATTCATTTTCGTCATCAACTTCTTCCGCAGGAGAAGAACTTTCCCTTAAACTCACTTCATCTTCACAATCAGTCTCATCTTCATAGTCAGTTTCATCTTCACTATCAGTCTTTGTAGTTTTCTTTTGCTTCTTTAAATTAAATGACTCTTTCGATTGAGATTTCCTCTTTATTGTAGATGCGTTATCTGCATCTAGGACAAGATGTAGAGCTTTTTTGATGGCCTTAGCCTTTTGTTTTTTCTCTTGCACTTCCTTCTTCAATAGTTTTCCTTTTTCTATTTCTTCCAGTCTATCTTTTTCCGGAGTATCAGAGTTCTAGATTTGCCTGGTAGTTTTCCTTTCTTTGTTTTCTTTATTGAATCTCTGTCCACTCTAGGATATGGCCTGACTAACTCTGGGGTGATCAGCCCCACAGCTGGTAAGCAATCTGTTACTGTAGTAGGTGATAGCAAAGATGGAGACACAGATGATGAACAACTTGGAAGGTTTTGTTGAATAAGCTCTGTCTGTATGGGGTCTGCTGGTTTGGTCTCTGGCACATCGTAATCTTGAACGGCTGCAGAACTTGATTGCTCATCTTGCGTGGATTGTAACGCTTGTGGTAGTGAAGAAGTTGAAGCTTGTGGGTTCGTTTGAGCATCTTGGGTAGAACTAGAATAGTACACATTCACAGGTGCAAAATCGTCGTCGCCAAAAGCTAACTTATTAAAAGGCCATATTCCGGCCTTCTCAAAGGCATGAGTGATATTTTTACCAGTAAATGATTCAAAATATGCTATCTTAGCCAGTCGTGGTATATTATATATATTGAGGGTTTTGCCTGGGTTATTCACGTGCCAATCGTTAAAAGCTATCTTGAGTTTGGCCTTAAAAGGTCCAAATACACCGATGTCTAAAGGCTGGAGACGATGTGTCGTGTAGGGTGGAAAGGATAGATAAACAATCCCATTATCACGAGCATAGTTTACAGCTTCAATAGTCACATGGCTCTCATGGTTGTCGACAAGCAACAAAATGGGATTATCTTTAGAGCACGACGATTTCTTTTGGATGTGTTTCAGTACCTCTATAAATATAGCAGAAGTAATCCACCCACTTTTTGTTGCAACTCCCAGGCTTCATAAAGTGGTCCTTGAAGTGAACCCTTGGGAAGATAAATAGTGTGTATAGTTTTTTTAGTAGGTAGTTTAATAAAAGAATATTTTTGGCAGTTACGGTTTATTAGGTAGGTTGTAGGTAGTGTCGGTTAAGCCGGGGTGAGTTCGAATATCGAGCGCGTTACGAACTTTAGTTCGCCAGTAGAACACCACTATCCTGAATCAGTAGCCGGTAGGGTAGGTAGGTCGCTCGCAGCTCCGCAGTAGCACGGCCGTCGATGATGCCGGGTAGACCGTTGACTTCGGTGTGAAGGTCACGAAGGTCACGAGGTCAAAGTTGACCAGCCGACTCGGACAGTAGATAGGATTAGGTGCCCGATCTGGGGTAAACACTGAATTTAATTTAATTTGTAGAAATTAAGATACTTATTAAAATTGATTTTTGGAAATAAATAAAATATGCGAATTTAAAAAACTGTTATGGTGACTGTAAGCGTCTGTCCGCGGTTGCGTAGTAGCCAGTATGATCTCTCTGAATTGTATATATTCTCACCAGCGGCGGCGAGTCGCAGTCTAGGTGGAAGGGATCGTTCGCCAAACCGGTTTCCGTGGCGCGGTTAGCTACGCGGCGCGCGGCTCACGGCTCATTACGTTAAAATGAATATTTTTTGATTTAAATAGGCTTTCGGCGATATCGACTATTTATTAATACAGAAAATAACGTGCAACGTTACAAGTGGCGGAATTGTATTACCACTTGCTGAAATTATTCCTCCAAATGTAACGAGTTCTCCCCTCTCTGCTGACACAAGTTGGCCTATTTGTTTTTGATTCTTTTCAGCTAAAACTTTAGGTGTGCTCAGCACTGTGGAAATTCCGGACTCGTCAAAATTAAAAATACGATCTGCAGTAAATTTGTACTTTGTTAGAACCTTTTCAAGGTTATTATAGAAATCAGTTACAGCAGTCTTGTTAAAAGCAAATGATCTGGCGGCGCTGGTATTTTCAGGCTTTCTAAGACTCAGGTTTCCGTTTCGCCTGCGGAAACTATCCAACCATTCTTTACCAGCCATTTTATTGTGATGCCAACTCGGATGAAAATTAAGCTGATTGGCTTTTGCAAACTCATATGCCAATTTTCTGACCTGGATGATCGTCAGACCGTAGTGCATTTTGGAGCATTCAATAATGTAATTGTTTAAAAGGGCTTCCTCCTCAGTTGAAAACACTTGATTTGAAGTAAACTTGGAAGTGAACGCACGGGTAGGGATATTTTCGGCAGCTGCTTGTTGGTGAAACTTTTTCAGGCGACTTTCGAGTGTTGTTGGTTTGACGCCATATTTTTGTGCAGATTTTCTAATAGATAATGTCTTATCCAAAACTTCTTTTATCGCCGATTCCATTGCACCTTCATCTACCTCTCCCGTCCTCGTCCCCTTTTTAATGTATATTCGCGGCATGGTTATGTAACAATATTAGATTTTGCTGAAAAATAGATACATTTAAATGTCCAGTCAGGCACGGGGAGCATTCGTACAAGTACGAATCTACCCCACTCCTACCTGTACGAAGGTTCCCCAACACCAAAAAAAAACAATTAATATCGAAAATAAAAATAACCGCTGAAACAATGAATCCTACCTGCTCTCCCCTACTATTTCTAATGGTTTAGTAGCTGGGCTACTACATTTAATTGTTGTCTTACTGGATTTCTATCGTATTTAGTTTGTCCGCAGATCCCAACATCAGCACTGTGGTAGTAAGCCACGAGGCGGCGACACGAGGAGTCGACTCAGCATATTAGGTGTTGCAATATTCCGTAAATGTGTCGCTTTGTGCGTCGTTGGCTATCATGTCGCTATTCAATGGATTTGGTATAGGCAGGGCACATAACATGTGCCTCAATGGAATAATACCCTAAAATTATTATTTATTTTTTGGTGTCCATATTATTTTTTAATCAATTTCTTTTGCCCTGGGAATAAAGTCAGAGTCAAATAGTAGTTAAATATTACGTCGACATCCGTTTGAAGTATCAGTAGACAGAAACAATAAAAAAGTTGCCAGAAATCAAACAACAATCGAATATAACGATGCTTAATAATCAATGGAGTAATCGATATCATAACAAAATAACGTTAGATAACTATAAAAAATGTTTTTAATTTTTATAACAGCTAGTTTATATATCAACATTTAAATGTTGATTTGACAACTTCAAAGCTACCTACTATTTTAACATTATGTTTTCCTGACGATGAGTTTAGAATCGTGATAAGACTGTCTTTTTCATGTACGTATTATTGTAGCATATTATATCGGAAATGCACGAATATAGGTGTAGGGAAAGTATGAGCTTAATATTATGTAAAATATTTGAAATAATGCAAACTAGTGGATATATTCATTACCTACTTATGAGAACGATAGGCTTGTTATTTACTTAATAATGCTATATTGGTTATTAGATGTTTATTAAAGCGATTTACAGAAACTGAAAAACCTTATATATTTTGGAAACGCCGTATTATCTTAACAGTTTTAATCGATAAATGATAAACAAATCGATTTACGATTTAATGATTAAAAGTAATAATTCTGGCAACATTTACTGGCGTCTGTCACACTCATGTCACAGTAATTCGGTCTTCGGAATCGGAAATTCGTAATCGTAACTTTCGTGATTGCTTTGTGTATACAATAAGTTTTGAATTCCGTACTTACATAGTTATTATTTACGATACGTGCCTTTTCTGCTGTTGCCGAATTGAATTAATAGGTACCTCGGGTACTTAATGTTTAGTGAGATAACGAACGCTTATTTGTTGCGTTGTTCTTTGTGAGTTATTTGACTCAATTGCTATTTTCTGTAAGATATTGGACTCCCGAACAGTTTTTTTGTTAAAACTATGTACTCGACGCTGTTTTAACTGTTCTATTTTATCAGCACGTAACTTACGCCGGTATACAGTTGAGGCGTTGAACGAGCAAATGATAGTTCTACGAACTTGGACAATGCCTACACCTGTAAGTTATCGTGTGCACATACAACAATATTTATATTTGACAATAAATAAAGCTTCATTTGCTCGAATCAAATGTTATTATAAGTTATTTTCATGAGAGTTTGTTATGTATTTACAAGTATAAGGCGATATAAATGTAGAATATATAATGATAAGCGTGTCCCAATATTGAGTGGGTTGATCTAATGTCGCCAACGCACGTAAATTTTTATTAGTTATGTCTACAAGATGGCGTATTGCTGAACATGATTCCTGTTTTATGTGTTAAACATTAAATAAGGCATGAACATGATTATTCACAAGTAACCTTTTGTTGTCGCACCTACTACACAATAAATTCCAAGCGGCTTCGTAAATTTTCTGCCTTAAAATCCAAATGATCAGTCACTAATAATGCACTACTTTTTAGTGAAGCTCGCAGATAGTGCAGCTTATTTATATTATCAATGTCGGGCCTTAAATGTATTAATGACAAGTAAGTGTCCCTAAACTCAAGCCAGTTTTGATAGTGACCGTGAAAGGTAGGCACATTAATTTTCGGCAATCTAACGCAATTAGATCTGAAACCACCTGATTGTCCGTCCTCGCAACTCGCGACGGATCCATCCTGAAGATGAGAAGACTGGTGAGGGCGAGCACCGAGTAGTCTCCGCGCCGCTGCCACCAGCTTGTAATACTGATTCTCGAACTGCTCACGCTCCCCACTCTCATTGTCGGGGTCCTCCGACAACATCTCGATGTCGCACTGTAAATTGTCGAAATCATCGTATAAGCTACCAAACTTATTGAAACTTGTTTCCAGATCCAAAAGCTGTAAACTACTTAGTTCATTGCAACTTTCCAAAGTATGTAGGTGATTACCAAAAACGGTCAACTTAGATTTCATACAGCTACGCCGTTTAACTAATTTAGCAATCTTTTCGTCAGACATAGTTAAAGACAAATAGCCGTTAGCAAATTAAAGTTTAAAAAATATGCGATAAAAAACGAATAAAAAATAAATTATTGCAATATATGGAAAAAATATGCGATGTACTAATGACTCGACGTTTCGACGCCGATAACAATAGATCAGCTGTTGCACGGCTAATGACCCTGACAACTGTTAATAAGACACTAAAACTATTTGCGTTTGTTATAAATGTATTTGCGAAGATGATTTAGCTTGTAAGCAGAAGCGGCAAGTAATTGCGGAAATATATTTCGGCTTTGAACTTGAAAAATCTAGTATATAAATTAACTTGAATAAAAATTAGAAGGAACTCACTAAAATATTGCTTTTTTAAACATAAAGTAAGTAGTGAAAAATAAGAAACGAAACAACTGGAACGAACTCTCAGAATGTCTAAACCATACACACGATAAACGATGATCTGCAACTTTTCGTTCTTCTTTGTTCTCAACGATGACTTGTCACTCTCGACGGGTCCAAAGTCCGTCCAACGGTCAGACAGTTTATCGTTTCTTGAAACTTGCGGCTGCTATGCGAAAAGTCTTCGTCAGGATTTTGATGACTTCTGCAGGAAGTCATCAAGGATACATATCGATACAAATGGTATCGGCCAATATTTTGATTCATATGGAAGAACACCTGAGCGATATCATCTTCAGTTTTTGAAAAGGAATTGTAAGAGGTGGGACTGGAATGTTGATAGGATTCAGAATGATTGGACTTCGGTTTGTGGCGAATATTGCTTAATGTATTTGCTATTTAAGTTTCAGGGATGTTCAATGCATAGTTTTACGAACATATTTACAGGAAACACGCTGTACAATGATAATTTAGTGGATGAGATGTTCCACTCATATTTTGTAAAAAATAGTAATAAAAGTTCGAAATAAAAATGAATGATTGTGTTTTATTGATGATATAGAAAATCAGACAAAATGAAGTTAACAATGAGTAATAGATAAGAACGCCAAAGCAACCGTAATGAGAGAGTTCGAAGCACAATAGATAATGATAACGATAGGCGAACAATGGGACGTTAAGTAATGTAACGATACGCAAACAAAGGAACGTTAATGAGGGTTCAGAAGCTGATTCTGATTTTCATAACTCCAGAACCACGCATCCTACGCTAAAACGGACTGCAGAAACGTGATCAGAGCATGCCAAAACCTAGGATAGCATACCAAACTTTTTTTTTTTTTTTTTTTTTTTTTTTTTTTTTTTTTTTTTTTAGGTTTGGTGCCACTCAGATTTTGGATTCCGGGTGATTACACATTACTGTTGCGTTCCCAGAAAGAGCAATCAGGAACGGAATTCTCTGATGTGATGAGCACGACAGAGAATTCTGTTCCTGGTGAAAGGTGATGGTGGTGTTTTTGTATTGGAGGTTTGTCTCATCAACGATGACGTAACAGTTCTTTGTTTTTTATGCACTCTTTCATCATCAGTGGATGAACACAATTCATCGGTATTGCAAACACCCGCCACTTGCATCGCTTAGCACATTTATTATTTAGTATCATATGTTTTAACAATTGGTTGGAGATTTAGATACAACTACATTTATATTTGATTGCACATAAAAACAGATTTGTGTAGAATGATTTAAGTCAAGTTGTATTACTTTTCACAAAAAAAGGCATACCTTTACATTCAGATTTGTAGATACATGTCGATTCGTATCCTAGACGCATATCGAAAGAATTAGTCCAAAAGGATATTACTGTAGTCACATCAAAATTCACGATGAATGTAATGAAAAATAAAATGTGAAGTTAAATACAATAGCATTTAAATCACAAAGCACGAAAAATTGTGTGTTACGTGACCGGTTTTGAGGTTAGAACTTTACAAATATCGATTGTCACGATTTTTTGCCAAAATCCCATTAGTTGTATCACTTTGCACAAAATTATCTCCGAAACTATAGCAGATAGAAGGACGTGAGTTAGACCAAAAAACACGTTTTGTTTTTTTGATAATGCTCGTGTGAAAATCACAAAAATCACAAAAAGTGATAAGTGATATAACTCGAGTTATATCACTTATCACAGGAGGCACAGACTGTTTTATACACATATACAGTATGTAAATTTGAACGAGGGACTTATTCAAACCCCCAATAGTTTATGCATAGAATTCACCAATAAACATATAAACAGCAAAAAGAACCTGATTAATGACGAACAAAACCGTTCCAAAAAAAGTGGTAAAAATTACGCAACGTTTCGACACCCTAGCGCTTATCGCAGAACATATGCGCGGTCAATGACCGACGCAGACGTAGTTACGAACGCATTTCCCTTCATACTTTAAATCCGGCTTAGGACAGGCAAAAATATCTAGGTACATCAAACAATAAACATTATTCAATGCAAATTTTCATAAGACATTATGCACCATCGTATTTTTGGCGTATTTAAAAAATGAATGTTTCGGTACTCACGTACGCACGATAGTACGCGGGCGCTCCGTCATGTTGTTAGTGCAAGTTCTGGTAGATATTTAAAGGCACTTTTTCCAGCATTTCACTCACTACTACACTATTTAAAATGTTTAAATACCTACGATACACAGTGTATCGTAGGTATCAAGTCGTCCATCATTGAAATAAGGGCCTATTAAATTGTTATTTAAAATACCTGCCCACACATTTACACTAAAGCGATGTTTCGAGGTTCATGGTCAATGGCCCCAAGTTCCTGCACGGATATAAAATGGAAGGGTGCATGTCTTCGTTGTGCAGCAGCTTCCACACAGTCATGTGTGATACACCAAAACGCCTTGCAGCATTTAAATTACTTTTTTGTGGGTTATCTTCGATGCACTCGAGGATGGCATGTTGTAGGTCTACTGGGTATGGTGCTGATTCTCTTTCTTGAGCATGCGTAAACTGACCATATGTTCGTAGACGCTGGTTGACACCTAGCATCAAACTGTATGCTGGTACAATCTGTCTGTTGCAGCACGCACACGATCATTTGATAGCGCGTAGGCACGAACCATATCCCAATATTCTTCATTTGAATACTGGGACGACATTATTACACTACACACACTACCTAACACTAGTAAATGCACTTTACGTAATTTTAGTAAACGGGGATGTTTACGCAATGCGTAAGCGGCGGCGCGTTCGCATAGACTGGCGGTCAGCGAAGCGAGCGGGGGCGCGGCAGGGTGCGTGCGAGCCGATATCTACATGTTCGGCGCAGTCGGCGACATAACAAAGGAAAGGGGCGGGGCTTACGCGCTCGCTTCCTTAGCGACAGGAGCGGCACGTGTTTGGCGCGTAATTATGTAGGCATTTTACTATTTTCATGTTCGCTTTGCACTCTGTGTTCTTGAATACGGTATTTTATCGGATAATTAGATCAAAAATTAAGGTCCTAGTTTTTTTACATATTTGGGTCGAGAATCGAATACTGACCACCCTCCTTCAATAAGTCCGTCGTTCAAATTTACATACTGTATAGTCTCTCACAAGAGCAATCCAGTCTCTTGACTTATATTTCACAGTACATAGTTCTTCTAGAACGAATTATAGGACATTAGAGGTTTAAAATATAAATATTTACTTACTTCTATCTATTTTACAGCACATAATATATTTCTCTTGGAACAACCAGCAAATACTCAACACTCACTAATGGGTCGATAACACCTAACGAGTACAGTGTTGAGTCAGTAAATAAGCGCTCGGCCGAGAGAGTTGCCGAACCGAGTGGGTGTTTACACGTATTTACACCAGTGGCGAGTCAGTTCAGTTTTGATGACGACTTCTGCAATCGATCGAAAAAAACGAATTTAAACGGGTTCTAAATCGCCTGTTACTAGATATTATTAACGAATTGTGGATTGTGGTTGGTGAATAAATTGTTTGAAAAAATACACAAACCCGCACACTGCTTGATGACGAATAACGAACGAGTGGCGAGTGGCCGAGTGACAAGCGAGTGCGTGTTTATACGTACCGAGCGGGATAGCGAGTCGCTGCAGGGGCAGAAGAATGAAGTGGGGTGGTGGGTACTCGGCCTAGTAAACAAATTGGGATTCTAGTGACTCTCTCGCCTCTATTCTCGACCGAGTACTCGGCCGAGTACTCGTTATAGTGTTTATACCAACCGAGCACTCGGCCGAGGACACTGACTCGCCACTGTACTCGTTAGGTGTAATCGACCCTTAATGTATACGGATGTAAGTAGATATTAATGTATAGAGGGAGTCTGTCAGCCATTAGCAAAATAGGCGGAGTGTTTAATGTTTTTAAATTGTGACGTGATCTTAACCGCCACTGCTTTGCAACGACCGTAACATACATACTTAGTTCACTTCTAGAGTCCATGTTATTGTAAGATTATAAAATTGATGATAAATTGTAAATTCGCCTCGCAGGTTTATTTTCTATGTCCTAAATAAAAGCTCGGTATTCTTTTATTCGGAAACACTGTTGTCCAACACCGAGAAATCGATGTGCTTGTCTGACCATAACTGTCATGGACGCGCCAGATGCATTTTCTTCAGTCTCGATTTACTGCCTGTTGTGAGACATCACAGTCTCCTGCACATTACGTGGAAGCTCTTCCATAGAGGGAGCTGTGCCCTCTTCAATATCTGTGCGTCTGTAGAACAGGATGTAGGGCGTACTCGAGCGATTCAGACCATTCAATTGTTCTTCTTCGGACGACGTAGCGACATTATTAGTCAGCGTGTAATAGTGGCCCGAGCCGAGAGTTTGCCAGCGTGAATGTAATATAAGTTACACTTTTATATACAATTTGACATTATGTTTATTTTTTATACAATGACATAATCACCTATTGTGACATTTTTATTTTTTATTTGACATATTTTTTATTTATTTATTGACATTTTTATTATTTTATATTATTGTTAGTGTAAGGATCGTGTGAGACTTGCCGTGCTTTTTGATTACCAGTTATCTGCGTTCTGACAGTTTGAGTACTAATGTTCTTTTGATCGGTATTGTTCGTCGGACAACTCAGCAGCACTAGCTATACTGGTTGCAAACTGACACCTGCGTGCCTGTCTTCAGAACGGATCCACTTAAACTGGTGTGGTTCTTTCCTCAAAAGACCACTACAGAATGAACTTGCACGATTCTCTCACATTATGTTATTTTACATTGTCTGGACTTGAAAAGAGACTGACCTCTGAGTTTGTTTCGGCATTTCTTCTCAGAGTAGTCAGATAGGAAATGCTGGCTTCATCTAGTTTTTCACATATAATTTGACGTGTAAAAGTGCCGTTTTATGGCCTATTTGCAAAAATAAATTCATTGTTTCATTGTTTCAATGACGGCCGCGTATAGGGTGTAGGAGGCGTGTACAGCCTCATATCGGACCGTCGGCAGCGTGATGGTGTGGTTGTGATACATTGAGTGCATCAGTTTCGTTTGAAGCGAATTTTCTGGTCGAATCTGTTGACGAAAATTTCAGTATCATATTTATGTTCAATTTTTTTAGTTCTCAGGGAAATAAACAATTTTTAAAATAAAAGCAACAGACTTATTGTTTTTGAGTAAAATAAACAAATTTCCGAAGTACTTTCTTAGAATTCTTAAGCACGAGAATTAGGTACTTTGGAGTAGTTTCGATGAGCACACTTCTTTCAGCGTCACGGAGCACTCCGCAGTCACGGCACTGGTATTGGTTCTCCCCTGTTAGGCTCTCTTTGGAGCAGGTTCTGGACATTGTGTTGCCAGCCCTCTGGTTTGTCCGGGAATGCCAGTTGTAAGTCACGGAACACGTCGCGGGACAATGACGATGAGTGGCAATCGGTGCATTCCACTCGTGTGAGCAACACTCCGCCAAACATGCTATCGCAGAATGAGTCGCGTCTAAGGAACGCGGACTCATACATGCGAAGGCGCTTCTTTAGCAGCACGCACTCCAGCTCCGTACTGGTCCGCTTGTGTGCACTGGTACTCGATTCGTTAAGATTCAATACAGTACAAAGGAGAAATGTTGTGTACTGCAACACTGAAGAACAACTTGTACATTATGAACACAGGTCGTGAAATGGTTCATCTGACATCAAGCACAGTGAGTTCTAATGACACATACTTGTGGCATCTGAGAATGGGACACCTTAATAATTCAGATGTTAGAAAATTGCCCAACTGTGTGGAGGATGTGGTACTAACTCCGGATAAAGGTAATGACAATGATATTTATTGTGAACAATGTTTTGAGGGTAAACATGCCAGGATGCCGTTTAAGAATGTAGGTTCTAGAGCAATCAAACCTCTTGACCTAATACATTCGGACCTGTGCGGTCCTATGGAAAACTTGTCCTACGGAGGTATGAAATATTTCATTACTTTTACTGATGATTTTACCCGAATGGTCTTTGTGTACTTCCTTAAAGATAAAATAAATGTTCTTGAAACATTTAAAGATTTTAAGTCTAAAGTCGAAAATGAATAGAATAATAAGATTAAAATACTTCGCACTGAAACAACAATGAAACAATGAAACAATGAATTTATTTTTGCAAATAGGCCTTAAAACGGCACTTTTACACGTCAAATTATATGTGAAAAACTAGATGAAGCCGGCATTTCCTATCTGACTACTCTGAGAAGAAATGCCGAAACAAACTCAGAGGTCAGTCTCTTTTCAAGTCCAGACAATATAAAATAACATAATGTGAGAGAACCGTGCAAGTTCATTCTGTAGTGGTATTTTGAGGAAAGAACCACACCAGTTTAAGTGGACCCGTTCTGAAGACAGGCACGCAAGTGTCAGTTTGCAACCATATAGCTAGTGCTGTTGAGTTGTCCGACGAACAATACCGATCAAAAGAACATTTGGGTGGGTCGCGCAAGTACTCAAACTGTCAGAACGCAGATGACTGGAAATGGCAAAGAATATTGCAATAATAATTTTGAAAGCTTTTTATCTAAACATGGGATTGTTCACCAGACATCTACACCCTACACTCCAGAGCACAATGGCATGGCAGAGCGCATGAACAGGACTTTGGTGGATCGTGCAAGATGCATGCTGTTTTCTGCCAAGCCGGAGAAGCGACTATGGGCTGAAGCTGTGGCAACCGCTGCATATATCATCAACCGATCCTCCACCAAGTCGTTGGAAGGTAAAACACCGTATGAGTTATGGAAAGGTAAAAAACCCAATTTATCTCATATGAAAGTATTTGGCTCAGAGGCTATGGTTCATGTACCAAGCCAGAAACGTCAAAAGTGGGATAAAAAGTCTGAGAAAATGATTGTGGTGGGGTATTGTGAGAATACCAAGGGCTACCGTTTAATTAACCCTATAACACACAAAATTATAAAAAGCAGAAATGTTGCGTTCTTCGAGAAATACAATAGCAATATCAATTTACCTGTACCCACTCATTGTGATGTTGATGTTACAAATAAGGGAACTCAGTCAATAAGTGACAGCACTGCCTCGTCTTCCAGTGGTGGAAAGGTAGAGAGTACATCCATCACTCAGAGTAAGAAATTACACACTCAGGAGTTAATTAAAGGTGACTCAAGTGAGTATGACACAGATTATGAGGATCATCTAGATGAAACCTACAGACCTCCAAGTTATGTGAAAAACACATATGACACTAATGTGACAACAAGGTCACTCCGGTCACGTTATAATGACAGCACACAGGACAAGGAGAGTTATCTGTGCTTCTTTACAGATGCGATTGATCCCCAGACTGCTGAGGAGGCATTGTCATCATCACAAGCCACTGACTGGTAAGCTGCCATGGATAAAGAGTACAACTCCTTAATAAAGAACAAAACATGGAGTTTGACAGATCTTCCACCGGGCAAGAGGGCTTTACCCTGCAAATGGGTTTACAAAACAAAGATGGATCACAGTGGTAATATTGTTTTTAATAAGGCAAGGCTGGTTATAAAAGGATATATTCAAAGAAAGGGTGCTGACTACGAAGAAACCTATTCTCCAGTGGTCAGGTATACAACTATCCGATATCTATTTGCTTTGGCAGCTAAACACAAGCTTGAAATAGATCAAATGGATGCTGTGTCTGCCTTTCTTCAGGGAGAAATTGATAAAGAAATCTACATGCTACAGCCAGAAGAATACCGACAAGGATCTCAGGTATGCAAGCTACATAAATCAATATACGGCCTCAAGCAAGCTAGTAGGTTGTGAAACAGAAACCTAAACAATGCTTTGCAGGTGTTAGGCATGCATCAATCAAAAACAGATCCCTGTGTCTACTGAGAAGAATACATTTGTAGCTGTCTGGGTTGATGATCGGATAATATTTACTTCTCAACCAGAAATGAAAAACTTTTTAAAGGAAAGACTAAAGCAGCACTTTGAAATGAAGGATATTGGACCAGCAAGTCAGTGCATAGGCCTATATATTACCAGAGATGGAAACAAGGTAACAATAGATCAAGAAAAGTATATCTATGATATCTTGGCACGGTTCAGAATGTCAGACTGCAAACCTGTAAAAACACCTTTTGAGGTTGGTATGAAATTCAATATAACAGAGAAGGAAGAAAAATTTTAATGCCCCTATCAACAAGCAATAGGTTCTTTGCTGTACTTGGCTCAGGGTAATCGACCAGATATATCCTTTGCTGTCAATGCACTGAGCAGATACAACAATAACTCAAGCTCTGAGCACTGGACTGCAGTGAAGAGGATATTTAGATATCTGCAGGGTACAAAGGACCTGAAGTTAGTTTACACTGGAAAAGGAAATGATAAAATAGTTGGCTATTGTGACGCCGACTGGGCCAGTGATTTGCACGACAGAAAGTGGTGCACAGGTTACGTTTTTGTTGTTACAGGGTGGTGCTACTTCCTGGCGTTCACACAAGCAACAAACCGTTGCCCTATCGACGGCCGGGGCGGAATACATGACGATGTCTTCTGCGGCACAGGAGGCGCTATGGCTGCAGCAGCTTCACAACCCCGAACCCGCTTGTCATTTTTAATGATAACCAGAGTGCAATCAAATTAACTAATAATGACTGTTATCTTCCTAGAACTACACATATAGACATTCGTTACCATTTCTTAAAAAATCATGTTTGTAATTTAGAAATTAAGTTTTTGTATGTAAAAGGTGAAGAAATGTTAGCTGATAATTTAACGAAGGGTGTCACTGTTAATAAACATTTGTATTGTGTTTCAAAAATGGGGTTGCGTTCCAGGGGAGGATGTTAGAATAAGTAATTTTTGGAACGCAACCATTTTAGTTTACTTTTTCTGCCACTGGTGTCGCTCTCGCCCCTGTATGATTCGCTCTTTTGTAAAAACGGTCGGTCGTACGAATAAAAAATAACTTTGTCGAGTAAATGTTTTTTTTTTTATTACAACATCCACGTTAAAATCTTACAAGGAGAATAAATAAAATAAAACTACGTAATAATTCACTTTTATATATTTATTTTACAGTGTATTTTATCATGTTTGTGTATATGGAATATTCGTTTCTGTATGGGCGTTGGCATAGTTATTGAATTAAAGGTTCATCAATTATTTTTGGGGTTTTATATTCGTGAATATTGTTACATTGAATTGCAACAAATAAAACACATGAAAAATTTGTCATTACAACACACTAGACGATAATAATTTCACTAAACCTTTTGTCAGATTACTGGCAATAAAGCATAAAATAGGATTTTCTATTAAAAACCATAAGGCGTATTAATTATTTATTTATTTATTTATAAAATCAAACAAAAGAATAGGTATAAATTATAATGATTTATTTATTAAGGAAAATAAATAAAATAAAACTACTAATATATAAATAAATTTAAGTTACCAGGGAAATGATATGACAACAATGAGCAATACTGACCAAGTCTGTCGCACATCCATAACAGATGATAAAAATTATACCTTTCGTAAATAAAAGTGACAACGATACATCATTTAAAATACTGTTCCAGAATTTGCAAAGTCTTCACAATAAACAGGACATTCTCGAAGCGTTTATTACTCAAAACGCAAGAAAAGTTAGATATTATAACATTTAGTGGATATAAAT
This sequence comes from Spodoptera exigua, assembly GCA_902829305.4. NCBI lineage: Eukaryota > Metazoa > Arthropoda > Insecta > Lepidoptera > Noctuidae > Spodoptera > Spodoptera exigua. The sequence goes on along the minus strand of CADEPN050000004.1, from coordinate 268,978 downwards.
TCGCAGCATCTTACTGTCGAAGCACTCGACAAGGAGGAGGAGTCTGTATCCTACTACAGAACCATACAGACTACATCCAGAGAAACGACATTACGGATTTGTCCATAGAATATGTTTTAGAGGTATGTGCTACAGAACTACCTAAAGAAAATCTGTTAATTATAACCATGTATTGGAGCAAAAGACAAGAAGAAACGTTTTATCATCAATCGATTTATCGATTTTAATATAAATATCCTGCCTGGAAATTTAAAATCGAACCAATTCTTAAATCTAATGCAGGAATTTAGATTCACACAGCACATAAAAACCGCGACACGCATAACACCTACTACAAAAACATGTTTAGACCTCATATTCACAAATTTCAAATATAAAGATATGTACACAACGGTAGAAGAATTAGGCTTTTCCGATCACAATAGTACCATATTACATTTAACGTAACCAAAGCAAACAAAGAAAATAATTTGGTACACAACAAAAAGACGATTCAACAATACAAATATTTTAAAATTTAAATCAAAATTGCACGAAATAAATTGGAATGATATAATAACGGCTGAAAAAAATATTAATGAAAACTATGAAGCTTTTAACGATATCCTAATTAGGATCCTGAATCAGTGTATCCCATTACAAAAATACAAATTAAATACAAATTATAATAAATATTGGCTCACAAAAGGTATAAAAACCTGTTGCAAAAATAAAAGACTATTAAAGATTTTAATTACCAAAACAAAGGACCCTATATTAACAAAATACTACAGGAAGTATGATAAAATATTAAAGAAAACTGTAATGACAGCAAAAAAACAACACTTTAAATATAAAATGATGAAATCCAGCAATAGGGTAAAAACAATGTGGGGTATAATAAATGGCCGCACAAACAAAAAAAAACAGAATATAGCCCTACAAATAAACAATAATAATATGACTTCAGAGCCTAAAGAGATAGCTAACATCTTCAATAACTTCTTTGCCTCTATTGGAAAAATTAGTACGAGCTCATCTGGCAATAAACGAAAGGATACACCTGTAATGTCTACAACGGATAATTCAATCTTTCTGAGTCCAGCAGACCCTTACGAGGTGAATGCATTAATAAAAAACTTAAAAAATAAGTCAAGCTACGGCGTAGATGAACTTCCACCTACATTATTGAGACAATGTGCGGATGAGTTGACTCTTCCATTTTACAAACTAATAAACCAATCCTTCGAGGAAGGTACCTTCCCCAACCTCTTGAAAAAGGCTCTTGTAAAGCAAATACATAAGAAAAATGTAAAAACTGACCCAAATAACTACCGCCCAATCGCTCTTCTACCAACTGCATCAAAGTTATTTGAAAAAGCTATGTGCAAACGTGTCTACGCTTATTGTGAAAAATACAACATATTTAATGACTCTCAAAATGGCTTCAGAATAAATCAATTCACAGCCCTCGCCGTCTATAAATACATACAAGAAGCCCTCAATATTATTAACTCTAAAAAATATGCAATAGGATTACTGCTGGATATGACGAAAGCTTATGATACAGTACAATATAACATTTTACTTAGCAAACTATATAGCATAGGTATCCGTGGTAAATGCCATGAATGGTTTGCCTCGTACCTACAACATAGAGAGCAATTAGTAGAAGTGGAATATTTTAATCTAAAAACTATTGAAATAAAATTGTTCCGATCTGAAAACATACCAATAAACGCTTCAATCCCACAGGGTAGCGTAATCGGTTGCTTTCTATTCTTAGTCTACATAAATGATCTCCCCAAGCATATTAGTGAGCCTTGCGTTTTGTTTGCTGATGACATATCCATTCTAGCTTCATGTGATACTAATCTCAACCTTAATGACAAATTAAATTCAATACTTGACGCTACAACTCATTGGATGATGGAACATAATCTAGAAATAAACTATGACAAGACAAAAATAATGACATTCCACCCAAAACAAAAAAAAAACCTATAAATATAAACTTCACTTTTAAAAATTATAAGTTAGTTACCCTAACTTGTACTCAAAAAGAGAAGACATTCAAACTAAAATTACTCTAAGACATAAAAATAAATTAAACATACCTACATCCCGACTGAAAATGCATTCCTCTAGTACATATGTCATGTCGATAAAAATATATAATAAGTTGCCAGAAGAAATAAGAAACATAAATAAACACAACACCTTTATTAATAAATTAAAATTATTTCTATTAAGCAAAAGCTATTATAAAGTGAATAAATACCTGAATGAAGGATTATGATAAAATAAGTAATTTTGTTTGTATCTTGTATAATTTAATTTTAATTGGTCTGACATATTTAATTTCTAACTTTTAAGGATATTGACATTTTTTATTATCTCTATTTTGTGTTGTGTTTCCGAATTTAATTTAATTTTGTTTCAATTATATTTTAAAAATGTTAATTTGAATTTAAGCTTGTAAGTACTTTGCTCTGCCCTGACAGGGTCTACAACGGCTTTTAGCTATAAGCTTTTATTGTTAACACCACACTACCTTGTAGAACGCAAATAAATGAATATGAATGAATATATTCTGTATAATTGGGTAATAATATGGCAGTACTTTCCCTTTGAAGCGGCCCGGTTAAAACAGGCGGTAATGGTGGTGGCTCTGGTGGGCTAACACTTGAACATAAGGGGCTGCTGCATTGTTATCAGAAGCCAATTCCTGCACGTTGTCTGAAGCTGATCCCTGCACATTTTCCGAACCTAATTCCTGCAAGTTTTGTGATAACTCCTGCACTGCCTGTCTATTTACCCGCATCCAGCACACATGACAAACATAGTTGTTTCTTGAGGGCTGAAAATAAACCCCAGTTAGATGTTTATGTTATTGTAAAATGAGATGTATTATGTTACAACATGCTTACTTTTAAGAAGTCTATACAAACATGAAAAATACATAAAGATAGATATTATAATCACACATACCTACTATGAGTGCAATTTTTTATTGATTTTTATAGATAAATACAAGTAGATATATAAAATAATGAATTAAAAACAAAATTCTTACCACATTAATAGTATTTTGTGATATTAGGCCAGTCAGCAATGGAAAGTCCATACTGACATAATGCTGTCTTATTTTTCGAACCGATTTTCCACAACCAAGGCAAACCATGTTATGCTCCAGTAGTCTCTCATGTTCACCAGCCTCAGTATTCAATAATGCGAAGCATAGTTGACAAATGAATATCTCTACAGCCAACTGAAAAAAGATGCACTATTTAAAATCGCATACCATTATAAAACATAAAAAAACAGACTAAGTATTATACTATTCCGACTTCATACCTGGGTTTGAGCATTGGTTAACCGATTCCGTGGTATTTAGGAGGTTTTGGTCTTGACACGGTGTGTTTACTTAACCTCAAATTCTGTTTTTGCAAATTAGTTATTAGTGTTGTCTTTGTTTTGTTGTCTGGTGAGGGTTATTTATAAGGTAGGTTTAAGATTTCTTTTTCCTGTGATACTCATTTCGTGAGAAATGAGTGCCGAGGAACCCCCTGATGGGGGTGGAGGAACTCCTCCGGATATTCAAATGAATAGTCCTTTAGCTTCTGGTGTAAACCAGCAGACTAAATCCTCCTTAAAACGACCTGCCGATTCGGAGTCGAATATTGAGTTTAAGAAAAACAGACCTCCGTCTGACTCAATTCAATCTGTTTTTACTAAGCCCGGCTTTGAAACAAACTCCAAGCTCTCCTACAATGAGTGTGACAGAGCACCCTTTACTGTTTTTGTGTCGAAAATAGAACCTGATCCTGCTGCTGGCTCAACGCTAAAAGTCTTAAAGTTCGCGCAATTTCTCCACAAAAACAACATCAAGGGAATCACAGAAGGAGGAATCAAATCTTTAGGCCGTAATAAGCTCTCTATTGAGTTTAAATCTGCCATTGATGCCAACTCCTTTGCAGATAATGATATCCTTTCCGCCAACAATTTCACAGCTAAGATTCCTCGCTTTCAAGTAACCCGTATGGGTATAGTGAGGAATATTCCTACTGACTGGACCTTGGAGGACTTAGTTTCGGGAATAGAAACTCCTCAAAATTGTGGGGAAGTTATCAAAGCTAGACGCCTCAATTTTAAAAATAAAAAGGAAGACTCAATTTATTGGACGCCTTCTTCCACCGTAGTTTTGACTTTCTCTGGGCAAACACTTCCAGAGAAGGTCTATTGCTACAACGCCTCTCTCCCTGTTTCAATTTACCATCTGCCTACAATTCAGTGCCGCAACTGCCTACGCTTCGGTCATATCCGCACTCAATGCCGGTCGAAACCCCGCTGTTTCAAATGTGCCCAGCCACACCCTGGTGATACATGCAATGTCCCCGACTCACAAGCTACGTGTATTCTATGTGAAGGTGGTAACCACAAGGCTACAGATGATTTCTGTCCCGAGCACTCCAGACAGAAATCCATTAAAATGGTTATGTCTGAAGAGAACTTAAGCTATAGTGAGGCATCTACTAGATTTCCCCGTTCTAAACGGTCCTACTCCGACGCTGCTGCGAACATTCCACAAACCCAAATGTCCCAGGCTCCTTCTTTTAATTTCTCCCAACTATTTACAGCTCCTCCCCCAACTTCTTCCCCTCCATTTACTTCTCCCTCCAAAACATCCTATACCAAGACCATATTCCGTTCCCCTAGATCTAGACCCGCACTGGGCAAGTCTTACGATGTCCAAGCTCATAGGACGATTGTTTCTTCCCCCAACTCCTCCCAGCCCAACGGCTGTGCTCTTAAAGATCCCACGTTTTCGGATTCAACTCCTCTTCCTACCCCTAATGACAATCTAATCGAGTTATTATTTTGCTCCCTCATTAATATTCTCTCTAAATTTAGTGACGCTCTACCGAACAATGTCTTAGTCCTTATTGAACAATTGCTCCAAACCTGGTCCCGAAAGAATGGCCAAGATCCTTCAATGGAACAGTAGAAGCATCCGCCAAAAAAAACACGACCTACTGCATCTAATAAACCGCTACACTCCTGTCCTCTTTGCGGTGTCGGAGACATGGCTCAGACCTGGATCCCCCTTCAGAGTCCCTGGGTTCTCGTGTCTCCGAGACGATAGAGACGATGGGCGGGCGGGATGCGCCTTGCTGATCAGTAGGTCTATCTCCTTTTCCCAAATCCTCATTCCTCTTCACTCTCCCGGACTTCATGTTGTTGCCATCAGAGCCATGGATATTTCCTTTGTTTCTGCTTACATTCCTCACCCTAATGCCAACCTTCTATCTGAATTTAACTCCATCCTCTCTGCTATCCCTAACCCTTTGGTGGTGTTAGGTGATTTTAATTGCCGCCACACGCTTTGGGGTTCTCCCATCAATGACCCCTCATCCAGTTTTTTATTAGATCTCCTAGATGACCTAAATCTCTGTGTCCTCAATGATGGTTCAGCAACACGTAGGGTTTCCCCTACTCAAAATGTTAGTGTCCCTGATCTTTCACTTGCGTCTCCTTCCCTAGTCTCTACTCTTTCCTGGTCTGTCCTGCCATACTCATATGGCAGTGATCACTTTCCAATATTAATCTCCATACATAATTCCTACTCTCCTACCCCTCCCATCAATCCTCTTCAGAAATATCGCCTACTCCAAGCAGACTGGGATAAATTTTCTTCTCTGATAGATTCTGATCTTCAATCCTTTCCCCAGGTGAACTCCTCAAATTGCCTTGCCTTGTATGAGGATTTTGTCGCTTGTTTAATACGAGCGGCTGATTCTTCCATTCCCTTAAAGAACTCCGTCCGTAAATTTATCCCTTCCCCCCCATGGTGGGATGCAGAATGCTCTGACAGCGTTCGAAAACGAAAGGAGGCAGAAAAAAGATATGCGTCCTCTATAAACATGGCCAATTACCTAAATTTCAAGAAAACTTCTGCCCACACCCGCAGGTTATTGGCAAGGAAAAAGAAAGATGGATGGCACAACTTCTGCGAATCATTATCCCCTCGCTCTCCAGTTTCCCTAGTCTGGCAAAAAATCAAAGCTTTTCGCAGAGTCTGCGACGACCATTCACCAGATATCTCATCCAACGATCCTGGTTGCTGGTTAGAGGACTTCATAAACAAGTTGGCCCCCCCCTTTGTCCCTAGTTTAGAATGCTTTCCCTCTTTGGACTCTCCTTCCCTTCCCTCTGATAAATTTGATGATCCATTCTCTCTTTCTGAGTTGTCTTTTGCTTTGGAACATCTTCGGGACTCAGCCCCGGGCATAGACGGCATCCCGTACTCCTTCATCTGTAAATCCTCTCCTGTTTGCAAACAAATATTCCTTGCCCTTATCAACTCCTTCTTCCTCTCCGGCCTCATCCCAGAATCTTGGAAATCCCAAATAGTTATCCCGATCCTAAAACCTGGCAAAGATCCAAAAGATTCTTCTTCATACAGACCCATCGCTTTATCTTCTGTTCTAGCTAAGATCGCGGAGAACCTTATAAAGAACAGGTTGGAATGGTTTTTAGAGTCCAAGGGCATACTTTCCGCTTCCCAATTTGGGTTCCGAAGAGGAAAGGGTACCCTAGACAGTCTGAGCATCTTCACTTCTGATGTTCGAATTGCCTTCTCTCAAAACGAAAGCGTCCTGGGCGTTTTCCTTGATATAACGTCAGCTTACGATAATGTCCAACTTCCAATACTCAGGCAGAAACTGCATCAGCTGAGTGTCCCTGTGAGGCTGGTTAACATCACTTGCAGCTTGCTAATGTCTCGTTATATATCAATTCGACATCAAAATTCCATCTCTTCACCCCGCTTAGTCTGGAAAGGCCTACCCCAGGGTTCGGTCTTAAGCCCTCTCCTTTATAATGTTTATACCCACGACTTAGAATCCTCAATTAGCTGTTTCTGTAAAATCCTTCAATACGCAGATGACATTTCTCTTTATTTCAGTTCGTCCTCTCTTACAGAGGCTTCTTCCCGCTTGAATTCTGCTTTGTTCTATCTAAACCAATGGTTAAATGATCATGGCCTATCCCTATCTGTCCCCAAATGTAACGCTGTAGTATTTTCACGTAAACGTAACATCCCCCCTATTAATCTATATATTGAAGATGAAACCATTTTGATCTGTGACAAAGTTAAATTCCTTGGCATAATTCTGGACTCAAAATTATCTGGCCTCCATCATCTCGATTACATTAGTAAAAAATGCGAAAAGGGCGTGAATGTCTTACGTGCTCTCTCGGGGGTTCGCTGGGGCGCTCACCCTGCCACCCAAAAAATTTTATATAATGCCATAGTGCGAAGTCATTTCGACTATGGCAGCTTTCTTTTGGAGCCATGCAACAAAATCGCTATGTATAAATTGGACAAAATTCAAGCCAAATGCCTTCGAATCATAACAGGTGCCATGAAATGCTCTCCCTCAAATGCCCTACAGGTTGAATGCCTGGATCCTCCTCTTTCCTTACGCAGACAATTCCTCGCAGACAGATTTTTTTTCAAAGTCATCCAAATCAAATCCCACCCCCTTCTTCCCCTCTTACAAACTCTTTGTGATCTAGTCCAGTCTTCCCGCTACTGGTCCCACAAAGATCCCCCTCTTCTTGTTAATAGTTACCGATCAACCCAGGACTTGCCCATCTCTTTATGCCAGTCTAATTTCAACCCGCTTTTTGAAGTTAGTTTCGAATCACTGATTTTTCAACCAAAGGTTATTTTTAGTCTTGGCATTTGCAAAAAACGACCCCGGTGCCAATAACAAGTTAAATAAGATTTTAACGGAGGACTGGCCAGATTGGCTCACTATGTTTACAGACGCGTCCAAAATTTCAGAAGACAGTATTGTGGGTGCTGCTGTTTGGATACCAAAATATAAAATTATTTTAAATTTTAAAGTTTCTTCTCAGTCCTCTATTTTTTCTGGGGAAGCAATCGCTTTATTAGAAGCGGTCAAATATGCGGAATCCCACAGTCTAAACAAAACTTTAATTCTTTCGGACTCTTTAAGTTGTTTGCAGGACCTTGTTAAATCCCCTTTTCGCTCTCGTTATAATTTCCCTCCAATCCTCCAGATCAAGCAGCTTTTATATAAATGCCACACGTCAGGTATACAAGTTGTTCTTGCTTGGATCCCTAGTCACTCAGGAATTGTGGGCAATGATAACGCTGACTCGCTTGCCAAGGCAGCAATTCACTGCGGTGTGGACTCTTACCTCAAAATTTGTTTTCCTCGGGATCTGTGTTGTACTGCCAAACCCGCTATGACGAAGAGTTGGGATTCCCTTTGGCAAAAGACACGAAAAGTCAAAGGCAAATTCTTCGGCACTATCCAACCGTCTATTCCCCATAAAACCTGGTTTGGTAAATACAAACACCTTGACAAATTAACTACCTCTGTCATCATTCGGTTAAGGCTAGGTTTTGTATGCTCACCTGTCTTTCTAGCTAAAATCAGAGTAAGAGATCATTCTATCTGTGAATGTGGTTTGGAAGAGGGTACTCTGGAACACTTATTTTTTTCATGTCCTCGCCTGATCACCCCTCTTTATGATCTCCTCCCTAATGATATCCCCCGTCCAATAAATATCCCATTCCTATTAACCCTAGTCCATTCCCCCATGGTAAAGATCCTATACAAATTTATCAATATAAATCACATCCGACTTTAACACTTGTCTTTGTACATAGTCTTTTACATTTTCCTTAATATAACATATTCCCTTTCCTTATTCTTCATTTAGTTTTAACCTAAACATCTACTTTCTACTCCCCTTCGTTTTGTGTCTTAACCCTTGTGTCGTTAAAACTAACAAATTGTTTTGTCCTTTTCCAGCACTACAAACATCACTGATTACCGGTCATTAGTTACCTACATTACTTTCGTTTTTTTTTACACCGATCACAGTGTCATTTCCTACCTCGAAGTTGGCAAAATCTTCGAATGACGAAGGAGCCATAAACAAAAAGAAGAAGAAGAAGAAGAACCGATTCCGTGCGGATGATGCCGCACAGGCACCATGTAAATATATTGAGTATGGCGTATGATGCCCGAGAGGATACAAAACTAAAACATAAAAAACTCGGCTAAAACGATATTTGCCAAAAGTCCCGTAAATAAATGTGTCTTTATTTGTCACCCATATCATGCCCACAGTGTTCGTTTCAAGTATTTTCGAAAATTAGCAGACTTCAGGGGTTGAAAACCTAGTGGTCGACTCCCATTTTATTATTGATTATAATTTTTTTTTAACAGCCAACTTTCTGGAATGTCTGTTTCTTTGACTGTCCATACTCGATACGAATTTGACACCAATGCTAACGTGTGAATGAGACACACGATCGCAGACCGAAAATGGAGAATGTTACTGGGTATGCGAAATTGATTGTACCTTTGTCGCAGTAAATTCTATGTGAATATAAAATAATACACAATTTTTTTTTATGCCAATATATCAACTATTTTAAATTTTATAGACATTTAAAAATCCCGTTAACTTACAATGGAAGTGTTAATGTCACGTCACAGGTCATACACCTAGTCCTACCGTCGGCGCGTAATTTTTCCGATGCTTTGGTAGCAGTGCTTTCAAATTTTGGCACAACACATGATGTGGTACGAAAACAAATTCTATAGAACACTTTTGAATAAATAAATTCATAAAATAATGCAAAAAGGTTTACAACCCCTGTTAGAAATTAGTCACTTACCTTCTATTTCCATAAAAACACACAGATAGTTAATTTTACACGCACTGAACTAATTCACTGAGCGTTTACGTTCGATACCCAATGGCAAATGACTCTTTAGCAAGTGGAAACACGAAAAAAAGCTAAAAGTTACAATTTACGGCGGATGGTTCCCCCGGGGAATCATTAAAGTCTCTGGCGCTTGGTGCCCCACGGGTATCACGGAATTTTTGTTCGACGCCAGGCACTAAAGATTGCTACAAAGACCTCCGCACGGAATCGGTTAACCAACGCGAAAGTATTGTTGGATGGTGTGCAGAAAGCGAAGACATAAGACGCCTCTGCAGCCTTTGTATGGCTATTCCGCATTTGATGCACCTCATCGTAATCCACAAAATAAATCCAAAACGCAAAACAGTCCAGTACTCCAGTATTATTAGCAAGGTTGACAGAAACACGCTGTCAAAAGTGTCAAACACGTTCCGTTTCGTTTAAGTTTTTTTTTTGGTGAATTGAATAAAAATTAAAACATAATATTATTATTATACGAGTATTTTATAAAATGCAACTAAAACCAATGAATACAGTTTGGTATGAATAAAATGTTCCTAGTGTAATGCATTTGTCGATCATATCACACGTTTTCTACGAGTGTAGTTTAAGACACGTGGTTTGGAATTGGAACGTCTTTTTATTTATTTTTCTCTATGGACTATTATGGCGAAGCTTGACAAACAATTAGTTGAATTCACATGCATTACTTATAATTTTTTTTTATAATAATTGTCAGGTCTGGAGAGGGTAAAACTACGTAATAATTCATATGTCTATTTTAATTTTACAGTGTATTAATTATGTTTGTGCACGTGGAATGTACTTTTTTGGCCATGTCCTTTGAATTGACCGTTTTTTTTTTATTGGTTTAATCATAACACAACCAATGACGTATTATATATAGACACGTCATGAACCAAGATCGCGGCGCTTAAAAACGGCGAAAATACTAGATAACTACTTCTACGAGTAAAGAAAGGGAAAGAAAATATGACATCGTATAGAGGGAGATAAATATACATCTTCAGTTACATCGGCACGTGACTATACCTTCATGCGCCGGCCGCCATAAGATGGCGGGCGCCGGCGTCGAAAAAATAAAATAAAAATAGGTTGTTTGGTGAACTTACGCATGAAATGACACATTTTTGCCTTTAACTTTTGGAGTATAATTTGTACATCGTCTGAACACACACGACGGCATGCTTTCTTTATGTTTCGCACAGGTTTACACACACGATATAAATTAAAAACAAACGTAGCGTCGCGCGGCAGGTTGGTGCGTAACTAAGCGCGATGTTGTCAATTGCCTTCATTTCATGTTGTCATTTTAGAGCGCGGACAACGTACTATCTATAGTTTTATACATCATTGAATACAACGGATTCTTTGCACAATTTATACAGATTTTGATGCACTTTAGTAACGAAAGTTTTGATTGTTTTTAATAGGTTTATTTGACCATATCACTTTGACAATATTATTATTAAGTGATTGTTGGAATTAAGTTTATTTTCAAAGAGATGTTGCACTAATATAGATTTGCACTAAGGTAGGTTGCTAAGGTAGCTTGTTGTGGTACATTTCTCTGTACAAGTTAATGTCAGATAGCACACGATCATTTGATAGCTCGTAGGCACGAACCATATCTCAATATTCTTCATTTGAATACTTGAACGACATTATTACACTTCACACACTACCTAACACTAGAATGCACTTTACGTAAAGGAGAATGCCAATTTTAGGCCCAGAGCTGCACAAGAAATTGGTTTCAGTAGAAAAATGCCTTGTTATTTTACTCATGTCTTCCATATATTCATAAGTCTGTGCATGATTGGATCTTTTTTCAAAAACATAAAATAGGTATTAAAATGACTAATCTTAGGAAACATAAAAATATTTTCAAGATGTTGCCTTAAAAAAAAAAACTACCAAGGATGAATCGGAACAATATTAGTGATATTTTTTTATTAAAAAGAGATATTTTTCTGAAAAGAAAATGAATTAATGAATATCATGTAATGGAAACTAATATTATTTCCATTATGGAACAATTGTTTTGTGAAAAAATTATATAATCGATCTATCGATTTTTTCTTCTTATGGCAACTTTTAATAGGAAAAAGTTAATGTCAAAATCATTGTTTGTTTGTTTACTTGAAACTTGTGCTTACTTATCGTGGTTTAAATTGACTACTTTCACTCATTAACTTTAAGAATTCTCCTATCCTTGACGACCACGGCCTGATTATGGATTCTGCTCCTGCTACTCATGACGACACTGGTGATAATTTGGATTTAGTATTAGACGCTTTGGCTTACGAACCCGGCATTCAGTCTGGACCTAGTATCGACAATTTTGATTTGGTATTACACCGTACACGCTTCGACCGACGACGAACCCGGCATTTACTCTGGACCTAGTTATTCACAACAGTCATCTACTGCTGTGAGTGGTGATCTACGTTGTTTATACTGCAGTTTGAATGTATCTAGAATTCGAAGACATACTTTGGAAATCACTGAAGTTCGAAATCTTATACAACGATGGATTAGCCAGGTAATTAATGATCGTATATATTTAAAATCTCTTAGTACTTAATAGTATTTTAAAAGTACTTTATGTGCTGATTTTGTAACTGCTCTCATCTTTTCTTGTAGGTACAAGTTTCCAGTGATAGTCTAGTGTGCCATGCATGCAGGACCAATGCTTGGAATGAAATACGACATACAACAAGATTTCAACCAATTGGTGGTCATGTAAATGTCATCACTGTAGTTCATCATTTTTAAGGTAACACATACATGGAATACAAACACTACTTGTGAAGCAGATTTTCAAAACATTACTGTTAATAATGAGATATAAGAGAATTCCCTGGTATAAATATAAATAAGTGATTTAATATTGATTGCTTGTGACACTTATCAACTTAAGCAAGCTCGCTTATACTATGGCGAGTACATGAGATTTACCGGGGCATAATGTATAGAAGTATGTACTTATAAAAGTAACAATCACTATTGTATAAGCTTAGTGTTTTCAAAAATTTTGACAGTCTTAGCACACTTCTTCATAGATTAGATATAAACTGTGACATAATTGTATTAACAGAATGTTGGCTTGCCAAACAGAATAACATACCACTAATGCCTGGGTATAATATGTATTGTAGTGGTAAACATTACAACCAAAATGATGGAGTGATAATTTATGCAAGGGATTACCTACCTAATATATCTGTAGTGGAACCGAATATGCACGACTGCTCCAGATTATTACTTAAAATCGGCTCAGAGTTTGCAGTTTTAGCATTATACCGATCACCATCATTTAAAAGCACGCAAAATTTTACTAACTCTTTAAGTGATACCTTGCAGAATCTTACACCCTTCAAAAATATAGTTGTGATTGGAGATACTAACATTAACCTTCGGCATACGAGGTGGGGTTATTTTAACCCCAACACTTTTAAAATGCGTTGATTGTATATTTAAACGCAACCAAATAACTTGATTTTCACAGTAGCTGGAGCTTAAATATTGCCGCGTTGAATCACAGCGTTGGATCAGTATTGCGCGCGCCGGCGTCCTGTGTGCACGCGCGCAAAGTGGTTCCCGGGCGTTTTTAACCCCACGTTGTATGGGACGTCGTAAAAAAAGTTTGTGCCTACTTCTGTGTTTTTCGTTATTTACACTTACAATTAGTGCTTTTTTAATACTTTTTTATTTTTATTATAGGTTCAGGTAGATAATATGTCTAACAACCTTCAGGATGATCGTATTGCTGCGGCCTTATTGGAAGAAAATGATACTTCGTCGGACGATGAAAACTTTCTTCCTAGCAGTGACGACGAAGCAGATCATATCAGCGAGGCTTCTGAAGTTCAAAGTGATACGGACGTGGAAGATGCTGAAAATAATCTCGAACCATATTTGGATAATACATCTCAACCATTTTATCTCGGAAAAGATGGAAGAACAAAGTGGTATAAATCGCCACCGCGAACCAATGTTCGGACTAAGGCCGAAAACCTAATAACGCATTTGCCTGGGTGTAAAGATGCAGCTCGACATAAAAAAACTCAATTGGAATGTTTCGAGATCTTCTTCACTGACGAAATTATTGACATGGTCTTGATATATACAAACCAGAAAATTACTTCGAGAATGGAAAACTCTACATCCAATCCATCCTATGGGGAAACTAATAAAGCTGAGATAAAAGCTTTGTTTGGGTTGTTGTTCTTGGCAGGTTTGTTTAGATCTGGCCGGCAAAGTCTTATAGACTTATGGAGCAATGACGGTACAGGAATTGAAGTGTTTAGAAATACTATGTCGAGACAGAGATTTTCATTTTTGATAAATAACTTGAGATTTGATGATTCGTCAACTCGTACAGCAAGAGCAACTATTGATCGTTTAGCGCCAATTCGAGATGTTTTTGACATATTTGTGAAAAACTGTCAGAATGCTTATACGCCTCATGAATACTTGACCATAGATGAGGAACTCGTGGCGTTTAGAGGAAGATGTATCTTTCGTCAATACATACCCTCGAAACCAGCTAAGTATGGGTTGAAAATCTACGCTCTAGTGGATGCTAAAACATTTTACACAATGAACTTGGAAATTTACTGTGGAAAACAGCCTGACAACAGTCCTTATACATTGAGTAATAAGCCATTTGATGTTGTTGATCGTTTGGTAAGATGCGTGTCTGGATCAGGAAGAAACATCACCATGGATAATTTTTTTATGAGCTATGAAACTGTTGAAAATTTGCTCAAAAACCATAAATTGACTGCCGTTGGTACACTAAGGTCGAACAAGACATGCCTGCCACCTCAGTTCAAGACTAGACGTGAAGAAAAATCGTCTGTGTTTGGATTCCAAAAAGACATAACTATTGTATCTTACATACCAAAGCCACGAAAATGTGTACACATGATGTCCTCATTACATCATGATGATGAGGTGGATCCAGAAAGCGGAGACCAAAGAAAGCCGTCTATTATAACGTTTTACAACTCGACAAAAAGCGGAGTTGATGTTGTCGATAAACTTGCAAGAACCTACGATGTTACCCGCAACTGCAAACGCTGGCCTCTTACTGTATTTTTTTCCATGTTGAACCATGCTGGTATAAATGCTTTTATTGTGTATATGTTGAATAACAGCATTGAAAGGAAGAAAACTAATCTTAGGAAGAACTTCATCAAGCAATTGGGACTTTCTTTGCTCGAAGACCACATTAGGAAAAGGAAAGACAATCCACATATACCACGAAATATAAGAAGACGCGTGCATGAAATGTTGCATGAAGAAGTTCCAGGACCACCACCAAAGCAACCAAGAAGGTCTCAGAGATGTTCTTTCTGTCCAAGAAACAAAGATAGGAAGACTCTGAACGGTTGTTTCAAATGTAATGCCGCGATATGTAAGGAACATGCGAATTTGATGTGTCAAAATTGTACTGATTTAGATAACGAATGATCTCCCTTATATAGCTATTAAGTGCTAATTGTGATTATTTTTATAAAGCCAAATATATCTAGTTTTATGTAAGAAGTAAAATAATTGTATTTTTGGCAACTTCAGGAAGAAAATATTAAAAAAAATACAAATCACAATCTTATTTATTAATAACACAATTACAATAAACAACAATTTAAATTTTAATTAAATAACGAATTTTGAAATTACAAACATAGATCAATCTAAACTAAAGACACGCAAAATTAATAGCAGACAAGACAGTTTAACCCTTCAAACGAGCAGAGGTTCCCTTGTACCATGTGTACTCAACGCAGAAAGAGGACTCCACTGAGCGCGCAGGCCCTTTTATAGGCAACCGTAGCTTCTCCCACCAACATCCCCTCCGATGACAGCCAAGACGTCACTCTTCCGCCAATACGGCCTCTCCTGACTGGAGGACGTCCCCGTTCTCCTGCGGCTGGGGCTGCAGGGCTTCTGCAGCTCTGGATGTGCTAGGCATCGGTTCAGGCGAAGTATCGATGGTGGGTTGCGTATCGACATTGGCAGCTTGCTCAGGCGTAGACTCCGCATTATCATCATTGCTATCTGCGCCTAAACATACAAGGAAAAAAAAACATTAGTTATGAAACTGATTTTCATCATAAAATTCACATACACAATTTACAGTGAACCATAGGCACTACGTTAGCTTAGTTCACAAAACCAACAAAGAGGAAGCACGACGTTAGCTATCTTTGTTAACGAGAAACATAGGCACGACGTTAGCTTGTTTCTCAAATTTGAAAATGAACACATGACATAGGCACGACGTTAGCTTATCATGGTTCACACTAAAATAACATGACATAGGCACGACGTTAGCGTATCATGAAAAGAATACAAACGTATGACATAGGCACGACGTTAGCATATCATACGTCTTACCATCAAAGTATGCAGCGCATGTCTCTGGAGTCCACTCCCCGCGCCACGGCTTCATAAACTGGGCCGCAGCTTGCGTCGATTTGCCATAGGAACCTGCCAGTAGTTGCAGCTCGTATCGACCATGGGGAAGCGCTTTGACCACGCGATAGGGTCCGCGCATGCCGGAGTCAAGCTTGCCAGTCGATTGCGCCTGCTTAATAACAAAAACAAGTGAGTTACATTCAAATGATCGGGGGGATTTTCGACCAGCGTTCACAGTCTCGTCTTGTTGACGTTGGTTCCGAGCTAAACGCTCCGAAGCTCGTTGTCTGTGCATTTCTCTATGCGCTTCACGATTTGGATGCGAACTATCCAAGGCCACGTCGCGCACCAGGTGACGTATGAGGGGCGTAGCAGCTTCAATACCAACCAACAAGTTCAATGGTGAAAGCTGAGTGGTTTTCTGCTTTGTTATGTTAAGAACTAGCTGAGATCGCCACATCAAGTCTGCCCATTCATCTTGACGATGATTGCATTGTATGCGAATCATGTTTAACAATGTTCGACAGTAACGCTCCACCTGCCCGTTTGAATGATGCATCTCCGGAGTGATCAGATGCAAATCAATGCCCAACTCAGTTACGAGTTTTGTAAACTCTGAGCTCTGGAACATTCTGCCTCGGTCTGCTACTATTAATTTTGGTGTACCAAATAGAGAAATGACATTTGTAAAAAGTCGTTTCAGTTCGTTAGCGTCTTGACCAAACATAGGATACAAAAGACAAAATTTTGAAAAAGCATCGATTATAATGAGTACATAGCGATAACCATTTGATTGAGGTAGAGGACCTAATGTGTCTGTATGAATTACTTCAAAAGGGGTGCAGGGTTTTTCCCAAGAATGTATTGGCTGCTGTGGGTCTCTAGGAATCTTTTTATGGGTTAAACAAATGATACAATGGCTTATGTATTTTTTGACAAATGACTTTAGTGAAGGAAACCAAAAATGTTTTCTAATAAGCTCTAAAGTCTTATCAGCGCCAATATGATCATGTTCATCATGAAATATCCTAAGCAGACTAAGCCTATGACCTTTAGGTACATAGCATAAGTACCTGGGCTCTTCTCCCACTGGAGAACACTTATAAAAAAGCAGGTCATTTTTGTGAACGTAATGAGTAGTGTCTAGCTGTCCGTCTGTCAGTCTTTGGATAAGCTGTTGTGTCTCTTCGTCAGCCGCCTGCGCAATTCGAGCCCAATTCTGTTGTCTGCGTACTTCGCAAACATTAACAGGATTTCGGCTCAAGTAGTCTGCGTGCGACATAGACGTACCCTTACGATACTCTAGGGTAAAGTCGAAGTCCTGTAGGTACATCCACCACCTGGCAACACGGGGCAAGAGATCTTTCTTTTGCTGCGTTGATTTCAGTGCATTACAATCGGTCACTACTTTAAAGTTAACGCCGACCAGGTAGTGTCTGTAGTGTTGCAGGGCCTTGACAACGGCTAGCGTCTCGAGCTCGTACGAATGATATCTGGGCTCGGCACCCTGCGTTCGCTTGCTAAAATAACCTACCGCTTGCTTGCATCCGTTCTCATGAACCTGAAGAAGCACAGCGCCAAAACCAATAGAACTTGCGTCCGTATGGACTTCAATAGGCAAGTTAGGGTCGTAGATTGCCAACACAGGCTCACTGGTTAATTGTGAGATAATTTCTTGGCGTGCTTCTTCTTGTTCTCTTCCCCAAAGAAACGGTATACCCTTTCTCGTGAGTTTAGTAATCGGGGCCGTTCTAGCAGCGAAACCCGATATATATCGGCGAAAATAACTTGCCAAACCTAGCAACTGACGAACTTGCTTGACCGTTTTTGGAGTGGGGGCGTCAACGAGTGCCTGGACCTTTAGCTCACTCGGCCGTACCTGACCCTGACTTATAGTGCGGCCTAAATATTCAATTTGAGTCGATAAGAATGAGCATTTCTTTAAATTGATAGAAAAACCTGCCGCAGTCAGTGTCTGAAGTACGTCGCGGAGAAGAATAAGGCCCTCATCTATCGTATGGCTAAGAATCAGCACATCGTCAATGTACACAAGGGTCTTACCAGCCTCAAGCTGACGGCGAAGTGTTTTCGATATAATACGCTGATAAACGACGGGGGCGTTCGCCAAACCATAGGGCATTTTTAAATACTCATAATGCCCTTCTGGTGTGACGAATCCCGTGAGCGGAATCGACTCTTCGTCCAATGGGATTTGATGGAACCCTGTTGCCATATCAAGGCTGCTAAAAAATTTGTGTTTCCCTAACCGGTCAATGTGGTCGTCAATCAACGGCAAAGGAAAACGGTCTTTGACAGTAATCCCGTTAAGCCTGCGATAATCTACGCACATGCGGTCTGATCCATCCTTTTTCTTTACTAGGAGGATTGGGCTCGCATATTCAGATTCGGAATCTCGGATAATACCGTTGTCTAGGAGTTCTTGAATAATTCCACGAACTTTCAAAATTTCCGGCAACGAAAGTCTGTATGGTCTATAATTAACAGGCGTATGATTATTTAATTTGATAGACATGCTGCCAGTATTGACTGTGGTGGCAGCAGTCCCGGAAATAAAGAATTTTGAAAATTCGTTGATCAACTCAAGCAGCCTTTCTAGGTCGCGACCGGTCAAAGGTGTCTTAATGGGGGTATCATGTATTGTCACAGCGCACATAACGTTATATGGCGACCTATTATTATAAGCAAGATGTTGTCGATCACGTGTACGAACGTAGGTCACTCCGTCACGATTTAACACATCAGTCCCAACAATAACAGGCGTGTTTAGAAACTCTGGCGATACTGCATGCAAGTCTACCTCCAAGGTTATTTCATCGAATTCTATCGGCAACGTGACATAGTAAGTAGATTCAACGTCTTGACTACCGATACCTCTTAAAATTCTGAAGGCAGGCTTGCGCGCGCATTTAAAATATTTCAGTAACGAAGATGAAATCAGTGATATGCTCGACCCGCTGTCGATGAGGACATCGACAGGTATGCCTTGAATGACCGCTACAACAATATCGTTACGCCCGCTGTCAAGATTCTTACGACAAAAGTTAACATTTTCCGCGTTATTCGACTCTGATTTTTGTTTAGCGAAACACGTTTCTACCCTATGACCAGGTTTTTTGCAAAAACTACATGGCTCTGTTTTACTTGAGCTGGAGACTGGATAATTTCTTTGTACATTTCCATTGCTATTATTAGAACTGTTAGCAGCCTGGCGTTTGTGACAATTCGAAGACTTATGACCATATTTCCCACACAAAAAGCATGTGCCATCTTCGAATTTTCGCTTACGCTGACTTGTTTCGAGGGTAGATTTAAAAGAACGATCATTATTAGAAGGGTTGGTATACTTTTTTGAGTTTAAGTTCGATTTAACGTAGATGGAGAGGTATTCTACTAATTCGTTAGGCATTAGCTTTGCATTTGTGGCAGCGGCGCGGATTTGAGGATCCATTACGCCTCGAATCACAATTGCAGAAATGAGTTCATCACTTAAGCCCTTGACTATACGGAGTCTCAATAAAGAGCGACGGGCATAATCGGCATATGTTGGGTACCTATCAGAGTTTGTGCTCATAACCTCGTATAGGATATTCGCTACATCTGGCTTCCTAGGACATAAGGGCTTGAATTCCCTTATAAAGTTGCTCCATGTGCGGTCACTAGTGACCCACTCATTGAGCCACGTCTTCGAATCTCCTTTGAGGCAATTCCCAATGCGGGACAAGCATTCATTATCAGTCCAATTATTTGAAACCTTCGCGCGGTCTACCTCCTCGCACCAAGTGTCTATATCATTGACACTAGGATCGAAATTAGAAATAAAATAAGCTTGGTTGGATCTTACCGTAGTGTTGATGGATCGTATGGCGTCAATCAAACGATCGGTCACGGTAGCATCGCGATCGGCGGCTGCACTCACGGAACGTCCAGGTGAAGACGGAGCTGCCGAGTCACGAAAACCTGCTCCATCTCGTGCCGTAGTCGCAGTCTCTTCCACGAGCTGCTGCTGCTGGTTGGACGGTTGTCGCAGCGATGCTGCACGTGACACACGCCGGTCTTCCTCAAGCGATGTCAATCGATCTAAAATTTGTTGCATTTGTTGAGTTAATAGACTGTTAGAAGCAATATCAGGTTGCCTAGGAATTCTATTCCCTTGCAAATCAAGTCGACTATTGTGCGATTCACGACCCCTAGAACGTGAGATGCGACCCCGAGAGCGAGATTCACGGCTCCTAGAGCGCACATCACGACGATGATGACGCGATTCTCGACTCACTGAACGGCCTCTTCTTCTATGGCTATTAGGCATCTTGTTTCTTTCTAACTTGTTTCAAATCAAATAAAAGGAATCGGTAGAAAATTTAAATAAATCAAAGCAATTGTATGAATAGCAACAAATCAAAACATATAATTGTAAAATTCTACAACTATACGTAAACAAAAGAATTTGCTTTCTAAATATCAAGAAAAACTGGAACGTACTCACCAAAACCACTAATACACACTTACACTTGAACCTTATTAATTACGCGGACGTTACAAATGCTTAACAGTTAATTTAAATGTTGAAATGTACCCACTTAAGAAAAAGAAAAAAATATACGTTACGAAGTTTTAAACTGTCTTGATTCAAGGCGAACAAAACGAAATGGAACGCGAGGCGTATCCCACTTCTGATTTTGGCAACTTCAGGAAGAAAATATTAAAAAAAATACAAATCACAATCTTATTTATTAATAACACAATTACAATAAACAACAATTTAAATTTTAATTAAATAACGAATTTTGAAATTACAAACATAGATCAATCTAAACTAAAGACACGCAAAATTAATAGCAGACAAGACAGTTTAACCCTTCAAACGAGCAGAGGTTCCCTTGTACCATGTGTACTCAACGCAGAAAGAGGACTCCACTGAGCGCGCAGGCCCTTTTATAGGCAACCGTAGCTTCTCCCACCAACATCCCCTCCGATGACAGCCAAGACGTCACTCTTCCGCCAATAGTATTAATTTTAAGAAATACTTTTGTTGATTTTTTATTTTATCTTAAGATCATTTTGTTAAATTCACGGAAAGGTTATGTGATTTTTAAGTTTTTTTTATAATAAATGTTTAATTTAATACATTTTTTATTTTATTCATTAACTTTGTGATGTAGTTATATAAAAAAACTCATTTTAACTTATTGCACTTAGCGCATACATAAAGTAGAGGCAATCCCTTGTGGGGTTAATTTAACCCCACGTTGTATAGGTGAGGATTTCTTTTCACCTTGTATGCCGAAGGTTAATATTATGCCGAAAAGTGCTGATGCGTCTGCTCAGGAATATCTCAATGCATGCGCGCTACAGGGTCTACTCCCCACGCATACCTTTCCCACACATCAAAAAGGTTCCTGCCTAGATCACATCATACTAAAATCAGATTACCGCGCACTTGCACTTGTTACTAACTCAACTATAACCGATCATAATGCTGTCCTACTAACCTTAAATTGTACTTTACCTAAACCAAATACTCGCCTAGTTACTAAATTGCAATTAAAGAAACTTGAGGAGGATTTACGCGTCATCGATTTTGAGCCAGTCTATAATTCTACCGACCCGCAGTATTGCATGACGTATGTTATAGAAAGTGTGCGTCATGCAATCCAGCAAAACTCAGAACTTATACAGTTACGTAATAAAAATCATAACATAAAACCATGGATGATTACGCCTGGCCTTATCAGATGTATAAAACATAGAGACAAACTGCACACTAAAGCCAAACGTAATCCAGACAATATGTATCTACAATTATCTTATAAGCGATAGAGAAATTTTTGTAATGATCTGCTTAAAAAAGTTAAAAGTAACTACGATAAAAATACACTAGAAAAGGCTGGCACAAATAGTAAACAAATCTGGAAATGCATTAAAAACATAACATACGCTACCAAACAAAGTGAGTCATCCTCAGGTTTATTAGAAGGATATTCGACACCGCATGCGGCCGCTAATATGACTAATAACTTTTTTGCTAATGTTGGCAAAAGTCTGGCAGAAAAAATCCAGGGACAGGTTTCTCAACCAAGTTCTCCAAAGAAGTGCACCCCTTAACATCCTTTGCAATGATAGACACTGACGAGACTGAGATTAACAATATAATTATGACTTTAAAAGACGACAGTGCTGCTGGCTGGGACAATATCTCCAACAAAATCTTAAAACAATTTAGATACATTTTAATTCCACCTCCGACCTATGTTTTCCGCCTATGTTTATCATCAGGTGTCTTTCCCGCGTGTCTTAAAAAGTCCGTTATTATTCCGGTATATAAAACAGGCAGTAAAGAACAAGTAAAAAACTATAGACCTATCTCTCTGCTGCCATCTATGTCTAAAATACTGGAAAAGATAATAAACATTAGACTTCTTAAATATCTGGAGGATAGATCAATTTTATCGGAGCGGCAATATGGGTTTAGACCAAGACTATCAACAGCTGACGCGGTACACTATGTGACTGACTAGATAACGCAAGAACTTGACAAGGGTAACCACACTTTGGGAATTTTTCTGGACCTCGCCAGGGCTTTTGACACAATTTCTGTTCCTGTGCTGTTGCGCAAGCTGGAGACTATTGGTATAAGAGGAACTCAGCTCAAACTTTTTCAAAGTTATTTAGAAGACCGCACTCAGTGCGTAAGAATTGGTAAGGTCGTCAGCGATGATATAAAAACTACCCCTTACGGTGTGCCCCAGGGGAGCATACTATCATCTACGATGTTTTTAATTTACATAAATGATTTATGCAATCTCAATCTGGAACACGGTACGATTGTATCATACGCTGACGACACCGCTCTACTATTTTCAGCTGACTCGGAAACTGATGTCTACAGGCTTGCGCAAAACGGTTTTAATAATGTAAATAGTTGGCTTCGATGTAACTCATTGACATTAAACACAGATAAAACACAACTCATCAAATTTTCAATACGAAAAGAAAAATCTAGTATTGTCTCACCATTGCATGCCCATTATTGTAACACTCCCAACCAATGCTTGTGCCCTATCATTAACCGGGCCACTCATGTTAAATATCTCGGCATTATAAAAGAGAGAGTTTCGTCCAGAAACTCTCTCTTTTAAACGGCATCTGGATGTATTAAATACTAGACTCCGTAAGCTTATATTTATTTTCAAAAAGCTACGCTATGTTGCTGATCCGAAAATAATCAGACAGGTTTACTTCGCCCTATGCCAATCAATATTGACCTACTGTATCACTTCTTGGGGTGGTACAGACAAGACTCTATTGTTATCTACCGAAAGAGCTCAAAGAGCTGTCCTCAAGGTATCTACTGGACGCTCTTACCTCTACCCTACTAATCTTCTTTACAAATCTTGTAATGTACTAACAGTTCGCCAGTTATCTATAATGAGCACTATACTTAAACAACATTCAACCCTTCCCTACAATCCTGAATTAATTACTAGAAGAAGGAAAGATATCGTTTGCCCAGCAAAAAGTACAAAACACACTTTTATAACAAAATTTTTTGTATTCCTCGGACCTTTCCTATACAATAAACTGAGTGCGACTTTATCCTTTTACTCCTACAATCTCCATACCTGTAAAAAAATCCTCATCGAAGCACTTCAAGACATGTCATATGAAGACACAGAGAAGTTATTATTAGTTCCTAAATAACTGTGGTAAACGTTTTTATTTTTATATTTTTGTTTTAATTATTATTTAAGTAAACATAGACATAGAGTTTATATCGTTTTATCCTATTATTTATAATATAAATCGTAGCATTATTTCCTTTATTTAAAAACACTTATGTACTTATGATTATTTAACAATGTATAATATCTTTTTACCCATTTTCGCCTGAAACACAGGTTGTCCTAGTTCAGGCACCCAAT
Organism: Spodoptera exigua; assembly: GCA_902829305.4. Classification (NCBI taxonomy): domain Eukaryota; kingdom Metazoa; phylum Arthropoda; class Insecta; order Lepidoptera; family Noctuidae; genus Spodoptera; species Spodoptera exigua. The sequence goes on along the minus strand of CADEPN050000004.1, from coordinate 244,852 downwards.
ATTATGAACTTGGTATAGCTTTAAGTAAAACTGTATATTCTAGATTATGTGTTCTTCAATAAATTTTATTTATTTATTTATTTACTATATTTGTACAAAACTGTTCACTGGTAAGGGCCAGAATCGCTATTCGTCATGTTCGTCGCAAAAAGCTGTATATCGGTTTTAGTTGGCACTGTTGACACAGCCCATGCAGCAGTAACTGTATTGGTGGCTGGCGTACTGTAGGATGCTGTGCTTATGTCATGACCATGATAATAATATCATGGTATTTAGGATGGACAAAGCATCAAAATAATGTATTTCCACCTGCACAATTTTTTGATGATGTTTTACTCATATATGGTGATGATCAACAAGAATAAATATGTAAAACTAAAGGTGTTTTGTGTTATTTTACTCCCAGTTATTGTGCTTTACACTTCCACACTATAAAATTAAAATAATTATTATTTTGTTTTTTTAACGTTACTAGTGTTGATGAAATAATAAAACCTTTAATAACTTTTAAGTGCCAAGTATTTTTGATATAATTTCTTTTACCAATTGATTATTGGAATTACCCTCTATTATAATCATGAACTTTTATATGTGTGCACAGTGGGCCTAAATTACTATGGGGACTTGGCATTCCCCTTTGGTAAACGGAGATGTTTACACAATGCGTAAGCGGCGGCGCGTTCGCATAGACTGGCGGTCAGCCGAGCGGGGGCGCGCGGCAGGGTGCGTGCGAGCCGATACCTACATCTTCGGCACAGTCGGCGACATAACAAAGAAAAGGGGCGGGGCTTGCGCGCTCGCTTCCTTAGCGACAGGTGCGGCACGTGTTTTGCGCGTAATTATGTAGGCATTTTACTATTTTCGAGTTCGCTTTGCGCTCTGTGTTCATGAATACTGTATTTTATCGGACAATTAGATGAAAAAATTAAGGTCATAGTTTTTTTACATTTGGGACGAGAATCGAATACTGACCACCCTCCTTCAATAAGTCCGTCGTTCAAATTTACATACTGTATATCATAATTATACATTGATATAACATTGATAATAACATATTTATACATTGATGAAGATTTACTGATATTGTTTTTTTTATGGAATAGGAGGCAAACGAGCAGACGGATCACCTGATAGTAAGCGATCGGCGCCGCCCATGGACACCTGCAACACCAGAGGAGTCACAGGTGCGTTGCCGGACTTTTAAGAAGGAGTACGCTCGTTTCTTGAAGGTTTGAAGGTCGTATCGGTTCGGGAATACCTCCGCCGAAGGTCATTTTAAAGCTTTGCTGTGCGGGGCAGAAAGTTACGCGAGAATCGCACAGTTTTTGACTGCCAACCATCTATGTGATGGGGATGAACATGTTTTCGCGTGGAAAGATAGCGAAATGATGCGGCGGGGATCAAACCAAACAATTCCTCAGAACACTCAATCCTGAACAAATCACCGCGATCTTTCTCACTCGCGCGTGACTCTCAAACTCGCATTCCGGAATTCCTGTGTTCCTGCCCTTGGAATCATCGAAGGTGGAAGGCTCAACGTGTGTCGTAGCAGTCCAAGGTACGTGTATGCACTGTATTTGCTGTTGACATTCTGTGGAGTTTTTGAACATCGTTGTATAATCGTCATCGTTGTCTTCCCTAGTAGCAGAACGCCACCCCTGCTATTTCGGCTTTGGTGCGCATGTGATAGATTATTCCAATTATTTCAGTTTGTTCATTACATCAAATCACGTAAATTTACATAATTGAACATAAATAAAGCCATTCAGACGATAATTATAACCTTGTTACATGTGATGTACATCATTTAATAGTTCCTTATCGAAATATAACGAAAGAAAGTCTTTTCATTGTTGCTTTGTGTATATTACATATTTAACTGTTAATTACAAAATGGTTATTTTACTGGATTATTGATTATGCCATTATAGGGTCAAATATACAATTGAATAATTATTTTCAACATATTTTTATAATTATAATCATAGTTTATAATAAAAACTAATATTAACTTTGTAAATGAATCATACGATGTGACGTCATTTCCTTACGATTGAACATTAAAACCACTGCCCGGTCATACTCGGTTCATTCGCTTCAGAGTAGCCACACCGAGCGGACCAGTTAAGTACCTCTATGTTATACTTTGTAATTTCCTAATATATTTGTTTATGTACTAAATATGTTTTATGTACCTGTGTAACCATGTATCCACAATGTATGGTCTATGATATATGTTTGTGTAATGTGCCTTAATTTGTTACCTATAACGTTCCTTTAGTCTTTGTTATCTTGTTATGCTTATAAGATTAATAAATTGCTAGACTCATCTGTCTTATAAAATAATTACGAATATTATTACACATACCAGTAAATAGCTATTCCTAATCTTTAATAAATTGTTTGATTCTTTGTCCGTTTATTATTTTTACTCATCCCGTATATAATTATCTAACATCAGAAGTGGGATACGAAACCAGCTTTATGCCTACCCACATATTTATTATTATTATATTTTTTTTTTTTTACTAATTTTTTTTTTATATATATTTTTCAGATGGATCCTGCTGTATTAGAAAACTTTCTGAAAGCCATCCGTGATGCTGTAGCTGGTAACCGCAATGAAGATGATGTGGTGTTGCCGCCGTTTGACCCGGAAAAGAACGACAACGGTGCTGAAAACTGGTGCAACAACATCGACACCGTAGCTAAGGACCGTGGATGGAGCAGTATTACTACTGTCAGCAAAGCTGGTAAGGCCCTTAAGGGTTCTGCTCTTTTATGGTTTGAAACCTGGGATCCAGAAGAGGGTAGAAGTTGGGAGAACTTTAAAACATCTATCAAAGATTTGTACCCGAGAAAAAGAACCTGTCAGAAAAACTTTCAAAAGCCGTCCTTTACACCTCGGACGTTGCAGAAACCTATTGTGAATATGCTAGGGAAAAGCTTAGGTTATTCCGTAATACTAAAGTTATGTTTTCTGAAGAACAGCTGGTCGAACTTGTTTGTGGAGGTATATCGGATATTAATATTAGGATGGCATCGTTTAACAGTCGTGTCAACAGTACATCAGAACTGATATCTCTTTTTACGACTTATATTAAAAACCCTAGAAAACGCCCAACCGAAACTATTAACACACCTTCGACTAATAAGCGTCTTAAGCCTGAAAGTCTAAACCCTTCTAATCCACCCACTTGTTTTTTGTGTAATAAAACTGGACACGTTAGGTCGCAATGTTTTCAAAATAAAAACCAAAATACCCCAAATTCGGAAACGCCTAAGATACAATGTTCTTATTGCAAAAAGGCTGGTCATAATGAATTGATTTGTTTTTTTAAGAAGAGAGATGCGGAAAAAAGTGCCTCTAATAGTGTCAATTGCTCCACAAATGGTAACTTATCGCTTACTGATATAAAAATTTGTGACAGGCCCATTAAAGCTCTAATAGATTCGGGTGCTAGTTGCAGTATTTTGAAAAGATCAATAGCAAATAGTTTTGGTCGCCGTTTAGAACCCTGTTCAACATCATTAAAGGGAATAGGAAATGGGATGATTACCATCTCCTCAAAGATTAGTTTACCTGTCAGATTTAGTAATGACTATTTAGAAATTGAATTCTGTGTAGCTAACGATACAGATTGCCATTATGATTGTTTGATAGGCAGAAATGTAGTTCAAAATCCAAACATAGCTATTGTTATAGACACCAATGGTTGTAGATTAAAACGAATAAATTATACAGAATCAGTTAATGCTTTAAATCTTACTACTACTATAGATAATCACATTCAAGTTTTAATGGAGTTAACAAGTCATTTAGATTCAAGCCTACAGCGTAAAATAAAATCTATTTTTGATAAATTCTCGAAAGTGTTGCCAAGTTCAGATTATATTAGTACAGTTAAAACGGGTGAAATGATCATTAGGTTGAAAAAGGATGAAGTTGTTTATTATCGACCATATAGGCTAGCATCTACAGAAAAAGAAAAGTCCAGGAAATTATTTCTGATCTACTTAAAAAGAATATAATTAGAGAAAGTCTGAGCCCATTCGCTAGCCCAGTCCTTTTGGTAAAGAAAAAGGACGGTAGCGATCGACTTTGTGTTGACTATAGGGCCCTTAATAAAATAATCGAAAAAGATAGATACCCACTACCGTTAATTGAAGATCAAATTGATAAACTAGGAAATGCTAAATATTTCATCTCTATAGATATGAAAAATGGATTTCATCAAATCCCTATTAAAGAAGAATGTATTAAATACACTGCTTTTGTTACACCGGATGGACACTTCGAATTTCTTAAAATGCCATTTGGTATCTGCAACGGCCCCTCTGTTTTTCAACGGGCCATTAATACGGCAGTTAAAGACCTAAAATTTTTATTGGTATATATCGATGATTTGCTGATTCCATTTTCCGAAATAGCACAGGGTTTAGAATACCTTGAACAAACCATTGAGGCTCTATTTTTGTCAGGATTTACCATTAATTTAAAGAAATGTAAGTTCTTCGTTCAAGAAATCGATTATTTAGGTAGACATATTTCTAGCAAAGGTGTTAGGCCTAGCAATGACAAAGTTAATGCTTTAACCAACTCTCCAATCCCCGGTACAGTGAAAGAAGTCCGCCAATTCATGGGGCTGGCAAACTATTTTAGAAAATTCATACCCGAATTTGCATATCGCACCGCCTGTATCACTAGATTAACTAAAAAAGACCAGAAATGGCAATGGGGGCCCGAACAAGATGCGGCTCGAGAATATGTTATAAAACATTTAATTTCGAAACCATTATTGAATATATTTAACCCAAAATTAAGAACTGAACTACACACCGATGCTAGTAGCATTGGATACGGTGCTATACTTTTACAAAAAGAAGACAGTCAATGTCGTGTCATAGCATACTTTAGTAAACGTACTTCTCCAGCCGAATCGAAATACCCCTCTTATGAATTAGAAACTTTAGCTATTTTTAATGCCTTGAAACAGTTTCGGATTTATTTGCTAGGTTTAAATTTCACAATTGTTACAGATTGTAACTCAGTAAAATCGACCATGAATAAAAGAGATATTTCTCCTCGTGTAGCAAGATGGTGGACCTATATGCAAGACTTTACGTTTGATATTGTGTATAAAAAGGGTAAATATGTTACTCACGTTGATTATCTGAGTCGCAATCCAGCAATAACTTCTACTGAAACGTCGGAGGTAATTAATATCATTGATGAACCTGATCCTCCACCATCTTGGCTACACTCTGCACAAAATAACGACCCAGAGACACAAAGTATTTTAGAGAAGATTAGGAACGGTGACACAGACGCAAATCGGTATATAATCAAAAATAGTTTGTTGCTTTATAAGAATGAGGACGGTGATCCACCTAAATTTTTTATACCAAAAGGTTATAGACTCAGTTTGTTACGGTTGTTTCATGACGAAAACTGTCACGTTGGCTATAACAAAACTTTAACCAAAATATCCGAAAATTTCTGGTTTCCAAGTCTTGCTGCTTTTACAAAGAAATATATAGGACATTGTTTAGTGTGTGTAAAAGGGAAAAATCATTCAGGGCCAAAACAAGGCCTCCTTCACCCCATAGAAAAAACTATACCATTTCACACATTACATTTAGACTGTACAGGACCATTCAGTGTATCTTCCGAGGGCTATAAACATGTTTTAATAATGGTGGATGGTTTTACCAAATATTGTATACTCAAACCACTTAAGACGCTTAACGGTCAAGAATTGGTCTCAATCTTGCGAGAGAACTTAACTTTATTCGGTACACCTAACATGATAGTAACTGATAGAGGCACAAATTTTACATCTGAACCCGTACGATCATTTCTTAGAGATATGCAAATAAATCACCATATGATAGCCACCGGTACTCCAAGAAGCAACGGCCAAGCTGAAAAATATGTTGGCACTATAATTAACATGTTAACCACTACTGTTAATGATTCCTCAGAATGGCCAAGCGTTCTGTGGAAAATACAATTATCACTGAATACTACGATGCAAAAATCAACAGGTTTTTCACCAACAAGGTTATTAATTGGTTGCAACGGAAATATACCTCCAATACAGGCTCGACTAGACGAAATACAGGATAATGATTATATTCAAAATAATGATTCTGAAGCTGATAGGGACTTAGCTAGGCAAAACCTTAGAGAAACTGCAGAAAAGTATAAAAAACGATTTGATACTACTCGTAGAAAAAATTTGGTTTTCAAAAAAGGTGATATAGTCTATGTAAATCAAAACCACAGAAGGCACGACAAATTAAGCCCTAAATTCAAAGGCCCTTATGAAGTAATTGATATTTTAGAACACGATAGATTTTCCTTAAAGGGTCTTAACACGTTAAGGAATATTATTGTGGCAAAGGAAAAATTAAAGCTCTGGCCAGGAGAATGGGTCGAGCAAAATTCTTCCTTTGAGGAGTTCCCATAGCTTCAGCATCACTAGCCATGATAGATTATTTATTGTACCTTTGTTAATTATAATAATTATAGTTAATTTTGGTTGTCATATAATTTTTATCTTTTTCATGTTATTTCCTTTTTGTACACTGATTAATCTTTGTAAAACAATGTGTTTTTTTTTTTTTTAACTGATTATAATTTGTGTTCAATTAAAATTTATTATATAATTATAATTGAGATTATTATAATTGGATTTAATCAATCATTGGATATTCAAAATGAATAAATAACATAATCATACAAAACAATTCTTACATTACTGCTGGTCAGCCGCTGCCCTGATACTAGTCTGAAATTCACTCGCAGCAGGTGATAGGATTAGTATGCCAAGGCCAGAGGCTATTGTATGAACTGCTGGTCAGTCACTGCCCTGATACCAGTCTGAAATTCATTCGCAGCAGGTGATAGGACTGGTATGTCAAGGCCAGAGGCTATCATATGAATTGCCAAAGGTCCCTGCCCTGATATTAGTTTCCAATTCTGTGCAGAAAACCATAAAACAAAAATACCAGGTTCAGAGACCTTTTGAAACTAACTATAAGTTGGGTACTTCGAGAGCGAAGTACAGGTCAGTCTGGCCGTGATAGATTATTCCAATTATTTCAGTTTGTTCATTACATCAAATCACGTAAATTTACATAATTGAACATAAATAAAGCCATTCAGACGATAATTATAACCTTGTTACATGTGATGTACATCATTTAATAGTTCCTTATCGAAATATAACGAAAGAAAGTCTTTTCATTGTTGCTTTGTGTATATTACATATTTAACTGTTAATTACAAAATGGTTATTTTACTGGATTATTGATTATGCCATTATAGGGTCAAATATACAATTGAATAATTATTTTCAACATATTTTTATAATTATAATCATAGTTTATAATAAAAACTAATATTAACTTTGTAAATGAATCATACGATGTGACGTCATTTCCTTACGATTGAACATTAAAACCACTGCCCGGTCATACTCGGTTCATTCGCTTCAGAGTAGCCACACCGAGCGGACCAGTTAAGTACCTCTATGTTATACTTTGTAATTTCCTAATATATTTGTTTATGTACTAAATATGTTTTATGTACCTGTGTAACCATGTATCCACAATGTATGGTCTATGATATATGTTTGTGTAATGTGCCTTAATTTGTTACCTATAACGTTCCTTTAGTCTTTGTTATCTTGTTATGCTTATAAGATTAATAAATTGCTAGACTCATCTGTCTTATAAAATAATTACGAATATTATTACACATACCAGTAAATAGCTATTCCTAATCTTTAATAAATTGTTTGATTCTTTGTCCGTTTATTATTTTTACTCATCCCGTATATAATTATCTAACACATGCTACACCCCGTGATAAAGGCGATATAGAATACATAGCGAGGCTACATCCCTACGCAGTGCCAAAGAGTCCAGCCGGTCCGAGACAAGAGGGCAGTCAACGATTCGGACAGCTCGTCGCTGAATGCGGTCCAGAGGGAGAAGCTGGTACTGGGGTGCCCCCGCCCAAAGATGAGAACAGTATTCCATATGGGGCCGAACTTGCGCCTTGTAAAGTAGCAGGCGATGCCCCGGGGTGAAATACTGCCTCGATCTATTGAGCACACCAAGCTTCTTCGAGGCTAACTTGGCCTTACCCTCTAGATCAGTGTTCCGCAAAGTGTGTTAGTGTAGTTTTACCTGTCTGCAAAGAAATTGTCAAGATTATGATTAGCCAAGAAGATCATTTTTGGCTTTTTGTGAAAAATGAATATCCTCTTCTGTGTAAGCATGCTATCGCAATACTTTTGCCGTTTGCAACAACCTATTTAAGTGAACTAGGATTTTCCACTCTTACGACAAAAAATAAAAACAAAAAAAAAAAGAGAACGTCTGAGGACGATCGACGAAAAGATGAGAGCAGCCTTGTCTGCGATTCCTCCAAATTTAGACCGTTTATGCTCAATTAAACAGGCTCAATGTTCGCATTAAATACCGTTTTTACTACTCAAAGTGAAAGTGAACATTTCTTATTTTCGTAAAACTTGTTACTTATTTGAAATCGTCAGTGTTTGTTTTTTTTATCGTTCATTTAATGCTTATGTGAACCTAAAGAAAAAGTTTAGTTTTGTTGATTAACAATAAAAGATGATTAATGTTAATTAAAAGTTGTTTTTTTTATTTGTGGTGTACCTCATTTTTTTTCGTTTTCCTAGGTGTACACCTAAAGGTTGCGGAATACTGCTCTAGATGACCGCAGAACTGGATTTCGCTCGATATGTCGACGCCAAGTATCCCAATACCGGCCGAGGCTGTGAGGGGGGTGCTCTGAAATTGAGGAGAGATTGTGTCTAAAAAAGGGTATATATTGCTATGAATATATAAACTTTTGGGAAAAATATGATAACCTACTAAATATGATTACTTGGGAATAGGAAAGACGTGACGTTTATTTGCAAAAGCGACGGAAGCAAATACCTACGTCGAGAGGATCCACTATCCGTGTTTACTGTTGAGTTTGATAGCTACTTCCTATCAACTGTATATACAGTATGTATATTTGAACGAGGGACTTATTCAAACCCTCAATATGCATAGACTACACCAATAAACATACAAACAATTAAAAAACCCTGATTCATGACAAACAAAGCCGTTTCAAAAAAGTTGTAAAAAGGAGAATGCCACGGGATGGGTCCCTTTTGTGTTATCGTGTGCCTCAATGGAATAATACCCTAAAATTATTATTTATTTTTTTGTGTCCATATTATTTTTTATACGATTTCTTTTGCCCTAGGAATACATTAAGAGTCAAATAGTCGTTAAATATAGCGTCGACATCCGTTTGAAGTATCAGTAGACAGATACAATGAAAAAGTTGCCAGTAGTCAAACAACAATCGAATATAACGATGCTTAATAATCAATGGCGTAATCGATATCATAACAAAATAACGCTAGATAACTATAAAAAAGTGTTTTTAATTTTTATAACAGCTAGTTTATATATATATCAACATTTCAATGTTAATTTGACAACTTAAAAATAGTATATTTTAACAATATGTTTTCCTGACGATGAGTTTAGAATCGTAATAAGACTGTCTTTTTCGTGTACGTATTATTATAGCATGTTATATCTGAAATGCACAAATATTACAATAACAAAGACAACTTCAAAATAGTAGATTTTAACATACCTCGGGTACTTAATGTTTAGTGAGATAACGGACGCTTATTTGTTGTGTTGTTCTTAGTGAGTTATTTGACTCAAGTGCTCTTTTCTGTGAGATATTGGACTTCCGAACAGTTTTTATGTTAAAACTATGTCTACACCAGCCAGAATTCTGGCACACCGTCTGCCTTCTCGACATAGTTATACGAACTTGGACAATGCCTACACCTGTTAGTTATCGTGTGCACATACAACAATATTTATATTTGACAATAAATAAAACTTCATTTGCTCGAATCAAATGTTATTATGAGTTATTTTCATGAGAGTTTGTTATGTATTTACAAGTATAAGGCGATATAAATGTAGAAGAGTAATAATTTTATTATTCTTTACAGGTAACATTGGATGATATTCTGTGTATTGAATGTTATTTGCTGTTGCAAGAACGAATTTTATCAAATAGTACTGGATCCCACATTGATAAATCCCCTGCATATGGTCATTATTAGAATATTTGTTATGGATGTGGCATTTCTATTGTGAGTCTGAGAACCCTCAGACTATCCAATGCAGCATGATTTTAAGATGGACTCTAACACACCTGGTCAGTATATTTTTATTATTATTAAACGGTTTTTAAACGATTTTATTTAGCTCACCCCGTTTGTTTTATTATTTATTCTTTCTTGGGTCAAATTTATTAATTCAAATTTGACCCTCTTCCTGTCAACCGATTGATCTGAAATTTTGTATACACTTTAGATTTTGATGACAATACAATTATGTTTATTCATTATCAATATAAATTCAAGATAGCGTCCGCTACAAAATGGCGGATAACGTAGGTTTTATCAATCCCATACATATGGGTATCAAATGAAAGGGCTCAACAAGCAGAATACAATATACTATAAAAAAATTAAATCCAAGATGGCGGCCGCTACAAAATGGCGGATAACGTAGGTTTTATTAATCCCATCAATATGGGTATCAAATGAAAGGGCTCAACAAGCAGAATAAAATATACTATAAAAAATTGAAATCCAAGATGGCGGCCGCTACTAAATGGCGGATATCGTAGGTTTTATCAATCCCATCAATCTGGGTATCAAATGAGAGTGCTCAACCAGTAGAATACAATGCATTATCAATATAAATTCAAGATGGCGGCCGCTACCAGACGGCTGATAACAATTTTTTATAAATCCCACCAATATAGGTATCAAATAAAAGGGCTTGACAAGAAGAATGCTCAATATTTAAAATGGGCGCAGCCACTAAATGGCGTATAATAAGAAATTTAGAAATTGAATCTGTAATTTAGATTAATCCAGCCTGAATCCACCACCCAAGATTTTGTATCGTGTTGAGGACTGTGTGTGGCGTTAGGTTGTGGGGGCAATATTGACGTTTCAATGGGATTAGTAAATGACGCTATAGGCTACATCAACGAAGTCGTTTGGCCTCAATTTCGTCGGAATTGATAAAAAATTGTTATCAGTCATTTGGTAGCAGCGGGAATCTTAGATTTCAATTTTGCATAGTATATTATATTCTGCTTGTTGAGCCCTTTCATTTGCTACCCATATTGATGGGATTGATAAAACCAACGGTATCCGCCATTTTGTAGCGGCCGCCATCTTGGATTTCTTTTTTATAGTATACAGGATGCAAAAAGACACTAAACGAAGCCGAAAGCCACGTATTCTACCCATTATTTGGATCATTTATTTCTTTAAGATCATAGCTGGGACTCCACGGGTTCTCGAGACATTGAAGGTCAAAGATGCATTTTTAAATTATTATTTTTTTGCGCAATCGAATTCTAAGTATTATTACAAAACTTTTTTCCAAACAAACATTACCTGAATTTTCGATTTTTCTAAATAAATTACGCATTTGAAGTTACGAACAGTAATGTACGTAATAAATAAATGCAGACCCGCACAAAAAACTTCGTGCATCTCAGTAGGATTTTTATTTTACAGAATTGTTTTGTTGTTGCGAAGTAAAATGTCGACCTACGTACTTATCATAGCGTTTTCATGCCAAGATGTGAACCTACGCACACAATGACACGAAGCCCGTTTGCTTTACATTGCGCGTGTTAGATAATTATATACGGGATGAGTAAAAATAATAAACGGACAAAGAATCAAACAATTTATTAAAGATTAGGAATAGCTATTTACTGGTGTGTGTAATAATATTCGTAATTATTTTATAAGACAGATGAGTCTAGCAATTTATTAATTTTATAAGCATAACAAGATAACAAAGACTAAAGGAACGTTATAGGTAACAAATTAAGGCACATTACACAAACATATATCATAGACCATACATTGTGGATACATGGTTACACAGGTACATAAAACATATTTAGTAAATAAACAAATATATTAGGAAATTACAAAGTATAACATAGAGGTACTTACTGGTCCGCTCGGTGTGGCTACTCTGAAGCGAATGAGCCGAGTATGACCGGGCAGTGGTTTTAATGTTCAATCGTAAGGAAATGACGTCACATCGTATGATTCATTTACAAAGTTAATATTCGTTTTTATTATAAACTATGATTATAATTATAAAAATATGTTGAAAATAATTATTCAATTGTATATTTGACCCTATAATGGCATAATCAATAATCCAGTAAAATAACCATTTTGTAATTAACAGTTAAATATGTAATATACACAAAGCAACAATGAAAAGACTTTCTTTCGTTATATTTCGATAAGGAACTATTAAATGATGTACATCACATGTAACAAGGTTATAATTATCGTCTGAATGGCTTTATTTATGTTCAATTATGTAAATTTACGTGATTTGATGTAATGAACAAACTGAAATAATTGGAATAATCTATCACGGCCAGACTGACCTGTACTTCGCTCTCGAAGTACCCAACTTATAGTTAGTTTCAAAAGGTCTCTGAACCTGGTATTTTTGTTTTATGGTTTTCTGCACATGAATTGGAAACTAATATCAGGGCAGGGACCTTTAGCAATTCATATGATAGCCTCCGGCCTTGACATACCAGTCCTATCACCTGCTGCGAATGAATTTCAGACTGGTATCAGGGCAGTGACTGACCAGCAGTTCATACAATAGCCTCTGGCCTTGGCATACTAGTCCTATCACCTGCTTTTTTTTTTTTTTTTTTTTTTGTTTTTTTTTTTTGTCAGGGGAAAATCATCCAATGACTTCTCCCGCCCAGGGTAAGGCGAGAGAGAGTGTCAGAGTCCTATCACCTGCTGCGAGTGAATTTCAGACTAGTATCAGGGCAGCGGCTGACCAGCAGTAATGTAAGAATTGTTTTGTATGATTATGTTATTTATTCATTTTGAATATCCAATGATTGATTAAATCCAATTATAATAATCTCAATTATAATTATATAATAAATTTTAATTGAACGCAAATTATAATCAGTTAAAAAAAAAAAAAAAAAAAAAAAAAAAAAAAAAAAAAAAAAAAAAAAAAAAAAAAAAAAAAAAAAAAAAACATTGTTTTACAAAGATTAATCAGTGTACAAAAAGGAAATAACATGAAAAAGATAAAAATTATATGACAACCAAAATTAACTATAATTATTATAATTAACAAAGGTACAATAAATATTCTATCATGGCTAGTGATGCTGAAGCTATGAGAACTCCTCAAAAGAAGAATTTTGCTCGACCCATTCTCCTGGCCAGAGCTTTAATTTTTCCTTTGCCACAATAATATTCCTTAACGTGTTAAGACCCTTTAAGGAAAATCTATCGTGTTCTAAAATATCAATTACTTCATAAGGGCCTTTGAATTTAGGCCTTAATTTGTCGTGCCTTCTGTGGTTTTGATTTACATAGACTATATCACCTTTTTTGAAAACCAAATTTTTTCTACGAGTAGTATCAAATCGTTTTTTATACTTTTCTGCAGTTTCTCTAAGGTTTTGCCTAGCTAAGTCCCTATCAGCTTCAGAATCATTATTTTGAATATAATCATTATCCTGTATTTCGTCTAGTCGAGCCTGTATTGGAGGTATATTTCCGTTGCAACCAATTAATAACCTTGTTGGTGAAAAACCTGTTGATTTTTGCATCGTAGTATTCAGTGATAATTGTATTTTCCACAGAACGCTTGGCCATTCTGAGGAATCATTAACAGTAGTGGTTAACATGTTAATTATAGTGCCAACATATTTTTCAGCTTGGCCGTTGCTTCTTGGAGTACCGGTGGCTATCATATGGTGATTTATTTGCATATCTCTAAGAAATGATCGTACGGGTTCAGATGTAAAATTTGTGCCTCTATCAGTTACTATCATGTTAGGTGTACCGAATAAAGTTAAGTTCTCTCGCAAGATTGAGACTAATTCTTGACCGTTAAGCGTCTTAAGTGGTTTGAGTATACAATATTTGGTAAAACCATCCACCATTATTAAAACATGTTTATAGCCCTCGGAAGATACACTGAATGGTCCTGTACAGTCTAAATGTAATGTGTGAAATGGTATAGTTTTTTCTATGGGGTGAAGGAGGCCTTGTTTTGGCCCTGAATGATTTTTCCCCTTTACACACACTAAACAATGTCCTATATATTTCTTTGTAAAAGCAGCAAGACTTGGAAACCAGAAATTTTCGGATATTTTGGTTAAAGTTTTGTTATAGCCAACGTGACAGTTTTCGTCATGAAACAACCGTAACAAACTGAGTCTATAACCTTTTGGTATAAAAAATTTAGGTGGATCACCATCCTCATTCTTATAAAGCAACAAACTATTTTTGATTATATACCGATTTGCGTCGGTGTCACCGTTCCTAATCTTCTCTAAAATACTTTGTGTCTCTGGGTCGTTATTTTGTGCAGAGTGTAGCCAAGATGGTGGAGGATCGGGTTCATCAATGATATTAATTACCTCCGACGTTTCAGTAGAAGTTATTGCTGGATTGCGACTCAGATAATCAACGTGCGTAACATATTTACCCTTTTTATACACAATATCAAACGTAAAGTCTTGCATATAGGTCCACCATCTTGCTACACGAGGAGAAATATCTCTTTTATTCATGGTCGATTTTACTGAGTTACAATCGGTAACAATTGTGAAATTTAAATCTAGCAAATAAATCCGAAACTGTTTCAAGGCATTAAAAATAGCTAAAGTTTCTAATTCATAAGAGGGGTATTTCGATTCGGCTGGAGAAGTACGTTTACTAAAGTATGCTATGACACGACATTGACCGTCTTCTTTTTGTAAAAGTATAGCACCGTATCCAATGCTACTAGCATCGGTGTGTAGTTCAGTTCTTAATTTTGGATTAAATATATTCAATAATGGTTTCGAAATTAAATGTTTTATAACATTCTCGAGCCGCATCTTGTTCGGGCCCCCATTGCCATTTCTGGTCTTTTTTAGTTAATCTAGTGATACAGGCGGTGCGATATGCAAATTCGGGTATGAATTTTCTAAAATAGTTTGCCAGCCCCATGAATTGGCGGACTTCTTTCACTGTACCGGGGATTGGAGAGTTGGTTAAAGCATTAACTTTGTCATTGCTAGGCCTAACACCTTTGCTAGAAATATGTCTACCTAAATAGTCGATTTCTTGAACGAAGAACTTACATTTCTTTAAATTAATGGTAAATCCTGACAAAAATAGAGCCTCAATGGTTTGTTCAAGGTTTTCTAAACCCTGTGCTATTTCGGAAAATGGAATCAGCAAATCATCGATATATACCAATAAAAATTTTAGGTCTTTAACTGCCGTATTAATGGCCCGTTGAAAAACAGAGGGGCCGTTGCAGATACCAAATGGCATTTTAAGAAATTCGAAGTGTCCATCCGGTGTAACAAAAGCAGTGTATTTAATACATTCTTCTTTAATAGGGATTTGATGAAATCCATTTTTCATATCTATAGAGATGAAATATTTAGCATTTCCTAGTTTATCAATTTGATCTTCAATTAACGGTAGTGGGTATCTATCTTTTTCGATTATTTTATTAAGGGCCCTATAGTCAACACAAAGTCGATCGCTACCGTCCTTTTTCTTTACCAAAAGGACTGGGCTAGCGAATGGGCTCAGACTTTCTCTAATTATATTATTTTTAAGTAGATCAGAAATAATTTCCTGGACTTTTTCTTTTTCTGTAGATGCTAGCCTATATGGTCGATAATAAACAACTTCATCCTTTTCCAACCTAATGATCATTTCACCCGTTTTAACTGTACTAATATAATCTGAACTTGGCAACACTTTCGAGAATTTATCAAAAATAGATTTTATTTTACGCTGTAGGCTTGAATCTAAATGACTTGTTAACTCCATTAAAACTTGAATGTGATTATCTATAGTAGTAGTAAGATTTAAAGCATTAACTGATTCTGTATAATTTATTCGTTTTAATCTACAACCATTGGTGTCTATAACAATAGCTATGTTTGGATTTTGAACTACATTTCTGCCTATCAAACAATCATAATGGCAATCTGTATCGTTAGCTACACAGAATTCAATTTCTAAATAGTCATTACTAAATCTGACAGGTAAACTAATCTTTGAGGAGATGGTAATCATCCCATTTCCTATTCCCTTTAATGATGTTGAACAGGGTTCTAAACGGCGACCAAAACTATTTGCTATTGATCTTTTCAAAATACTGCAACTAGCACCCGAATCTATTAGAGCTTTAATGGGCCTGTCATAAATTTTTATATCAGTAAGCGATAAGTTACCATTTGTGGAGCAATTGACACTATTAGAGGCACTTTTTTCCGCATCTCTCTTCTTAAAAAAAACAAATCAATTCATTATGACCAGCCTTTTTGCAATAAGAACATTGTATCTTAGGCGTTTCCGAATTTGGGGTATTTTGGTTTTTATTTTTAAAACATTGCGACCTAACGTGTCCAGTTTTATTACACAAAAAACAAGTGGGTGGATTAGAAGGGTTTAGACTTTCAGGCTTAAGACGCTTATTAGTCGAAGGTGTGTTAATAGTTTCGGTTGGGCGTTTTCTAGGGTTTTTAATATAAGTCGTAAAAAGAGATATCAGTTCTGATGTACTGTTGACACGACTGTTAAACGATGCCATCCTAATATTAATATCCGATATACCTCCACAAACAAGTTCGACCAGCTGTTCTTCAGAAAACATAACTTTAGTATTACGGAATAACCTAAGCTTTTCCCTAGCATATTCACAATAGGTTTCTGCAACGTCCGAGGTGTAAAGGACGGCTTTTGAAAGTTTTTCTGACAGGTTCTTTTTCTCGGGGTACAAATCTTTGATAGATGTTTTAAAGTTCTCCCAACTTCTACCCTCATCTGGATCCCAGGTTTCAAACCATAAAAGAGCAGAACCCTTAAGGGCCTTTCCAGCTTTGCTGACAGTAGTAATGCTGCTCCATCCACGGTCCTTAGCTACGGTGTCGATGTTGCTGCACCAGTTTTCAGCACCGTTGTCGTTCTTTTCCGGGTCAAACGGCGGCAACACCACATCATCTTCATTGCGGTTACCAGCTACAGCATCACGGATAGCTTTCAGAAAGCTTTCTAATACAGCAGGATCCATCTGAAAAATATAAAAAAAAAAAAAAAATTAGTACAAAAAAAAAATATAATAATAATAAATATGTGGGTAGGCATAAAGCTGGTTTCGTATCCCACTTCTGATGTTAGATAATTATATACGGGATGAGTAAAAATAATAAACGGACAAAGAATCAAACAATTTATTAAAGATTAGGAATAGCTATTTACTGGTGTGTGTAATAATATTCGTAATTATTTTATAAGACAGATGAGTCTAGCAATTTATTAATTTTATAAGCATAACAAGATAACAAAGACTAAAGGAACGTTATAGGTAACAAATTAAGGCACATTACACAAAAGGCGGCGGCGCCGTGTTCCGCGCGCGCCTCATAGTGGAGTCCTGCGGTCGGGGTGACGGCCGCAGTGGGTGACGGGGCTCGCCTCCGCCTTACCATCTGGCGGGCCAACACCCGTCGGGGGGATGCGACGAATGCTTCGGCGATACCCGCCCCTCCGACACATGGGTAAGTGGAGGAACACCGGGTTGGTTTTTAGTCAGTAAGAGTCTGACAGTACCCTTCGCCCTTCCCCGAGGGCGATGGGTCTCCATGAGGATTTTCCAACCCGCCACCAAAAAAAAAAAAAAAAAAAAGGCACATTACACAAACATATATCATAGATCATACATTGTGGATACATGGTTACACAGGTACATAAAACATATTTAGTAAATAAACAAATATATTAGGAAATTACAAAGTATAACATAGAGGTACTTAACTGGTCCGCTCGGTGTGGCTACTCTGAAGCGAATGAGCCGAGTATGACCGGGCAGTGGTTTTAATGTTCAATCGTAAGGAAATGACGTCACATCGTATGATTCATTTACAAAGTTAATATTCGTTTTTATTATAAACTATGATTATAATTATAAAAATATGTTGAAAATAATTATTCAATTGTATATTTGACCCTATAATGGCATAATCAATAATCCAGTAAAATAACCATTTTGTAATTAACAGTTAAATATGTAATATACACAAAGCAACAATGAAAAGACTTTCTTTCGTTATATTTCGATAAGGAACTATTAAATGATGTACATCACATGTAACAAGGTTATAATTATCGTCTGAATGGCTTTATTTATGTTCAATTATGTAAATTTACGTGATTTGATGTAATGAACAAACTGAAATAATTGGAATAATCTATCACGCGCAATAAAATTATTAATTTTTTTTTGATGCCTAAAAATAAAAGTCGTTTCCCAGTGATAATTTTAGCGTAAAGCTACTTAGTTAAAATTGCAGTATGCGTAGTTAACGGCTTCGTTAAGTGTCTTTTTACACCCTGTATGGTATTATTCTACACAATAGGTGAGTACCTATTTACTTATTTATATATACTGCTATTTAGCAGTATAACAACAAATAAATCATGTAGCGCGGGATTTTATTTGGTTAGGCTGTGGCTTCGCTACACTGTGGCTGCAACGCGCCGCAGCGCTACTTATTACAGTAACGCGCATGCGCGGCCCCCCCTCCGCCGCCCGCACACCCCGCGCGCCAACGCAGGCCGAGGTGGCGCGAGCGGCGGCGCGAGAGAGCGCCCCAACCCTCGTCGCGTACGGGCGACATTCGTATTCCTCCGCGACTCGACGCCACTTTAACCTAATGTAACCATGTGCTTTAATATAAGAACTATAGATGTATCATGTGACTAATTATGTTATACAAAGAATAAAGTTTTAATGTTCCAACCATTAAACTGGCGCCCAAACTAGTGGCCGAATCGTAACGACCGTTACAAATCGAGATCCAGTGCCTACGTGACCGCGGGTAAAGTACCTACCTACCCGAACCTACTCGCCGCGTTACCGTTGTCATCACTAACGTGAAGATGCCGACAACGAGGAAAGGAGAAGCCCTCCGTAAACAACGTGGTGAAGATGAAGGTGACGTCACGCTCACTGAAGATGAGAGCGTCGCCGAGCGCGGCCACGTGGACGATGCCGCGCGCGCCGGCTCGAGGCCGACATCTCAGCCAGCTCCCCAGATCCCAACAGACTTCTTATCCACGCTGATCGAGACGATCACGCGTGCGCAAGTGGAAGCCAACAGAAGCCTCATCAACACGCTGATGACGTCCAGCGGCGACTTCAGAGCCTCCACCCCAGTCGGGATCTCGTCATCAAACGCGACCAGCGCAGGTGTCGCTGTCGCGCCTGCGTCGTGCAGCGACGCCAACTTCACGAAGTGCACGGCGAGATACGACGGATCATCCCAGGACACCGAGGTCCTGGAAGCGTTCCTGGACGCCGTCGAAGTTTACAAGGAGTGTGCAGCGGTGAGCGACGAGCACGCCCTACGTGGGTTGCCCATGTTGCTGGAAGGCGACGCCGCCGTGTGGTGGCGCGGCGTGAAAGCATCGGTGCCCACGTGGACGGACGCGATAGCGCGGCTTCGCGCCACCTTCGGCGTGGTGCAGCCCGCGCATCAAACCCTCCGGGAAATATTCGCCAGAGAGCAGGGAGAAGAACGTGCAGAAACATTTATATGTAAAGTGCGCGCGTTACTCGCTAAATTACCGTACACGTTGGAAGAAAATGTGCAGGTGGACATTTGCTACGGTTTACTTTTTTTTTTTTTTTTTTTTTTTTATTGAGCATAAACAGTAAATACAAAAAAAAAAAAACTTATAACTAATTTCGCCAAACTGTGAATCAGTTTGTTGGCGAACTAAAGCACTCTTTTTCGAATTATTAAAATTATAAACTAATTACCTGTGAGCATGCTATCACTTACAAAAAGGGGACCACAATATGAATGCGGTCGTTTACACAGCAGCTAATGAGTACAAAGAAGGTAAGTAGAATAATCTATCCGTAATAAAAACAATGTCATGTAATTTCAAACAGTTTCTCAGTAACGGTACAAATACGCTTATGAGTTCATAGGTAAATTTTTATCATTAAAAACATTGTGCAATATTTGTTTTGTTTTGTTCTTGAACACCTGTTTACTACAATTATTATCTTCAAAGTTTAACAAATTAAATACTTTAGGTATCATATACATCAAGGATCGTTTACCGTAATAATTACTAACAGTAGGTACAATATATTTGTTACGCACATTTTGTCGTAAGTTACAACTGTATGTCTTTTTTATTTTGTAATCTGAATTGTGATAAAATTGTAATGCCAAGTGCAACTTAACTTTATCCTGAACGGGTAGTATGTTACATATTTTGAAAAGTGAATTATAATCATAACCACATTTTTTCTTTGTATTCTTATCAACTAGTAATTTTAATAATCTAACTTGTAAATTATGTATTTTTAATAAGTATGTTGGGAAAGTGAGACCATAGGAGGCCAGCCCGTAGCTTAGCACAGCATCGGGTAACGAAAAATATAACATGCGCATAATCTTTTTATCAACAACATGTTTTAAGTGATTAAATTTATACAAAAGTGATCTCAATTTATTACATACATTGTTTACATGCAACTGCCAGCTCATATTTGTATCAATAGTTAATCCTAAATACTTATATTCTTTTACAAACTCCAACTTTTTACAATTAGCGCATGCAGGAAAGGCATTTGGAAAGGGGGCCTGCTGTATTTGATTATGCATACAATCATATGTGTGAGCTATTATATTTAGAACTTTATTTGGTTTTTTCATATAAGGAGATTGTAA
This sequence comes from Spodoptera exigua, assembly GCA_902829305.4. Classification (NCBI taxonomy): domain Eukaryota; kingdom Metazoa; phylum Arthropoda; class Insecta; order Lepidoptera; family Noctuidae; genus Spodoptera; species Spodoptera exigua. The sequence continues at coordinate 223,929 of CADEPN050000004.1, read as the reverse complement.
CAACATACATTTTGTTTTTTCTGCGTTAAGTATTAAGCCGTTATCGTGGGACCACTTGATGACATTATCTAAATCTTCCTGTACTGATCTTTGTAAGGTGTCTATGTCCCTATCGGCGTACATAATGCACGTGTCGTCAGCGTACATGTAACATGTACAGTGCTTAATTACGTTGGGTAAGCTGTTCACGTGCATGATGTACCCGACAGGTCCAAATACCGAACCGGTAGGTACCCCAGATGTCACAGTGGCCTGGTCTCCCATGGTATTTTTGATCATTGTGCACATTGACCTATTCTGTAGATAACATCTTAGCCATTCGTTCACTGGCCCACGAACACCACATTCTTGCATAGCTTGAAGAAGCTGTTCGTGGTCCAGTGTATCGAATGCTTTTTTATAATCTATCAGCAGTAAGGCAACATACTTTTTGTCGTTTAGGTGTATATTAACTTGATTTGTAAATTCAGTTAAAACAGTGTTCGTACTACGTCCTTTACGAAAACCATGCTGTGTGTCGGAAATTATCCTGTTATTTTCTAGAAAAGCCGTTAATTTGCCTACTATAATCTTCTCCACAATTTTATTTACAACCGACAATATTGCAATGGGTCTATAATTTGAGTATTCCATATGATTTCCTTGTTTAAATATTGGTCGTACTATCGATTTTTTCAATAAATCTGGATACAGTCCTTCCGACACACACATGTTTACAAACTTTGCTAACACAGGGCTTATTTTATCATTAATAAATTTTATATCCTGCACTCTAATTTTATCTAAGCCGGGTGACTTTTTACAACTTAGTTTATTTATGCATTTACTAATTTCATCAGGCGTTACTTTTTTATAATACATAGAAACAATAGCTGGCTTTACGTAAGATTCCCTATTCAAGAACTTAATATTACAACGATGCTTCAAATTCTCTATTTCCCCTGTAAATGTTTTCGTAAAATTACTACATATATCAACAACAGAGTTACATTTACCCAAGTATTTCATAACAACTTCATCTACGTTATTAATAGATTTCCCTAACCAGCAATTGATTACTCCCCATATTTTTCTAAAATCCCCCTCACAACTAGTTAATTCTTTTTGCCTAAACTTATTTCGAGTTTTGTTTATATATTTATTTGTTAAGTTTCTATGACGAGTATAGTTCAACCTTAAATTCATACTTTTTGGCCTACATTTCCATATTCTAAATAATTCATCTCTACGTTCTATCATTAATTTTAATTTCTTATTAACCCACGGTTGACTGTCTCTAGTTTTAGCCAGTTTTGGATATATTTTAGCGTTATCGTAAATAGAACTGAAGGTTAAACATAACTTTGTGTACAATTCTAAAGGACAATTTATTGTTAAAAACTCACCCCACTGTATTGTTTGCAATTGTTCTCTAATTAAGCGATTATCAAATATATTACTAACTTGTTTACACCTCACATTTGCACGGTTACTATTTTTATTGCACAAAAGATTCACTCCTACCATATAGTGGTCAGATAGCTTGCAGGTAAGCATGTGTGCCTCGACGCTGCGTCGACTCCGCACCCACACATGGTCGATGCAAGAAGTCACCAGTCGGCCGGAAACTATCTCCTCTCTCGTACATTCATTAATGAGACATTGCATTCCCATCGCGCACAACTCATCTTTATACTTTTCCACTGATGTATTGCTATTTAATATGTTGATATTCGTGTCTCCTATGAATATTATATCCTGGCTATCTGGTATTTGTTTCACAAGCACCGCTATTTCCTCTGTAAAACAAAGCTTGTTCGTATTCGGTGGTCTATAGCAAGCTATTATATGTATAAGTGTGTTGTTGTTTGTTAATTCGCAGTGTAGTAACTCACTGGAGTGACCTTCCACATTACGTATAGTTACACACAGGTTCTGTTTACAGTAAATCAACAATCCGCCTCCTCTTTTTTTCTCTCTTGTATATCCAAACATTTCATAGCCCTGTATATGATACATAGATAGCTCATCCTTCCTGATATTAATTTCACTAAGTATAATTATATCCAAGCAATATTCGCATAATTGCAACATGGATAAAAACTCGCAGAAATTTTTACGCAAAGATCTAATGTTTAAATGTACTATTTTTAACTGTTCAGTGCCACTCTTAATGTAACTACTCCATTCACTAGTATCTTCATATTTATAGAAGATATTACTTTCTTCGACGTCAAATGAGGGGTCGAACGTTATTGTAAATAATGCTCATGTATTTTATACGCACGATCACAGCTGATCGTGTCTATAGATAGGTAGGTAAGTAGCTATTGTTTATCAGCTTCCATAACTTCATGACACAACTTCTGAACATCAGCCTCTGACCGAATGTTACGTATTTTTGCATTGTCATCCTTCTTCACTAGAATTCTTTGATTTTGAATCCAGATATATTTGTAATTGTCCTTTAACATAGTCTTCGCATTCCAAAATACTTGTCGCATCGTTTTCGTAAGGTTCTCATTTATATAAATACGTTTTTCGTTTTTGTTGTTTAGAATGTCGCTATTGTTCACAATTACTTTTCTTTGTCTTATCCAGTTTTCGCGAGCCGCCTTGGTACATAGGGCCACTACAATTGGCCTCGCTCGTTTTTTCACCCGCTATTTCTCGACCTACCCTCTTAGTTTCAACAATTGTATCTGGATTTAGTTTAAGCTTATCGGCAATATTTTGTACTATTTGTAACGTATTCTCATTTTTTACTTCTTCAACGCCAGCAATCTCAATATTATTTTCAACTTGTTTTTGTTCCAGTAACGTAATTCTTTCCTCTAACGCCTCATTAGATTTTTTTAAAAATGTGTTGGCATTTTCGAGGGCCGTTATCTTCTTTTGCATACTGTCTTTAAATTCCGTGAGTTTCTGAAATTGCTCGGCATAGAAGTCGACGGTATCTGTCAAATCGTCAATCTTCTTTTGGGTCTCATAGATGATTGCTAATTTATTGTTCAACTCAGCTAACATTGTTTCGACCGTAGCCTTCTGCAGGTCTATAGTTATTTTTGGTGGTGTCGTTTTCGGATTGCCTTCATGTCTAGAGCAAATATCACAAACTTCGTTACGGAGAAAATCTTTCATATTTTGGATACATTTTTTGTGAAATACGCCTTCACATGGACCTTTACACTTTCTCACATCATCCTTAGTGACAGACACGAACAGTTTGCACTTTTTACACTGCACCATCGCGTTTTAGATATTTAACAAATTACTCGCACAACACAGGTAGCTGCTAATTCACGTTCGTTCGCGGAGCGCGCGCGCACGAGACTGTGCACCGACGCGTAGTGAAAAGAGTGCCGCGAGACAGTGTTCGTAGGTTAGACGACTTACTATATAAGGCTAGGATCGCGGAGGATACCTACAAAGCGTCAAAGGTAAAGTCCGACCGTGTAAATAATAATAAATCGACCGACCCACCGGCGGTGACTACCACCGACCGAGATTTAACACAATTAAGTTCCGCTACCACGAACGCGACTACGTCGCGTTGCAGCAACAGAAATAGGCCCCGTTGTAATTATTGTAAACTTTTCGGGCATGTTAGCGACGAGTGTCGTAATCGCGAGAAGTCTACCATTAAGTTTAATAGTAATAATAGGGAAATACGTTGTTATGGTTGTGGTAAGCAGGGCGTCGTGAGGTCGAAATGTGATGTTTGCGCGAAAACAATATCGAAACCCAACGACAAAACATCTTTCAACATTGTTGATGTAGATTTTTGTACCGAGGTACAATATAATAGTTACGCGAGTCCGAGTGATATAGATTCGTGCGTTAATATTACGAATATTAGTACGCGCGACAATCACCCGATGGTAAATATTAGTGTCGCGGGCCGTGGCGGCGTGGCGATAATAGATACCGGCGCCACACATAGCATCGCGAGCCCCCTCTTACACCGAGTTCTAGTAGACTCAGGAGTCCACTTCACCGAGACGAAACGTTTCGTGCGCCTGGCTGACGGATCGCAAGGGTGGAGGGACCTGTTATCAACCGAGGTTGAGGTTAGTATTAAAGGTCGTAGGGTAACGTGCCAATTCTTAGTATTACCTGGAAGTGATATTAGGACGCTTTTAGGTATAGATTTTTTAACGCGGGCCGGCATGGTAATAGACGTCGCCCGCCGCACATGGTCGTTCTCGGACAGTCCGGGACAGCCGTATGATTTTGTTTACACGTATACTCTCGACTCAGCTGATACAGGCCTATTGCACACTACACCTTCAAGTGAGTTGTCGCGACCAGTTTGTCCTGACGAGCAGAACGACTGTGACCTATGTATGACGGTTATTGACATACCGAAAGGGAACAGTGGTGATATCCGCAGCAATCAGCTGTTAGACCCAGAGGTTCGCAAGATTATTGAGGACATGGAGTCCGACGAACCCTCTAGGGGGAGGCCTTGGTTTGATCGTGGATACACCATATCTGATGGTATCCTATACATGTACAGCTTGGAGTCCGATGATGGAGAGGACTGTCGCCTAGTTGTTCCTGAACACGAACGCAGGCAAGTTATGGTCGACTTGCATGATGCGCCGACAGCTGACCAGAAGAGAAGGCTGCCGCCTGAGTATAAGGTAGGTGACTTGGTCTTGTTGAGGACGCAGGGGCCTAACGACACAGACCGCGGCCAGACCGCGAAGCTTATCCCACGTCGTGACGGCCCGTACAAGATAGGGAAGGTCATCAGCCCGACCACCTACGGTCTGGAGAACGTACAGACTGGAACGAACGTAGGAAAATATCACGTTTCGCACCTCACACCTTTCGCGGGTCAAGTAGAACCTCCCATTCGCGAAAAACGCAGGCGCGGCAGACCGCGTAGGTACTTGGACTAGCCCAACTGTGGGGACACTTAGTTAGGCTAGAGGGGGAGGATGTAGCGCGGGATTTTATTTGGTTAGGCTGTGGCTTCGCTACACTGTGGCTGCAACGCGCCGCAGCGCTACCTATTACAGTAACGCGCATGCGCGGCCCCCCCTCCGCCGCCCGCACACCCCGCGCGCCAACGCAGGCCGAGGTGGCGCGAGCGGCGGCGCGAGAGAGCGCCCCAACCCTCGTCGCGTACGGGCGACATTCGTATTCCTCCGCGACTCGACGCCACTTTAACCTAATGTAACCATGTGCTTTAATATAAGAACTATAGATGTATCATGTGACTAATTATGTTATACAAAGAATAAAGTTTTAATGTTCCAACCATTAAAATCATCAATAAATGCTCAGATCTCTCATTGAAGTAAGTACATTGGAATTATTATTTTTATCTCTATGAATCTTTGTCTTTATAACTTTACATATAAACTTGCTTATACCATTAAAATATGCTAATAGTAATGGGATTGAGCCTCTATTACTTACTGCAAAGAGATTAGATGCATAATTCCATGCTCATAGTGATGTCAACGGGCAATTATAACCTAGATTTTTAAAACTGAAAAATGTTTCTGATAATGAAAGTGCTAAGGTCACAGATGGCGCTAGTGCCACGAACAACATTAGCTCCGTGTATAAAAATTCTTAAAAATAGTTTATTGAAGTTATAAGTGTTAAAAAGTAGTGTAACAGTTAGATATAACTATGATACAGATGCGATAATGTTATCTAGTGATTATAAAACGAATAACAAAATTTATTCAACCCAAATAGTGAAACGCTTGTATAAACAATAAAAACTACAAAAAACCCTAAAAAATAGTGTTTGTGCTCAAATCTGTGTCTAAAATATCATAGTACTACAATTACTACAACCAAAAACTAAATAAAAAAGTGATTTTAACCAGTGAACACAAAAAATCTCAAATTGACTGTAAATTCAAAAAAAAAAAACGAAACTTAAAATAACCGCCTTTTTGAAAAAGCAAATAATTTATCTACAATAGTGAAAGCCTATTTCACTTGCACTTTAAATTGTACTGGTGGCCGTGTTACGACAGACGCTTCTTTTTGTGCGCATACAGAGCCACCGTGGTTGCGAGTTCGATCCCAGCCTAAGCACAAGTCACTTTTTCATCATTAAATATGGATTTTCTAAGTAATATAACGTTTCGAAAGAAAACTCGACGGTCACAATCACCTTCAATCACAAATAAAAGTAAATTTGAAGATTCCAATATTAGTTCCGATAATTCTATACTAGATGGCACCACTAGTAGTTTACCATGCATGTCAGAGGAAGAATGTAATCTACAACTACAACTAAGAGAGCTCAGAAATGAAATACTAATTCTAAAAAATGAATTATCCGAAGCGCAAGGAGCAATAAAGCACCTAGCTTTAGAAAACAGTGAATTAAAAAGCACCATATCAGATATGGGTCAAAAATGTGGAAATAACAGTCATAAACCCATATCGACAGAGAAAATTACACAGACAATACCAACAGAAGTCAATCTAATGGACGAGAAAACTTCAACGCCATCCCCACCAGAAGAGAAACAGTCAAAATCACCTTATATTTCACCAAGTTCACAACAATTTAAAGAACAACATAATCATATAAATAGAATGTGTATTGTAAGCAGCAATAAAAAGAACAAGATATTACAAATAGCGGAAAACACTATTGAAAACTTTGAATTTTGTCATTATATATATCCAGACTGTAACGTAATTAAATTAATAGATAACTTAAGTAGAAAAATAATCGACTTCACAGAAAAAGACTATTGTGTTATTATGATAGGAGAGGAAGATTTTGTTAGGACTATAAACTACCACAATCTGATTGCTCACATCAGATCTACATTACAAACATTTAAACATACGAATATCATTATATGTACACCAACGTATCGATATCATGGCTATTCCGTACTTTTTAACTCAAGAGTTGAGGCGTTTAATAATATGCTATTTGAGGATAATGAAACCTTCAAATACGCTATAATTATGGATTCGAATCTAAAGCTGTTATGTAGTCACAGTATGTTCTCAGTTAAAAGAGGAACGTTAAATAATAACGGTATGAGAAACATATTCAAAAATTTAAATCTTCTTATTAAACATAATGTCGTTAATCAGAAAAACGTTAATGAAATATCAGAAGACATGCAAAAAACATTTTTTCGAGAACAAAATAATATGTAAGCTCTTCCACCAAAATATTGCAGGTATCTTAAATAAGAAAGATGTATTTGAATTAACTATTCAAGATTTAGAAAATAAATATGGTCAAATTGATATCATTTGTCTAACTGAAACGTTCATGAAAAAGGGCACCGAAAGTAATCTTAATATTTGTAACTACAGACTAGCAGCATCATTCTCCAGAACAGATTTACGCAGAGGCGGTTCCTGCATTCTTGTGAGAAAACACCTTGATTTTAAGCAGATATTATTTAATCTTATAGATCCCATACCATTTCACTTTGAGTTCTGCTGTACAGAAGTAGTTCAACTTAAACTCTACATTGTTTGCATTTATAGAATACCAAACCCTAACGCAACTGTTTTTTTTACAAAGTCTAAATGCCCTCTTAAAAAAGTTAACCAAAAAGTCAAGGCATATCATATTGTGTGGAGATTGGAATATTGATTTATTAAAACCAAATAACTACTTTACCAAAGAACTACATTCTACACTCAAAAACTACAATATTGCAAACCATATAACTACACCGACAAGAAAAGGGGCATGCTTGGACTTAATAAGTAGTAATATTTCTAACGTTACACCTGATACACATTTTCTAGCGCTATCTGACCACGAAACAGGTCAAACAATCTCATTTCAAATCACTAATCGTAGCAACGAAGGGAACGCGGTTAAGCGGTTTTGGTTTGAAAAGCGCAGGGACTTTAGCAAAGATAACACAAAAAAATTTATATCTTGCATGGAAGCCCTATCATTCAACGATGTTCATGAGTGTATGGATGTGGATGAAGCATTCAATCTTCTACATGATAATATAACACTGTTCTACAACCTATGTTTCCCTATTGTAAATGTCAAAATAGTCAATAAACCCATAAAAAATAAATGGATGACTAAGGGTCTAAGAAAATCGTGTCAAACTAAAAGAATGCTCTATTTAAAATATCTTAATTCATCAGAAAACAAACATTCTCATCTCAAGCAGTACAATGTCTATAAAACAACTTTAAAAAAATGCGCTCTTAAAGCTCATAAAATACAAAATACTAAATACATACTTAAATCTAACAATACTTGTAGAGCGGCTTGGAAAATAATAAAAACCAATTCTAATAGTGATACTAATACTACAGATATAAAACACATAAAAAATAACAATATAGATTGGTATAAACCTGAAGATATAGCTAACGGTTTTAACAACTACTTCATTAATTTAACAAAACGTCCCAATACTACTGCCATTAATAACAAATTTCTCAAAAATATACCGAATAATCCAAACACTATTTTCCTAAAGCCAGTTGACGATCTAGAGGTACGTAAAATTATAAATTCACTCAAAAACACCAACTCTACGGGGTACGATAACATTGACACTAAAATAATAAAAAAGTGTGCAAAAAGCTTATCAGGTCCAATAAGCCACATAATAAATTTATCCTACTTTAATGGTACATTTCCATCACGATTAAAATATTCTATAGTAAAACCTATTTTCAAAAAGGGCGTAAGAACCGAAATGGGCAACTACCGCCCAATAACTTTAATTCCCATTATATCAAAAATATTAGAAAAATCGTTTCACAGTATTTTATATAGCTTCTTTTTGAAACATAATATACTGAAACCAGAACAATTTGGTTTCAGAAAAAACTATTCTACTACTTTAGCCTGCTTCAATCTTATAAAAATAATAACAGAGTATCTAGATAAAAAAAATCCAATTGCTGCAATTTTTCTAGATATGTCCAAAGCATTTGACTTTGTATCACACAGGATACTCTTAAATAAGCTGGATAGATACGGCATAAGAGGCAATGCCCTCAACTGGATAGAGAGTTACCTCTCTGATCGCTACCAGTGTGTTGAAATTCCAAGTGTATCCGGTTACCACAAATCATCTTACCGTTCTGATTACATCTTAAATTTACACGGCGTACCTCAAGGTAGTATTCTCGGGCCGCTATTGTTCTTAGTCTATATTAACGACTTACCAGATTCAACTAATTACAAATGCATCTTATATGCGGATGACACCACATTACTGATACACTCTCACAACAAAAATACGTACGAAACAGAAATTAATAACACTATAGATAACGTAACTACATGGCTAAATAATAACAACTTAAACTTAAATGTAAATAAAACAAATATAATTCAATTCCAAACACATAACAGCACCCAAATTTCTCTTAATATCACTCAAAAAGGCAAAGCCATAGAAAAAGTAGATTCAACTAAATTCCTCGGTCTTACTATTGACAAACACTGCAGTTGGAAACTACATATAGATAAGATTTGTTCTAGACTGGATAGTTACGTTTATGTTTTGAACAGACTTAGACAAGTAGCGACTCCCAATGCTACACTATGTGCGTACCACGGCTATGTATCCTCAGTTTTACGCTACGGAGTGGTAATATGGGGGAACTCTGTGGATATAATCCGAGCATTTAGAGCACAAAAAAGATGTCTACGTGCATTATGTGGTGCAGACTACTTAGACAGCTGCTTACCTTTATTTAAAAAATATTGTATCCTGCCTTTGCCCTGTTTGTATATTTACGAAATTTCTATTTTTGTATACAAAAACCCGGATCTCTTTATTAAGAAAAAATGTGTTACTAGTAGAAATAGTAGATACCCTAATAAATTATTTGTACCGAGCCAACGCACAACATTATATAGCAGAAACTCATATTGCATGGCTATCAAAATTTACAATAAACTTCCAAATGACCTAAAAAATCTTAACCTAATGTCTTTTAAAAGAAAATTGTTTGAGATTTTGCTAAATAAATGTTATTATTCCACTAAAGATTATTTAGATGACCTATCATAGACTTAGAATAAGTAGTGCATAGTTATAACTAGATATTAAGCGAAATAATTTGTACACCAATTCGGTAGAATGTGTGAGATTCCATACACATAACACAAACACCTATATTTGTACTACATTCTCACAAATAAATATTTTCTTTCTTTCTTCTTCTTTCTTTCTTCTTTCTATGTTTATACAATTAGGTAGACAAAAACTCCCGAGGGCACAAGCATTTTTGACTGGGACCCAACTTCCCTTACAAAATAGGCATTCTCCTTTCGCAACGTTTCGACACCCCAGCGCTTATCGCAGAACATATGCGCGGTCAATGACCGACGCCGACATAGGTATGAATGCATTTCTCTTCATACTTTAAATCTGGCTTAGGACAGACAAAAATATTTAGGTACATCAAACAATAAACATTATTCAATGCAAATTTTCATAAGACGTGATGAACCATCGTATGTTTACGTACTCACGTACGCGCACCTGATAGCCCACGGGCGCTCCGTCAGGTTAGTAGTACAAATCCGGTAGATATTTAAAGGTATTTCTTCCCGCATCTCACTCACTACATTATTTAAAATGTTTAAATACAATACATTGTGAAGTCATCCATCAATAAAATAAGGGCCTATTAAATTATTATTGTTATTTAAAATACCTGCCCACACATTTACACTAAAGCGATGTTTCGAGGTTCATGGCCATTAACCCCAAGTTCCTGCACGGATGTAAAATGGTAAGGGTGCATGTCTTCGTTATGAAGCAGCTTCCACACAGTCATGTGTGATACACTAAAACGCCTTGCAGCATTTAAATTACTTTTTTGTGGGTTATCTTCGATGCACTCGAGGATGGCATGTTGTAGGTCTACTGGGTATTGTGCTGCTCCTCTTCCTTGAGCATGCCTCGGCACGGTAAACTGACCATACGTTCGTAGACGCTGGTTGACCCCTAGCATCAAACTGTATGATGATATCTGTCTGTTGGGGTACATTTCTCTGTACTATCAGTGTCATAAGTGCATGGAGGATTCCAAATGAAAATCGTTTGTACGGCGTTTCATCGCCTTAATAATATACCATGGATGACATAGATGGCGCTAGTATACTAGTGGTATTGAAAAATATAAATTTATAGTTTTTATCAGATACAAAGTTATTAACTTATTTTTTTTTACACAATCTATTGCTACGATATTCCAAACCTTTTTAAAGCAAAGCACGCAATAACCAGGATTCGAACTCGGTAGCATAAAATTTACCGATGCCACTAGCCATTAGGCCATTGCGTGACCTTGAAATGTATTGAAATTATTTACTCTTTATTATATTGAAGTTGTTTAGAAACTATAACCCGATCATAAATCTCAAAACAGTTGAGGGTAATTTAATATTAACTGTATAAAAATTAAACCTTTTTGTTCAATCATAACATTCTTTACTATCTTTGAGTGAGTTCAGTTACGATTTGTTTAACAAGTTTTTAATATTTATTTTTATCATGAGTTTGCGTTCAAATATTGATATGGCTACGAGGGCCCAAATAATAGCATTGCATAATCAAAGCTTAAATTATACTGAAATTTCGAGAGAAACTGGCTTAAACGTAAGTATTCTTTTAAAATGACCGTTCGTTATTTATTTTATTATCCATGGTTATCGATACATGAAAATAATAAATAATACACGTCCCTTACAGGTAAAGACTGCCACTTGATGGATATCTAAAGCTGTTTCAAGAAGAGGGTTCATTGGAGCACCGTAGTGGATCTGGCAGAAGACGTGATATTGGCTCAGACCAGCTTCAACTTATGGGGCAAGGTTATGAGGAAAATTACTGGAGCATGGTCATCTTCAGTGATGCAAACAGTGAAAACTACATAGATGTGCTGAACGACGTGAAGATGTGTTAGTGATAATGTTCGTGCAGGACAATAATTGTCCTATGTGTAATGTTCCGTAATTGTGCAAGTGTTTAGTCAGCAATCAGACATACGGATTATTCCTTGGCCAGCGAGATAGGAGAAATAGGATCGATAAATGGCGGCTACACTAGTTCTTAGAAGAAAAGATATTGTTGACTATAGGATTAAGCAATTACAAGACCGGGGTAGCTATAATTTATTTAATGGATAAATGTTCAAACTTAGTGTTAGTAGGATAAATTTATTGACTACTTTATAACCAGCAACTGTTATTTACAGTAATGATTTTAATGTTTTACTAAATATGAGAAATAAAAATAAAAGCAATATTAATATCTACAGATGCTATTGATTGCTATATCCCGGTCTTAGAAATGTTATTGATTTAAGGTCAGAGCGCCCCAACCCTCGTCGCGTACGGGCGACATTCGTATTCCTCCGCGACTCGACGCCACTTTAACCTAATGTAACCATGTGCTTTAATATAAGAACTATAGATGTATCATGTGACTAATTATGTTATACAAAGAATAAAGTTTTAATGTTCCAACCATTAAAATCATCAATAAATGCTCAGATCTCTCATTGAAGTAAGTACATTGGAATTATTATTTTTATCTCTATGAATCTTTGTCTTTATAACTTTACATATAAACTTGCTTATACCATTAAAATATGCTAATAGTAATGGGATTGAGCCTCTATTACTTACTGCAAAGAGATTAGATGCATAATTCCATGCTCATAGTGATGTCAACGGGCAATTATAACCTAGATTTTTAAAACTGAAAAATGTTTCTGATAATGAAAGTGCTATGTTTATACAATTAGGTAGACAAAAACTCCCGAGGGCACAAGCATTTTTGACTGGGACCCAACTTCCCTTACAAAATAGGCATTCTCCTTTCGCAACGTTTCGACACCCCAGCGCTTATCGCAGAACATATGCGCGGTCAATGACCGACGCCGACATAGGTATGAATGCATTTCTCTTCATACTTTAAATCTGGCTTAGGACAGACAAAAATATTTAGGTACATCAAACAATAAACATTATTCAATGCAAATTTTCATAAGACGTGATGAACCATCGTATGTTTACGTACTCACGTACGCGCACCTGATAGCCCACGGGCGCTCCGTCAGGTTAGTAGTACAAATCCGGTAGATATTTAAAGGTATTTCTTCCCGCATCTCACTCACTACATTATTTAAAATGTTTAAATACAATACATTGTGAAGTCATCCATCAATAAAATAAGGGCCTATTAAATTATTATTGTTATTTAAAATACCTGCCCACACATTTACACTAAAGCGATGTTTCGAGGTTCATGGCCATTAACCCCAAGTTCCTGCACGGATGTAAAATGGTAAGGGTGCATGTCTTCGTTATGAAGCAGCTTCCACACAGTCATGTGTGATACACTAAAACGCCTTGCAGCATTTAAATTACTTTTTTGTGGGTTATCTTCGATGCACTCGAGGATGGCATGTTGTAGGTCTACTGGGTATTGTGCTGCTCCTCTTCCTTGAGCATGCCTCGGCACGGTAAACTGACCATACGTTCGTAGACGCTGGTTGACCCCTAGCATCAAACTGTATGATGATATCTGTCTGTTGGGGTACATTTCTCTGTACTATCAGTGTCATAAGTGCATGGAGGATTCCAAATGAAAATCGTTTGTACGGCGTTTCATCGCCTTAATAATATACCATGGATGACATAGATGGCGCTAGTATACTAGTGGTATTGAAAAATATAAATTTATAGTTTTTATCAGATACAAAGTTATTAACTTATTTTTTTTTACACAATCTATTGCTACGATATTCCAAACCTTTTTAAAGCAAAGCACGCAATAACCAGGATTCGAACTCGGTAGCATAAAATTTACCGATGCCACTAGCCATTAGGCCATTGCGTGACCTTGAAATGTATTGAAATTATTTACTCTTTATTATATTGAAGTTGTTTAGAAACTATAACCCGATCATAAATCTCAAAACAGTTGAGGGTAATTTAATATTAACTGTATAAAAATTAAACCTTTTTGTTCAATCATAACATTCTTTACTATCTTTGAGTGAGTTCAGTTACGATTTGTTTAACAAGTTTTTAATATTTATTTTTATCATGAGTTTGCGTTCAAATATTGATATGGCTACGAGGGCCCAAATAATAGCATTGCATAATCAAAGCTTAAATTATACTGAAATTTCGAGAGAAACTGGCTTAAACGTAAGTATTCTTTTAAAATGACCGTTCGTTATTTATTTTATTATCCATGGTTATCGATACATGAAAATAATAAATAATACACGTCCCTTACAGGTAAAGACTGCCACTTGATGGATATCTAAAGCTGTTTCAAGAAGAGGGTTCATTGGAGCACCGTAGTGGATCTGGCAGAAGACGTGATATTGGCTCAGACCAGCTTCAACTTATGGGGCAAGGTTATGAGGAAAATTACTGGAGCATGGTCATCTTCAGTGATGCAAACAGTGAAAACTACATAGATGTGCTGAACGACGTGAAGATGTGTTAGTGATAATGTTCGTGCAGGACAATAATTGTCCTATGTGTAATGTTCCGTAATTGTGCAAGTGTTTAGTCAGCAATCAGACATACGGATTATTCCTTGGCCAGCGAGATAGGAGAAATAGGATCGATAAATGGCGGCTACACTAGTTCTTAGAAGAAAAGATATTGTTGACTATAGGATTAAGCAATTACAAGACCGGGGTAGCTATAATTTATTTAATGGATAAATGTTCAAACTTAGTGTTAGTAGGATAAATTTATTGACTACTTTATAACCAGCAACTGTTATTTACAGTAATGATTTTAATGTTTTACTAAATATGAGAAATAAAAATAAAAGCAATATTAATATCTACAGATGCTATTGATTGCTATATCCCGGTCTTAGAAATGTTATTGATTTAAGGTCTAGCTTCAATTTCTTCCTTGTTCTGGAACGAATACCTAAGCTATGAGCCTTTGTCATAACATGATGCACAAAATAATCACTTTAGTCAATACTTTAATAAAATTTTATGGGGAGGTAAAATAGTTGCAGAAGTAAGTTTGCATATTATGTAGAATCGTATTATAACATTGTGTTTAAAACTAAGTTACTAATAAATGACTAGCACAACACAATTTTGATTTAAAATACTTATTAATCTTATAAAAAGTGTATTAAATAATGTGTTAGTTAGCTGAAAAGTTATTAGGTCAGGGTATACACTATATGCCGGGGCTGCGGGGTAAGCGCAATGAGGCACCGCGACCTCGGCCCAGAGCAGGAGAAGGAACGGGGGGGTTTTTAGTCAGTAAGAGTCTGACACTCTCTCTCGCCTTACCCTGGGCGGGAGAAGTCATTGGATGATTTTCCCCTGACAAAAAAAAAGGGTATACACTATATAAGGAAGAAATAAATATAATGTTTTAAGAAATAAATGTCTGAAATTATAATGTCACTAAAATAGTTTTATTTGTTATCCTTTATGAGAATTAAACTTAGTATAAGTCTTAATCTGTAAGAAAAAAATGTTACTTTTACATTAATAGTTAGCACATATTATAAAAGTTATTTATATATATTTATTAATATAATTTTATTCTAAAATAATAAATATATTTATTTTTGTTATCTTTTATAAATATTAAACGTCAAATATTTTATTTGTATATTATTATTATTGATTTTATATAAAAAAATATTGTTAAAAAACCTGAATTTAAAAATGATAACCCGGTATTGAACCGGTGCCCTTCGACTTCATTATTCTATCATTCTTATTCATCCGAGCTACCGATCGCATCTTTTATGATGTTGAAAATGCGGGTTAGTTTATAACTTTTATTATTGTATATTATTAATTATTGACGCCATCTTTTAATTGGTTTGCTTGACTTGACTTAGATGGCGTTAGAGAAAATTAACATAATTTATGTGTATTTGAATATAAATATCTTATTGTTTCTTAATTATTATTTTAACCATTGAAAACCTTATTGTGTGCCTCTGCAGTGTAAAGTATTCAAGCTTTGCAGGGTTATTTTCATTTAAAAGCAGCGCCATCTAGTTATCTATGGTAGCGTTATGCAAAACCTGTCAGTCAATAGTCGACCTTAAGCTCTCCATGCATTTTTGTCACCCTTAGTACAAATTAATGGCAGCTCCCTCACGATTATTTGATAGCGCGTAGGCACGAACCATATCCCAGTATTCTTCATTTGAATACTGGGATGACATTATTACACTACAAACACTACCTGACACTAAGAAATGCACTTTACGTAAATTTGATAAACGGGGATGTTTAAGCAATGCGGAAGCGGCGGCGCGTTCTCATAGACTGGCGATCAGCTGAGCGGGGGCGCGCGGCAGGGTACGTGCGAGCCGATTTTTTGTGAGGGGAAAATCATCAAATGACTTCTCCCGCCCAGGGCCGGGCGGGAGGGAGTGTCAGACTCTTCCTGGCTAAAAACCCCCTTGTTCCTTCTCCTGTTCTCGGCCGAGGTAGCGGTGCCTCATTGCGCTTACCCCGCAACCCCGTCTGAACATCAGCCCTATAGGGCCCCGTCTGTGGTGGTCTATTGGCTCTTTGAGGCGCGCGCGGAACGCTACGCGCCGTACGCTCGGGCCTGGTTCTGGTCGGGCGGCGAGCTGTCCTTACTCGCCGACCGCAGACCCGCGCTTACCGTGGCCGGAGATCGTCTCTCGATCCCCGACGCCCGGAATGTCGCCTGTTGCGGCGGCTGGGGCGTGAGGACGAGGCTCACGCGGGCCGCCTCCCTCTTTGCGAGCATAACTGCTTCACAGAAGGCGGAGATGGCGTCCCAGTTCCTCTCACTCCGCACCATGGCCTCGACTAAGGCCGGGCGCGAGAGGAAAGAGGAAAGCGGCGACGACGCCGCCGATCACTTTCCTGAGGACACGGCGGGTGCTCAGCCCAGGCAGGGCATACCGCCACCGTATCCTCTAGGTGGTCCTCGCAATGACGACACTCGGGCGTTTCCTCCCGCTGGATCCGAAATAGGAACCTACCGAAGCTGCCGTGCCCGGTAAGGACCTGCGTCAGGTGGAAGGTGAGGACGTCGTGGCGTCTCTCAAGCCCCTCCTCAAAGAGGGGTCTTCCCGCTGCTATAATAGCGTGCCCGGCCCTTGGTTGCGACAGTCGTTGTTTCCACTCTGCCATGAGATTTCGCCGGAGCTCATTCCGCCACGCACTAAATTGGCGCGGCAGAGGATCCTCGCCCCGGCGACGCGCGTCTGCGCGCAAACTGTAGACGTGCGCGAGCGCCTTCGCTTCCAGATCCGCGCTCACACAGGGGCCCCGTAGAGGGCCATGGATCGCACAATCCCCATATACAACCTCCGGCAGGAGGCGTTTGGCCCCCCGAGGTTGAGAAGGAGCCGCTTGAGCGCGGCCCCAGTCCGTTCGTACTTAGGGGTCAAACGACGGCGTGCGAGCCGATACCTACATCTTCGGCACAGTCGGCGACATAACAAAGGAAAGGGGCGGGGTTTGCGCGCTCGCTTCCTTAGCGACAGGAGCAGCACGTGTTTGGCGCGTAATTATGTAGGCATTTTACTATTTCCGAGTTCGCTTTGCGCTCTGTGTTCATGATAACGGTATTTTATCGGACAATTAGATGAAAAATTAAGGTCCTAGTTTTTTACATATTTGAGTCGAGAATCGAATACTGACCACCCTCCTTCAATAAGTCCGTCGTTCAAATTTACATACTGTATATTTACTTCCTTCAAAACTACTTTAGTAGGTGATTATTTAAAACAACTTCATCAAATAATTGATGAATTCTCTAAACTAAACAGTGATGTGCCAATTAAGCACCGACCTTACCGTCTTTTACAACCCGAAACTTTACGCGTTCGGGAAATAATTAAGGATTTATTGGATAAGGGGATCATACAAGTCGGATTATTCAAGCCCAATACTTTTTGTGAAGAAGAAGAATGGACAAGACCGCATGTGTGTGGATTTTAAGAAGCTAAATGAAGTCACGGTAAAGGATCGGTTCCCATTGCCACGTATAGGCGATCATATAGACAGGGTGGGCCAGACTAATTACTTTACGAACCTGGACATGGCTACGCGATTCTATCAAATAACCATGGAAAAGAGTCCGTGCCTCTTACGGGGTTTGTAACGCTCGAAGGGCATTACGAATACCTGAAGGCTTTGCTAATGCGCCAGTTGTCTATCAAAGAATAATTGCTAAGACTTTACTTGATTTTATTGAGCCAGGAGACGCGCTAGTCTATATTGATGACGTGTTCCTATTAAGTGGATCAGTAGAACGTGGATTTGTCCTTTTACGGCAGGTCCTTGAGGCTTTGACCCGCGGGTTTTTCTATAAACTTTGCGAAATGTTCATTCCTGTGCACAGAAATAGAAGATCTCGGTTGAACTATTAGTGAAGGTCAGGTTCGGCTGAGTGCACAAAAAGTCGCAGCCCTTGTTGAATCGCCAAAGCCAAAGAATGTTAAGCAAGCACGGCAGTTCATCGGTCTGGCTAGTTGTTTTCACCGATACATACCTTGTTTCGCTACAAAAACAGCTTGCATCCATAAACTGATGCAGAAGGGGGTAGACTTTGAATGGGGTGACGAGCAAGAGTGCGTTCGAAGGGAAATAATTGAGTACCTGACGAACGAACCGGTGTTAGCCATTTATGAATCCAAGTTGAGGACTGAAGTTCATATCGACGCTAGTTCGGTCGGATACGGGGCAGTTTTAATTCAGGTGCATGAAACGGGGCATAAACGCCTCGTAGCGTATTTCAGTCGTAGGACACAGAGGAAAGAGAGCAAATATCACTCTTACGATCCGAAACGTTGGCGGTTGTGAAAGCTTTACAGCATTTCAGGCATTATCTAATTGGACTAGAGTTCACGGTAGTTACAGATTGTAATGCTTTGAAACTAACACAACACAAAAATATCTGTTATCGTGAATTTGTATTTGTATATTTACAGGATTGTAACCCTTAAGTGCATACCTGCCGGCTCCCAGACACTCGCGAGTTTAAAATTGTAAATATAGCGGCGCACGCTCATCGCACGAGCCTGTGCGTCCATGTACTAAGGGTGACAAAAATGCATGGAGAGCTTAAGGTCGACTATTGACTGACAGGTTTTGCATAACGCTACCATTGATAACTAGATGGCGCTGCTTTTAAATGAAAATAACCCTGCAAAGCTTGAATACTTTACACTGCAGAGGCACACAATAAGGTTTTTAATGGTTAAAATAATAATTAAGAAACAATAATATATTTATATTCAAATACACATAAATTATGTTAATTTTCACATTTCCGAGGACTTAATATAGCACCATCTAAGTCAAGTCAAGCAAACCAATTAAAAGATGGCGTCAATAATTAATAATAGACAATAATAAAAGTTGTAAACTAACCCGCATTTTCGATATCATTAGAAATGCGATCGGTAGCTCGGATAAATAAGAATGATAATATAATGAAGTCGAAGGGCACCGGTTCAATTCCGGGTTATCATTTTTAAATTCAGGTTTTTTAACAATGGTTTTTTTATATTTTTTATATAAAATCAATAATAATAATATATAAATAAAATATTTGACGTTTAATATTTATAAAAGATAACAAAAATAAATAAATATATTATTTTAGAATAAAATTATATTAATAAATATATATAAATAACTTTTATAATATGTGCTAACTATTAATGTAAAGGTAACATATTTTTCTTACAGATTAAGACTAATACTAAGTTTAATTCTCATAAAGGATAACAAATAAAACTATTTTAGTGACATTATAATTTCAGACATTTATTTCTTAAAACATAATATTTATTTATTTCTTATATAGTGTATACCCTGACCTAATAACTTTTCAGCTAACTGACACATTAGTTATTACACTTTTTATAAGATTAATAAGTATTTTAAATCAAAATTGTGTTGTGCTAGTCATTTATTAGTTAGTTTTAAACACAATGTTATAATACGATTCTATACTTATAATATGCAACCTTACTTCTGCAACTATTTTACCTCCCCATAAAATTTAATTAAAGTATTGACTAAAGTGATTTATTTTGTGCATCATGTTATGACAAAGGCTCATAACTTAAGTATTCGTTCCAGAACAAGGAAGAAATTGAAGCTAGACCTTAAATCAATAACATTTCTAAGACCGGGATATAGCATTCACTAGATATGGGACGAATTGTTCATAGTAATTAATAAATAAATAATTTATTATTTTGCAATCAATAGCATCTGTAAATATTAATATTGCTCTTATTTTTATTTCTCATATTTAGTAAAACATTAAAATCATTACTGTATAACAGTCGCTGGTTATAAAGTAGTCAATAAATTTATCCTACTTACACTAAATTTGAACATTTATCCATTAAATAAATTATAGCTACCCCGGTCTTGTAATTGCTTAATCCTATAGTCAACAATATCTTTTCTTTTAAGAACTAGTGTAGCCGCCATTTTTATCGATCCTATTTCTCCTATCTCGCTGGCCAAGGATCCGTATGTCTGATTGCTGACTAAACACTTGCACAATTATGGAACATTACACATAGGACAATTGTCCTGCACGAACGTTATCACTAGCACATCTTCATGACGTCTTTCAGCACATCTATGTAGTTTTCACTGTTTGCATCACTGAAGATGACAATGCTCCAGTAATTTTCCTCATAACCTTGCCCCATAAGTTGAAGCTGGTCTGAGTCAATATCACGTCTTCTGCCAGATCCACTACGGTGCTCCAATGAACCCTCTTCTTGAAACAGCTTTAGATATCCATAAAGTGGCAGTCTTTACCTGTAAGGGACGTGTATTATTTATTATTTTCATGTATCGATAACCATGGATTATAAAATAAATAACAAACGGTCATTTATAAGAATACTTACGTTTAAGCCAGTTTCTCTAGAAATTCCAGTATAATTTAAGCTTTGATTATGCAATGCTATTATTTGGGCCCTCGTAGCCATATTAACATTTGAACGCAAATTCATAATAAAAATAAATATTAAAAACTTGTTAAACAAATCGTGACTGAACTCACTCAAAGATAGTAAAGAATGTTATGATTGAACAAAAAGGTTTAATTTTTATACAGTTAATTTTAAATTACCCTCAACTGTTTTGAGATTTATGATCGGGTTATAGTTGCTAAACAACTTCAATATAATAAAGAGTAGGATAATTTCAATACATTTCAAGGTTACGTAATGGCCTAATAGCTAGTGGCGTCGGTTAATTTTATGCTACCGAGTTCGAATCCTGGTTATTGCGTGCTTTGCTTTAAAAAGGTTTGGAATATCGTAGCATTAATTTGTATAAAAATTTATTAAGTTAATAACTTTGTATCTGATAAAAACTATAAATGTATATTTTTCAATACCACTAGTATACTAGCGCCATCTATGTCGTCCATGGTATATAATTAAGGCGATGAAACGCCGTACAAACGATTTTGATTTAGAATCATCCATGCACTTATGACACTGATAGTACCTTTTCCCCATCCCCCGCAGTGTCGCTCACGCGTTCAACAAGGTCGGACGTGCACGCGTTTGTTTACAGTGCGTTAAAAAATTGTCGCTGGCCATCTCTGAGGTAGGCGGTTACGTAACTTTTTTGTATAATTGATTTTATATTGTTTTAAGTAAAAAATGAGTGCAAATGATGCGTTGATCGAGCGGTGGTTATATGAGGAGCTGGAAAATGACGACGACCTTCCTGATGATAAAGTTAGCGATATGGAAAACGTGATCGAGCCAGAACATGTTTCTGAGGCGAGCTGTGAATCGGATTCTGAAATAGAAGGCGATGAAGAACAAGAGCATGCCAATAATATGCAGTCGAGTTCATCTCCAGCTTTACCTGAAGAGGAACAGGATTCCTCTGATGACGATGTACCTTTGAAATAATTTTATTATACAACAAGACTAAAATTGGTGTAGACTTGCTGGATCAAAGATGTTCTAATTACTTTACAGGTCGTAGAACTCGACGATGGCCTATAGCAGTATTTTATAGGTCACTGGACATTTCAGCCTCAAACAGTTTCGTTGCAGGTAAATTTCTGCAACAAAATTCTACAATAGGTGAAAGGTGGAAATAGGTGCCAGTTCATAACCAACCTGACCTGGCAGTTGATAAAACCACACTTGGAGCGCAGAGAAAAAAATCTGAACAATCAGCGGGACCTAAGAACAGCTATTCGACGCATACTCCATCATGAGGAAGAACCGAGTTTGGCAGCATCTACGGCAGCTGGCTATGTTGAGGAACGATTAGAAGTGAGAAAAACATGCTACTTGTGATCCCAAAAAGAAGCGTCGAAGCCAATACATGTGTTTTCAATGCAAACGACCAATTTGCCTCGAATGCTTAAAAAAATGTGTATTGATTACCGTGAGAAACCGTAACTTTGATGCCTGCAATTTTCTTCAAATATTCTTATTATTTCTTTTTAATTTCTAGCCATGTTTTTTTGATCTCTTATGATTTAAAAACAAGTGTCGATAATTCTATAAGTCAAGTTCCTAATTTTAAAGATCTCCATTTTCTATGACTTATATATTTTTAGCCAAATTAGGAAATGTTGTCAAATTATTTGAGTTTATAATAAAGATGTTTTTTTTTTGTTTTTTTTTATTTGAATAAATCTTTCTTAACTTCCTAAAATACTAATAATTAATTCACAATACTTCCTGTTTTATTGTAATTCAGAATAGGAGGGAAAATAACTTGGGTGTTCCCAGACGGAAGGTAGGTACTAGTATGATCAATAGGGGGTAGGTACTTAAGGGGCAACTTCTCGCTTGGGTACCAAAATGGGTCAAATCTGGCACACACTGACTATTTGGGTCGGAATCCTGTCTCACCTCAACAACCGGGCTCAAATTGCACAAGCTGCTAATGAAGAAACACTGACGCTCTTACAAAAACTGATAGACGGACAATTAGATTCAAGCCAATACGTGAAAAATAATGACGTGCTGTACTATAAATACAGCCCAGTAGGTGAAACTCCAAGACTGCTGTGCTTTATACCCAAGGGACATAGGCTAAGTCTCGTTAGGCTCTTTCATGACGAACATGAACGCCCAGGCACAGATAAGACAATTTTGATCCCTTCCCCTTGGATCTCTGTGGAGTACAGACGTGTGCTTGCAAACCGTATTTTAATAAAACAGTCAAATTATTAATTAAATTAACATAATAAAATCGACCACAAAAATAAGATCGCAGATAGTTGTAGGAGGTGTTTTGGAGCTTCGTCCGTGAGTAATTGATACACTCACTAACACACCAAAAGTTGCGCCGGAACGAAACAGACAACTGCATAAATAGTGCATAAAAAAGAAACAACATAATAAGTGACAGCCTCCACCTATGCGCTTACGCCAGAGATCTACATATACTGGACGGAAAGCAATTTTGTTCTATTTCGTCGATCCCAGCCACTTTAACGTAACCTCCATAAATATTAGTAAATATTATACTGTACTCAATTTCTGCTCGCCTGGTACATCGCTCTATAGGGCCGAAGAACAACTATGCCCGCCAATCGTACTCCCCCCGCTTCTCCGCAACTAACAACACCTTCAATACCTGTCGCCGCGTCAGATGATTCACTCGCTACACCCGTACGGTTCGCACTGCGTGATCGGCGCCTGATTTGTCTCCTCAGTCGAACGTCACGGAACGAAACAAAAAAAGGAAGATTGATGGGGTTGATGAGCCTCCGTGGAGCTTACCAGAGCCATGTTTACCACCTATTCCAGCAAACAGGAAAGTCAGTATGAGGACATGATGATCAAGATTAACAGCATAATTGAGCAAAATATCGAGTTGAAAAGGAGTGTTGAACTAATGTCAGACATGTACGACGAATTTCTAGGTCG
The DNA here is from genome assembly GCA_902829305.4 of Spodoptera exigua. Lineage (NCBI taxonomy): Eukaryota > Metazoa > Arthropoda > Insecta > Lepidoptera > Noctuidae > Spodoptera > Spodoptera exigua. The sequence goes on along the minus strand of CADEPN050000004.1, from coordinate 200,047 downwards.
TAAATCTACTCTGGAGGCCGAGAAGAAGGAAGATAAAAGGCTAATTCGGCAACTTGAAGACAAGGTTGAACTCCTAGAACGTACCTCACGAGCGACAGGTATAGAAATCCGAAACGTCCCAAAAATAGATAGTGAGACTAAAGACGACCTCTGTGAGTTAATATCAAATCTGGGACAGAGTCTGAACCTGGAAATTAGTCAGTCTGATCTGAGAGATGTTCATAGACTTAAAACTAAAGAAAAGTCGTCTCCAATTCTCGTGAATTTTAACTCTGTTATACTAAAGGAGAAAGTTATTAAAGGAGTGAAAAACTTTAATAAGACAAAGGAAAATTCTGAAAAGCTTAACACTACCCACTTGAAGCTTGGGCTTTCTAAGCGACCGGTTTTCGTATCAGAATGTCTCACATATAAAATGCAAAAATTGTTTTACTTAGCCAGAACTCAACACAATGATTGCGGTTACGACTTCTGCTGGACCTCACATTGCGTCGTTTATCTTCGTAAAAAAGTTGGAGACCCCCAAATTCGAGTAAACTCGGAAGCTGATTTTGAGAAGCTAAGAAGTGCTAATTCTGCATGACTTGTTCCATGCACTAGCAGCTCCCAAGTTTTTTATCTTTTTTATGTAATTTCGTCAATGTTATTGTTCCTTACCTACACTAACAGAATTATTACAGTAATCTACACTAACTTTTACAAAAAATGCACTTCAATTAAGTTTACATTACATTATTTTACGTTACATTACATAACATTATCACACATCAACAAAAAAATACACATACAATCACACTTCACCAATAGTCACAAAATGTTACACATACTGCAAAATTATGTACATACTCGCTTCCTCACTTTTTGTGTTACTCAATACATAACATGTGTCACCTTGATAATTAGAACTAAAAATGACTTCATTACAGAATATCTATGAGGATCTTGATAACCTCTAGGTGGCAAAATCATATAAGTGCGATCCTGAAACATGTTGCAAATTAATTAAACAAACATCGAAATCCTTAACTATTATTTGCTAAAACATTCGCAGTATTCATAAGAATATTAATGGTTTTATCGCACAATTGGGTAGGCTTACGTTTGAACCTGACGTTATGATTCTGACGGAATGTTGGCTGTCTGAGGAAAAACCACCGCCTGCTATTGACAATTATTCATGCTATTTCTCCAAGAAAAGCCTCAACCAAAACGATGGCATCGTCATATACGTAAAACATGAAATTAAATGTACGGTAGAGGAACCAGACCCTGTGGGTGCAAATTTTTTACTTATCTCAATGGGTACTGATATTGTTATTTTAGCGGTATACAGGTCTCCGTCTATTCATTGTATTGAAACTTCACTGTTGGCATTAGTTACCGTTATGGAGTCCACTTTAACAGATCACGATGCAGTCCTTCTTAGTTTATCATATAAATGCAAGCAGCTGAAAAGCAATCAAATTGTTAAAACTGATTTGCCGGCAACTCTCAAGCAACTTGAATCTATAGAATCTTTCTCTTTCATCTGCCCTTCGGCTGATGCTGAACAGGCCGCTACTCTCTTTATCAACAAACTTTCAGCTGCAATAAAATGTAACACTACGTGTAGCGTAGTTTCTGGGCGTAAAAAATATTAAAACCATGGATAACACCCGGTCTACTACGCTGTATTCGCCATCGGGACAAACTACACAAAAATCTGAAGAAAGATTCTAATAATCAAGTTCTCGTAGTAGCCTATAAACGTTATAGAAATTTTTGTAACGCGTTGTTGAGGAGGTTAAAAAGAAGTCATGAAAAAAGTGTCGAAAGAAGAAAGAAGTCTTAAAAAATGCTAGGACTAATAAAGAGACTTGGTCGGCTATTAAGGCCATTACTAAACAGAAAACTTCTGCAGATAATCTGCTGAACACTCAGGATAACCCCCATGATGTAGTTGATGAGGTCAATCAATATTTTGCAGGGGTCGGAAAGTTGCTTGTGGATAATCTTACACAAACTTTTGTAACGAGTGAAGATAGCTCCAATAAGTATTATAACATGAATTCGATGGCTTTGCTTCCACCAGATGATAGTGAAATCGCGTCACTAATCATTAATTTAAAAAACGATAGTGCGGTCGGCTGGGACTCTATTTCAAATAAGTTTCTCAAAATGTCTAAACACATATAGTCCCACTCTTTACCATCATCGTTAAACTGTGCATTGAGCAAGGTGTCTTTCCCAAAGTATTTAAAAGAGCACTCATTACACCTGTCTACAAGGGTGGGGAAAGGGACAGTGTGACAAACTATAGACCAATTTCTGTGCTTCCAGCACTCTCTAAAGTATTAGAAAAAGTCCTAAACACGCAACTAATAAATTTTCTAGAGCATAATAATATTCTGTCAAACTCTCAGTTCGGTTTCAGAGCAGGAAAAAGTACGGACGGAGCAGTCAGCTCTTTGATGGAATACGTATGTGCAAATCTCGATAGCCAAAAAAAGTGCGTGGGAGTTTTTATTGACCTCGCAAAAGCGTTCGACACTGTCTCGATCTTTATCCTTGTGGACAAGTTAGAAAGGTGTGGTATTCGGGGAATGGTGCTAAAAATTTATACTGATTTTCCCTCGGATCGCCAGCAAAAAGTTAAAATCGATAAATATGTTAGCACAGATGCTGCCGTTACCTGTGGAGTCCCACAGGGCAGTATACTTGGTCCCAGTCTCTTTCTTATTTATATAAATGACCTTTGTCAATTGTCACTTGAAAATGCCATAATTTTTACATATGCCGACGATACAGCTTTCGTCTTTGAAGGAGACTCGTGGGACGATGTACGACAAAATGCAGAAAAGGGACTTCACAGGGCGCATTTGTGGCTGAAAAATAACTTACTAACCCTAAACGTGTCTAAAACTTCATTAGTTCAATTTACCAATTCACGGATAAAAAACAACCTAACGTAGAGATTCGTATTCATACATGCGATTTCAATGTAAATCACCAATGCTCATGTCAAATTATTCGTAAAACTCAGACGGTTAAGTACCTTGGAGTACTCCTGGACGAAAAAGTTACCTGGAAACCCCATATTGACATGATTTCGTCACGTGTCAGAAAACTTATATGGTTCTTTAAAAATCTTAGGCATGTGGCTGACTTTGAACTTCTACGCACTGTATATTATGCGCTGGTTCAATCTGTCATTGGTTACTGCATATGGGTCTGGGGTGGTGCATGTAAAACCCACGTCATTCAATTAGAGAGAGCTCAACGATCCTTGCTTAAAACCATGACATTTAAACCATACAGATTCCCCACCAGAATGCTGTATGAGCTGTGTCAATTTCTTACCGTAAGGCAGCTCTTTATTTATCATATCATTACCAAACAACATACCTGTACCCATTATGATCCAAACAAGTTACATAACAAACGTACAATAACTAATGTCATTGATCCAATAAGATGTCGTACCGCATTAGCAAGACGTCAAAAGAGTTTTCTTTCCGTTTACCTTTATAACAAATTAAATAAAGCTTTAAATTTTTACCCATTCTCACTTCACGAATGTCAATCTAAGGTTAAAAACTGGCTTCTTACGCTAAACTATGAGGAAACAGAAAGAGTATTGCAGTAAAGCATACTTACGTATATAACAGACTTATACTCACAATTACATTTACACACTCACTTACTTTAGTATACTGTAACGTATTTTTAAGATTTTGCATGCTCTCATTCAAAAAAATAAATTAAATAATAATATTGAAACAGTCTGTATAACCTAGCTAGTTTGACATAAATGATCGTGTAACCAGTGCGGGAAAAGGCGCTGATTCCTGACATACAGGTTATTTCCTAGTTTGGGTTGCAGAGGCTTCATATGTTTTTGTAACCTCATATTATGTCAATAAAGAATTTATTATTAAGAATATGTTGACAAATGTAGTATCCTTGTTTGGGTCCCCTAAATAATTGTCGCCGATCGCGGGAGGATGTTCCAAAGTAAAGACTGAGACAAAGAGTGACATGCATTTTATAACACCAGAAATGCATCAATCAAATGGTCAGGTGGAGAGATATTGCCGCACTGTCCTGAACCTGATAAGGATAGAGACTAACTTCCGAAACAATGAGTGGTCCAGTGTAATGTGGAAATTACAACTAGTGCTGAATATAACGACACACAAGACCACTCAGTGCTCCCCACTTAAGGCGAGCAGGGCGTGAAATTAGTAGTTTTGTATTGTGTTTTATTCGTTGATAACACGGATTAAAATATTGAAAAAAATATATTGTATAGTTCACCCTTTGATCTAGATAATTCGGGATTGCGATACACGATTACGTGCACTTTAGTGCATTTAATTAAATCGCAAAGACAAGTCTAAATTATAATCTAATAATCATTTTATTTGAGCTGTATTAGGATTAGAACAATAAAAAATATACCATAATAAAGGTCGTAAAAAAATTGATATAAATTGGCATCCACAATGAGAAACATCAAAGTTCCTATCCCACTTATCCCAAAATCTAGTGTTTTCATTCCGTAACTCACGCGCGTCGTGTCATTCAGTCCCGAGCGGAACGCGTTGGAGGTCGGACGTATGCCAATTTTTGCGAGAGCGCCGTTCTAAGTTCGTGGACGTATTTTGTTATCTTGGGCTGAGTCCAAAATAATTTGTAAATATATTATTTTAAGATTTTCTTTTGATAAAATTATTATTAGTTTTATTTAGTATTCGTTTTTTAAGTATTAGTTTTTATTAGATATTTTAAGTTAGGTACCTATAGTGATTAAATTAACAAGATGGGAAACTCTAAAAAAAACAAAAAGCATTCAAAATTGGCTGTAAGAAAACTAAATAAAAAAAAAGGTAAGAATATTTGATAATACATCGTAATTGCCTATTTTTTATTTATTTTATTGCTTCACTTTACCTACTAAGTAGGGTACATAAATATCTAGTTAGTAGGTAATACCTACATAGTACTACGTACCATGCGAATTATGGCAATTATTTATGTCTAAAACCGTTGAATTTGCTACTCTACGGCAATGTAAATAAAGAAGCCACGCGCGCAAAAAACTACATAGGTATAATGGTTTATTTTTGACACAGAATAAAATTCTGTACCTGGTACCAATTTCAATCACAAAAAAGTGTTTGACCTATAATTATTTACTTACTTAGTGATATTTCCGTTTCCTATGTATTACCTATGGGAGTAATAAATAAAACAACTGTGGGTTGCATTGCTGTTGGTCTGTATCTGACCTACGCGCGACTAGAAACCAGTTCATGTGGAGCTCTCGTTATACGGGAAATCTATACAATGCGTGGTCATTTTGTGTTGGAAACTTACAAATTTATGTTAAATCTAATACGCCTAAATATTAGGTACCTACCTACTGCACAGTTGAATGTTCAAATCCGTCGTTTTTTATTCAGTCATTTATTTAGGAGTGGCTAAGACACATGATAGGTAACGGAAATATCGGTAGGTAGTCAACAAATACCTAATAAATTGTACAATCTACTCTATACCTACAATGCAATGATATTAGTATGGTGGGTGGTGGTAAATATTTTTGTACAAAATGTTTTTATTTCGTGATCTAGCCTATGATACGCGCAGAATACTCGTGCCACAGAGTAGAATTATGACAGTATGACCATTTCTTACGAATGTACAAAAGTACTGAATCGAATTATATAAAAAAATGTGCAGTTATATTATACATACCAACTGAACTTGAAATGTCAATGTCTGCTTTTATGTTTTAGTTTAATGCGGTGGCATGATAAGGGCACGGTTCATATGTCAAGTGATAATTCACCGAATAACGAGTAAGTTTCGTGTGTAATTTTATTCCATAGACCATCTCCATTTAAAAACTTACGTTAAATTATACTAATTTTAAAATTTTGTTACTTATTTGTTAGTTACAAGCCTCAACCAGCTTTTACGTTACAGATCAGTAGAGTTCACAGTGAGCGTAACAGGTCTCCATTGACGACTTTAGAGCCTGTTTGTTTGAATGACTTTAGAATTGAGGAGTAAGTGGTTGCAACGTACTTCTATTAAACATAATGCATGTATATGTCACCATAAGATTGTAAATAATGTTAGGTTATAATCTATCTCGTTAGATTGTCAACTGGCAAATGTTTTTTTTCGATTTTTATGTTTTCTTGCCGTTTCATTTATTATAGTGCCTGTTTTTCATTTTCCACGCCATGAGCCAATGAAAGTCTTTATAATATGTATTATAATATACATACATTATGTACTATACTGATATTACTTATGAATATCAAATTATGAATACTATTAATTAAACATATTTTTTATTTCATTGTTACAGAGTGATTAGTAATGATGCCAATGTCCATGTGACATTTATTTAAAAGCCTGTAGTTGAATGTAGTCATGTATCTCCCGATAATAATATTGATGAGTAAGTGCTACGTTTTGTCTAAAATAAACATAAATACATACAAATACACACTTAATTAAAAAGATATATTCGGTATTAAATAAAAAAAAATGTTTTTTTAGCACAATGGAAGAAATTGAAAACTGTACGCTGAACATTGAAAACGAAATAGAAAACAACTACCAACCCATCAGTGGACGGCGAATTGTGGATATGAATTACCTCATGTCACAGCTTCAAGAAAAAGCGCATCACAACGATTTATTTGATTGCAGAGTTGGATATTTCAAGTTGATTGGAGAAAAACGGATAGGGCTAATATCAAAATTTAAGTTGGAATGTAACGTTTGTCGCAATGTTATTGTGATCGAATCAGAGAAGTGTGACAATGTAGAAAATTTCAATGTTAATGTTGCTGCAACCACTGGCATTGTAGCTGCTGGTGTTGGATTTGCGCAATTTGAGGAGATACTTTCGCTATGGATGTGCCGGTTTTTTCATAAAAAATGTACACACAGTTACAAGATTTTGTTTATGCAAATTGGGAGAAAACTGCAGCAGAATCCATGGAAAAGGCAGCCAAACGTGAAAAAGAAGCGGCTATTGCTGATGGAAGAATCAAAAACGGATTGGCCCTAATAGATGTATACGTCGATGGCGCTTGGGGATTAAGATCTTATGGTAATAATTATAGGTCATCGTCAGGGACAGCGGCAATCATAGGGAAACAATTCGGAGAAGTAATTTACATGGGAGTGAAAAATAAGTACTGTCTTGTTTGTGCCAGAGCCCAAAAACAAGGAATTTCACCCAAAGAGCATGCGTGTTTTAAAAACTATAACGGAGCTTCTAGTGCCATGGAAGCCGATATAATAGCTGAATGCTTTAAAACATCAGTGGATATGTATGGGCTGATATATGCAAGGTTGATTGGAGATGGAGACTCGGCTACATACAACAAAGTATTACAAGCAAAGCCTTATACCACCTGCACCATATTGTAGAAAAGATTGAATGCAGAAATCATATCCTGCGAAACTTGTGCAATAAATTAAGAGCTGTTTTAAAGGATACAAAATATCCAATTAAAAATAGAAAAACACTCACAAACGAAAAAATAATGAGCATGCGAAAAGCAATAGTGAATATCAATAAAATTTCACAAAAATTCAAAAAATTCTAAAAACATCTCTATAAATTTGTTACATAATGATATCACTAATTCGGTAGCGCATGCTTATGGCGATCATAGACTTTGCTAATATTCAAAACACCACCTTTTTTTTCCGAGTCAATGCCATCATTGCTACAGTAGCAAGTAAAGCTCGTAGTCTGATAGAAGATGTCGACACAAATGTTGTGGAACGCTTTAACAGTGTTATTGCTAAATTTGTTGGTGGCAAAAGAATAAATTTTTCTCTGAGACGGGGCTACCAAGGGCGGTGTTCAGCCGCTGTAGTTTCATTCAATAATGAATCTGCAGTTTCATCTGTGCAAAAGAGGATTCTTGGAAGCAGTCCTAGAGGAAAGGTGAAGCAAATAGAGAAGAACTTTTTTTTGTAGGATGGTCTCGGTTTAACTTCCTTTTCAATGCCCTCCGCATTGAAAAGGAAGTTAAACCGAGACCATCCTACAAAAAAAATTAGAAAATATGATGGGATTTCTGTTCAACATAATTATGGACCTACAAGTACAGCTCCTGATATGAGTTTAGACGAATTAGAAAAAGCCAAGGAAAACTTTCTTGAGAATTTAAAAGTCTTGACAAGTGATAGGAAAAATATAGAAAGGAGCACTGTTTTACAGAGAGACTGCAGTGATTGGATAGAATTAAGAAAAAACATTATAACGGCGTCTAATTTTGGAGCAATTTGCAAAAGAAAAATGTCCAGGAATACAGCACCTACAGTAAAAAATTTACTGTACAAAAAAAATCTATCTCACATATCATCAGTGGCTCATGGCGTGGAAAATGAAAAACAGGCGCTACAACAAATGGAACGTCAAGAAAACATAAAAATCGAACCTTGTGGGCTTTTTATTGACAGAAATTATCCATTTATTGGGGCAACACCTGATGGCATAGTGGGAGACGATACGATTGTGGAAATTAAATGCCCAATTACAGCTTTCAAAATGGGAATAGATGCTGCAATTATGAAAAATAAAATCCAAATCTATAAATATGATAAAAAAAGGATGAAAGAGTACTTAACAAAAACAGTAATTGGTATTATCAAGTGCAGGGTCAACTGCGAGTAACAGGCAAAACTAAATGTATTTTTGGAATATGGTCAGGTGAAAATTGTCCAGTGCTCGTTGGAAACATTCTAAGAGATGACGAATTTTGGAGGATCAAGATGGAGAAAAAAATCATAGATTTTTATCTAAATTGTATACTGCCAGAAATTGTAGATTCGAGGCAAATTCGTGGAATGCCTATACGAGACATCATATTAGAAGACAGCAAAGAAAATGATAAGCCTAGCGAACCTAAAGACCAGATTTCTATCCCAGATATTCAGATAGGTCCATACATACCAAGGCAGCTACAATTTGATGAATTTTAGCCTATCATTAATATTTTTACTTTTGCTCTTATTGTTTATTTTTATTATTTATTACCATGACTTTTTCATTAAACTATTAAAACATTTTTTTTTTTATTATTCTACCCGACTATCACCGCTTTATATTAAGTTTTACACAAAATTTATATTTACAAGGACTTTTACCCAACTAAATTATTAAATTTTATGATTACATATATATTATTTGTTTACTCAAAAATAAATGTACTTTGTTATTTTTTATCAAATTAACATTATTAAAATAAATTTATTATTAAAAGCTCTATATTTACATGTTGTATTTTCCCAATCTATACCGTACATTACCATACACAATAACATGTTACATTTTAACATCGAAACAATAAAAATACATTTTTCGCAAGTGTAGTGTAGTAGTAGCAGAAGTAATTACCATTAAATCGTCAGCACCTATCTGATACAGTATTTTATATCCGATGTTTTAGTGATCGCGTAAGTACAAATGCCATGTGCAGTAGGTGTATGCCGAAGTAAGATCTTTCAGTACCGTCTCTCTCTTTCTTTCAATAGTGTTCGTACATGTGGGCTGTGGGCATGAGCTAATGATAGGTACTCATCTCTACCTACACATGTTTTTATATTTGTAACAGAACACACACAACTAAAATGCATAGAAACTGTCAAATAATTGAATAAAATTAACATTTCGTACTTAGATAACTACTTATAATACATATTCAAATTATGTGTGCTATGTGTTGCATAAAAACAGTTATATATCTATGCCTTTTTATTTTTTTAAATAAAAATAATAAATTAATTTGACCTCCTGCCTATACGACTACACTGTGACACTTTGCTCGGCCTTGGGTTCATGTGAGTTCACCCCCGACGACGTTAGGGCGCGGCTCGCTTTGCGGCAATCGCGGGCAACTCTCGGTAGCGGCAAATGCCTATTTCGCTGGGTCTGCACGCCCTTAAATTATTGGTTGGCATCGAAGGTGCTACCCCAGTTATACGCAGCCTGGTTAGAGATGTAGCGCTTCAAGGGTCACGACCGAATAGGGCTTTGCGTAAAATAACAAGGCAGCGTGCCTCAGAGTGTTTGGTTGAAAATAAAACAAACGAGGTGCGAACACGTGTCACATTGTGAATCTCGGTACCTTTTCTTATCGCACAGCTGTTTTTTCTTACATTCTTTTACCTCATTAGTATTTGTTTAACCAGTTTATATTCAATCCTATAATATTTTATGATGGCAGACAGTTTAAAGAATTTAATTAAGAAGCGTAGTTCTGTAAAATCGAAGCTTACGATCTACAACAATTATTTAACATTAATTAAAAGTAGTGCCGCTATGTCACAGTTGCAGCGTCTAGATTTGGAAGAACGCTTTATTAAATTCCAAAGCTTACACGCTGAATTTGACGATTTGCAGACTCAAATTGAAGTGCTTGCCGACGATGCCGAGTCCACGTTTACTGAGCGTGAGGACTTTGACCGCCAGTTCTTCAGTCTGGTAGCACTCACGCGCAGCCTGCTCGGTGCTTCCAGCAACGGTGTCGAGTCGGAGGCTGGCTTCAAAGATGCTGACTCAGGTGCACACATTCCCTCACGGAATAATTTTGTTCGTTTGCCAAAAATAGAATTGCCACATTTTGATGGAAACTACCAATCCTGGCTTGAGTTTAGAGATACCTTTGGTTCGTTGGTTCACGACAATGCTAGCATCAACGCCATAAACAAGTTCCACTACCTGTGAGCTTCACTCCAGAGCAAAGCGGCCTTGATAATTAAAAACATTCATTTTAAGGCCGAACATTATCAACTTGCATGGGACCTGTTATGTGAAAGGTTCAATAACAACCGTCTTCTTGTGGACAACCATTTCCGAGCTTTATTTGATGATATGGAACCAATACTTATGGAATCAAGTGTTGCTATTAGAAAGGAGATGTTTGATTTTGGGCCAGGTATATGTACACCAGATAGATAAAAAGGGAAAAAATAGTAGATTCTCATAAAAATACTATTAAATTATTTAGAATAAAAGTATAATTGTAATTAATTAATTACTTATTTGAAAAGTTTTGAGTAAGACAACCCTTTTTAAGGTTGCCATGACAGTAGTAATGACGTTTGATTGACGGCTTTGACAGTTTTAACTTTAAGTTTCGTTTACGTAGTATAACTTGGATCACCGTGTTCGTGAGTGTTGAGTTGCTTGTGTTTCCGAGTTTTTAACGATTGTTTTTATTTAGCGACCCACTTTACTATAATAGACATTGATTGATTGCTTCTCTGATGATTCACATATGATATATGGTTTCTGATTCGCCAGTGATCCTGTCGTATGTGGTGTTTTCTCTACAAGTACAGTTTTAAGTATGTATCCTTTTTTTTTGTTCAAATGTTATTTCTTTGCGTAGATTTCTTACCTCGTTCATTATTGTAATATTTTATATCAAATTGTTCCAGTTAATTGACAGTCGCGTGCGCAAGGTGCAATGTAAACGAGACTAAACAATATTATGTTGCTGATGACATGGGTTCCGAAATCATTACAGTCGGCGAGCGGCCTCTTGGTCATCAAGTAAAACAATTTTATTCATTTCTAAAGTATAATGTAAGATATTATACTTATAAACAATGTACACTCTTTAATTTCTGTTTTAGGTTGATGGAAATGATCGTAATATGCATAATGCTTTGATATTCTAATGCATGAAACTGGTAGTACTCTAGCCAATGAAGATTATGAACTATGTCATAGTCATGACTGTAATGTTTGTGTTAGATGCAGGACATCTTTATTTAAGAAACATTCTCACTCTATTCCTGACGGTGCTGAAAGGTAATATATTGTGAAAATAACTGCTCAAAGAGAAGTAAGTACCTGCTTGGCTTTTTTTTGTATTCATGAAATGCTAGTATAAAAAAATGCATATATTTTTTTGTATTGCGCAAGACAACAGCATTACATGATGAAAAAGTACAGTAGGGTTATCCAAATAGCTTCCCTTAATAATAATAAAATTGAATATTATAATACATGACATTTTACTGTTTTAAATACCTGAGGGTGGTTTGATATGTTTTGCTTGTTGGGTACCTACATACCCGGCAAACAATTCAGCGACAAGGTCTGTGTATGATGCCAACGATCTCTTAATGTAAAATTCTGCCACTTCATACCTGAAGGACCTGAATGCTTGTTGGGTAGCAGCATGTAGAAATGTGGTGCATGCTACAAGGATTGAGGGTAACACTCCAGGCCCATCTAACCTCACCAAAACTCTGTGTGTGCCTGGTGTAGAATTTTGCTACATTGAAGGCAAACACATGTGTCTAGTGGTACTGCAAGAGATGTAGTTGCGGCAAGAATTCATCCTATCTAAGTTATTGTTTTTTTTATTTGACAAACCATACACTTACATTGTGGTAGATTATAACCTGTGACTATTTATTTATTGTAAATCTTACAGCTAAGCTGGCTAATGTATAAGACCTACTGCTTATATCCAATACTTTTAACTTCTTTGTATACATAAGCTGTGAGCCTACCTTATTATAATAAATAAATAAATTGAACTAAAATTAACTCTTTAAATGGATTATTTCAGGTAGAAGCGTCAGACCAACTGGAAGTAGTAGTGGAAGCAACCCCATCTCAACTTGATCCTCTTTCAAGCCTTTGACTGCCGACAGAAAACTGATGAAGGCAAATCCTCCGCTAACGGAGGTCACCGGTGACCCCCATGGCGCTTAAGGTGTTAATCAGTCGCCTTACAAAGTCTTGTTATTGCTCAGGATGAACCTATTATACTTATTTAATGCAGTTGATGATTTGATGTCAATGTTGGATCTTATTCCAAAAGGTTGTCACGATTTTTACAAATCATTAAAGGGGAATAAAACCATTGTAGAAGACATAGATGGCTATGATGGAGAACTAGATTTTGACCCCGAGGAGACTGACGACTAAAAGGCTGATTATTGTAGAGTTAACCCCTAAGGCCGTTCTGCCGCGCCAAATTAGTGCGTGGCGGAATGAGCTCAAGCGAGATCTCATGGCTGAGTGGAAGCAGCGACTGTCGCAACCGAGGGCCGGGCACGCTACTATAGCAGCGGTAAGACCCCTCTTTGAGGAGTGGCTTGAGAGACGCCACGGCGTCCTCACCTTCCGCCTGACGCAGGTGCTTACCGGGCACGACAGCTTCAGTGGGTTCCTTTTTCGGATCCAGCGGAAGGAAACGCCCGAGTGTCGTCATTGTGAGGACCACCTAGAGGATACGGTGGAGCATACGGTGGCGGTATGCCCCGCCTGGGCTGAGCACCGCCGTATCCTCAGAGAAGTGATCGGCGGCGGCGACCTCTCGCGCCCGGTCTTAGTCGAGGCCATGGTGCGGAGTGAGAGGAACTGGGACGTCGTCTCCTCCTTTTGTGAAGCAGTCATGCTCGCAAAGAGAGAGGCGGCCCGCGTGAGGGAGCAATCCTCCTCCTCACGCCCCAGCAGCCGCAACTGGCGACACTACGGGCGTCGGGGATCAAGGGACGATCTCCGGCCACCGTAAGTAGGGGCCTGCGGTCGGCGAGTAAGGGCAGCTCGCCGCCCGACCAGAACCAGGCCCGAGCGTACGGCGCGTAGCGTTCCGCGCGCGCCTCAAAGAGCCATTAGACCACCACAGACGGGGCCCTAAAGGGCTGATGTTCAGCCGGGGTTGCGGGGTAAGCGCAATGAGGCACCGCGAACTCGGCACAGAGCAGGAGAAGGAACAGGGGGGTTTTTAGTCAGTAAGAGTCTGACACTCCCTCCTGCCCGGCCCTGGGCGGGAGAAGTCATTTGATGATTTTCCCCTCACAAAAAAAAAAAAAAACCCTTAAGGCCGTGTTCAAACCAAACTGATTGTCAGCCGCTGAAAGTGAGCGAACGTTACGCAGTTTATTGTATTTCCATATACAGGGTGTAAGGGACAGCCGTCCGCAAACTGATAGGGTGGATTCAGTATATCGTCTTAAGTTGACCGGTACATGAAATTATTTCAGGAACGTTATGGGAATCCAATTAAACCGATTTGTTTCATTACCTTACACGCAATGTATCGCTACCACCGCAAACGCACGCAGCGAACGGCAGCGCTTTTAGTATTATTACTTTACACTATGGGCAGCGCCGCGACCTTACCTTTCGGACAAACGGTCGCGCTCGCGCCACGTTTTAATAACAATAAATTATTATTTACAAGATAGCCGCATTACTTACAAAAGACAATTTAATAATCGCGCTCGCGCCACGTTTTAATAACAATAAATTATTATTTAAAAGATAGCCGCATTACTAACAAAAGAAAATCTAACAATCATAACATGGTAACTGATAAATGATAAAAAAAGAAAAAGCGTAGGTACCTTAGAATCGCTCCGGTTTCCGGCTCTGGAAAGCATTTGTGATGCGGTCTCGCATTTCGTACTCACTTGCACACGCACTCACAAACACTTTTTCTTTTACGTAACCCCACAAAAAGGGGTCCAAATGGGTTAGGTCTGGGGATCGTGCTGGCCACGATTGCGGTCCAAACCTACCTAAACTACGTTTAAATAGGAAAGCACTGGTAAGTGGTAGCGTCTCGTTACGTTAGCGAACCAATTCCAAAATCCACGTAGGTATTGGTCTTCCGGCGCCTTTTTGTCTGGGAACAATGGGCTGGTTTTCTAGCAAGCGTTGATAGTCACCAGTAATTATCCTGGAGTCTGATGGATACCGACGGTCAGGATACCTACACTACTACAACACATTATCATCTCCCCATAATCACGCGCGCTAAACGTACCTAGGTAGTAATTTCGCACAATTTCTACAACAAAACTTCACTACACTTCACACACTACATAACTAATAAAACTTAACAACACTACTTATAACAAAACTTTTAAGCCGAATGCGCGAGCGATCCGTACCGACACACGCTCGCGGTACACAAACAGTAACATCGCAGCAAGGCACAATGGCGACTGCAAGTGATGAGACACACACAAACATAAATCTGTTGTTGCCAATTACACGAAAATTACAAAATTTCGGGGTAAAAAATAAAAAATTATGCATGGTCGTAATTTATCATTCTGTTATTTTTTGTAGAGAAATGAATTGAATTGAATTAAATCAATTTAATTCTAATTTCATTTTTTAGTTAATTTAGAATAATAAAAGTGCAGTGTGATAGAAAGCTGTGCTTCCATTCCAGGGAGATTGTGTTTAATTTCTGGCTCGACTATCAATTCATGGCTATTGTGAAGCCATGTAAATCTGTAAGTAGTTTAAAAACTAGCCAGTAATCGCTTAAAAAGAACAATCAATTAATAAATTAGGTAGTATTTGTAAATGCTTTAAAATTAAAACTAGACTAATCTTTATTTATTTTTTATTCAATTTATGTGCGCGACAAGATTTTCATTAATTGATTAATGAAAATCTCATCAATGTAATTATGAATGCAAAGGAGTTCTCAAGTTTTAGATAAATTTCGATAGTTCTAACATTTTCGTTTACAAAGGTAGAAAGAGAGAAAGGTAGAAGAGGTAACAAAAGTTAAAAGTTGGCAACACTGGTTCAATCGACAGAAAGGGACGCAGCTATTCTGTACGTTGGACGGGATCGTAGGTGACCGCGGTGCGGTGAGTTCAAACGACTCGCGCTAGGTAGAAATTGAACAGCTGATTTCATGCGTAGTTCTTTAGAGAATTCACACAACCATTGCGTATTTTTTTGTTTTAGCTGTGTTATTTACATTAATGTTATTCTTCATACATAGAATGTAATTATACATTGAAATAGAGGTGTAGGAACTGAAAAAACGAAAAAAAAATCGAAAATTTTCCTGAAAGAATTTTCACTGGAATATGATTCAGAATAAGGAGCTGAATGCACCCTGTTAATTTGTGGAGGGCTGTCCCTTACACCCTGTATATTCACTTTTTCGTTCACATCTGTAATATGATTGAAAGACTTGGATCTTGGATACTTGACTTTAATTACACAGTACACAGTCCTGCAGCTCACTGCACCAGAGTTACATTGTCAATGCTGACACTCGCTCGGCCACCCTCTTTATAGTGATATGACGACATAGACAATTATAGTGCGACACTGATTAGTATTACTAATCATAGACAATACAACATCCCCCTTGTTAAGTTTAAATTAACCCTTTACAAAACAGACTTATCACTATGACAACTTGACAATATTTTATACTTATAACTTAACTACTTAATTTACAACATATAAGATTTCAAAATATTCTTAATATATTTCTTCTATTAGCCTTTTTGTGGGCTTTACAATACGACCGAACGTGTAACGATTTGACTACTTGAGGATCGAGATGAGAGTTCTTGAGGTCCAGCCTTCTGACTGTCACCATCCTCTCTCCCTTGCGATGACAAAGACGACGACGACGACGATGAGTTGTATAGCATAGGAGAAAACTTATGCCTTAAGTGAATCCTATTTCTCCTATACCTAACTCCATTGACATCCTCAACGACATATGACCTATTATTTGCCCGCCTTTGCTTGACAATAGCCTGTTCCCAATTATAATTAGGTTGTCTTTTGAAGTAGACATGATCATTGGGATATAACAATGGTAAAAGCTTAGCACTTCTATTATAATATTTAGACTTATTATCGTTATTCTTAGTTACACATTCTTTGTAATCTTTAAATGTTACTACCTTTGGTTTTAATTTTTTATACGACTTAGGAACATTGTCTCTTAAATTCCTAGACATTAAGAGTTGAGCTGGGGACGGTAAATTATTCTTAGGTGTGTTTTTATATTGTAACAAAGCTATATAAGGATCAGACGAATTTCCTTTACATTTTTTCAACATATTTTTGACAATTTTAACTGAACTTTCAGCTTGACCAGTAGACTGTGCATGATATGGACTAGTAACAACATGTTCTATGTCCCATTCAAGTAAGAAGTTTTTAAATTCCAAAGATTGGAAAGGAGGTCCACCGTCAGACACTAATGACAAAGGTATAACATGACGGGCAAAAATCGACTTTAAATGTGTAATTACATTTTTGGCTGTACTAGTCTTATTTAACAAAGCTATTTCTATGTATTTAGAATAATAATCTGTAACAATTAAATAAGAAAGACCATCAAAGTACATTAAATCAATATCAACTTGTTGCCATGGATATTTGTTAATTTCAAAACTTTGTAATGGCTCTTGCTGGTTAGCAGGTTTAAATTTTGCACATATAAGACATTGTTCTACTAAATTTTTAATATTATGATGAGGTCTTGGAAAATAGAAAATAGGCGCAGCAAATAAAAGATGGAGAAAGAGGAAAGCGGGTTCTTTAATAATCATCCCTCCAAAATCACAATTAACAGTCATAAATTAGTAAGTTATTCAGATAATGGACATTTAAATTATAATAATGTATTTAATGCAAATTAATAATTTATAATCAATTTGTAATCAACAATAACTTATTAATAATTAAATAAATATACCGGAACTAAGTGGAGTTTATAATGTTTATAAAAGATGGCGTTAGTTGTAAAACATTAGTCAATATCGGAGCCAAGTAATTTATAATGTGTTGACACAAGATGGCGTTAGTTGTGGAACAGTCGTCGAGATCGGTGCAGGAACTGGCAGGAAGTGTTACACTCGGCCATCCTGCATCTGCCGTAGTCCTCCTCGACGTTCTTCGCCACCATCCTTTTTGGGTTGTATCTGGAAATAACAAGAGCACAGTACATTGCTCTAGTAATTTTATCATGATAATGTATGGTAATATGTAGGTAAATAATTTCGATCCATGTTTTTTATCAGCAGTGTAGCGAGTTCAATACATAATTATCACGCAGATTTATTTATTATTTAGTAAAAAAACAGTCTCTTACAAACTAATGATTACAATACATATAATTAACACATACATACTTTGAGTTCCATAACGTAATATTGTAATAGAATGCAGGCACCAATTTCAAATATGTAGAATATCAAATAGTAACATAAACATATGAATACACAACATGCATTGTGACTACAAGATTAACCTTTTGAACGCCAATGTCGGCTATAGCCGACATGAGCAAGCGTGCCCTGTGCGCCAACGACGGCTATACTCGACAAAAAACAGGTCGCAGAAAAATACAAAATAAACCTATTAAATCATTACTTTTATGTATTTTATTGATACACCTTGAAAGCTGAATGTCTAAACATTATTTAGTTGCATACAGTAAACAAAAATGCATATTCCTCATTTAAATATTTGATGATAAAAAGTAAAATAATTTATGGTTAAAAAAGTAAGTCCCATGACGCCAATGTCGTGCAGAGCCGACTGCTAGTGATGTAGTATCATGTTGACGTATATTATATTCTTAAATTAATTTAGGTAACTTAAGGTATTGTAATATTTGTTATTACAGTTTTTATTGTTCTAACAAAATATAAACGATTGTAAGCACTGAGAAAAAAGTAGTTTTACTTTATTAAAAACTGAAACATAGTTGCGTAAATACATTTTCGATATTCCCTTATCGCCAATCATGCGCATCCCTAGCAAGCTCTCGATAAGCAGTCCCCTCTGCGCCATTGTCGGCAGAAGTCGATTGACTCATGACGTCGTAAGCGTATAAAGTGAATTTTAGTGCGGGAAATATGGAACAACAAGAAGTATTTACCACTGAACAATTATTACGTATCTTGGAAGGTACTGAAGACGATGAGTTTTCTGAATCTTTAGATGAAGATGATTTAGAGGTAAGTTAATTTTAATTTAAAGTTATGTTTTGCTTTACATGTAAGTATGTACATACTTAATTGGTTATTATATTCTAAAGAGTGCTCTCTTATTTCGCCTACTCGCTTACATTTTGTAAGGGTACCTATATAATCATATTCAACTGAGCTTGAGAAATTACGAAAACAATTTTTACCCACAATCAATTTTTACCCACAAATTAAAATTAGCTTATGGCACAATTCAAACCAAACGGCCGGCACTGTTACTAGCAAACGATTTTAAGCTTTACCTCAACTGCAAAATGCGCAGTATCGCCTGTGAACTCTCAAGGTCTCGCGGAGCCGCATGCCTTTTTGAATTTTCAAGCGATACTGCGAATTGATCAGTGAGCATTTATAATTGTTGATTGTTGATCCTTTAATGTTTAATTAGGTTAGATACGAGAAACTAAATAATGTATCTATTTTAAGAATATAAATATCGTTATACTTAAAAATCGTTACGTATATACTACGCAATTTCATACGAAAATTTTGATTTATTTTATACATATAATTAATCTGATTAGTGAGAATATTAGAAAGTTCCTGTTATAAAAATTGTTGCTATGTAATAATATCACGTGATAATATTATTCATAAGTGACATGTAAGTAATATGATCTCAAAGTAATTATTAATATTATAACTCAATAATTAAACTAAATGATTGGTAAATAAATAGTTTTATTTGCATTCAATCCATTAACAACCCAAATTGTTGCAATAAGTGTAAATTTCAAGAATAATAAAAACAAACTACTGTGGCCTTTGAATTTAATTAGATACTAACATCGATAAACTGTATGACACTATGGTACAACTCTAATGTACATGCAACGATGTCTTATAAAAGACTCGTCGACGGCGCCAATGTCGGCCATTCCCGACAGTGAAGTACATCAGTACTGAGAATAGTGCTGTACCTAGAGTTATTTTCATTTTAACTGTTGTGTGTCTTAATCATTGTTTTTATGTTATTAACAACTTCGGAACTACTTGAGTGGAACGTTGTAAAATATTTAATATTGGAATGTTCTTTTTAACATATTAATGATCGACCATTTATCTGGCAAGTATTGATAAAAAAAAAAAAATAATGGGTATCGATATAATGTTGAAATCCCTATTTTTTTGTAGGTATTTAATTAAGATTTTCGGGCTTGGCGTACAGGGCATAGGAATACCGATATGGCGTGGCGGTGAAAAGGTTAAAAAAAAAATAAACAAAAAACTACAACAAAAAGGATCCCAATAAAAACATAGTAAATATGGGTTTACAAAGTGACTTTTATTGCTGACACTGACAATATTCGTTTTTTATTTTAGATTTATATACTTGTAAACTAGTATTAAATATGTCTAGGCCATAAAACTCTGTATTGTAGGTGCTAACACTGCGTCTGAAAAAGTTGTTACCAGTGTATATCTTTCTATAAGAAGGTACCGAAAACAATGTTCGTAAGCGAAAATTACATCGGGGCACTCTTAGATGTATCCTTTCCAAAAGCGGGGGTGAATCGATATAACTATTAATAATTTTAAAAAGAAATATTTGATCAAGGTATTTTCTTCTATTGGAGAGCAATGATAAATTGTGACGCTTTAGCGAGGTCTCATAACAGTTATAAGGGTAGTTGCAGCGGTAATCTAAACATTTGACAAATTTCATTTGAATTTTTTCAATTCGAGAAATGTGGCATGCATAATAAGGGTTCCAGATAATACATGCAAAATCCAAAAGAGAACGCACAAAACTAAAGTAAAGAAGCTTAAAAGTACAGGCCCGTTTAAACGGCCAAGAAATCCTTGTAATAAAGCCAAGTTGACGATACGACTTCTTAATGATATGATCAATGTGGAGGTTGAAAGAGAGTTGCGAGTCCATTATAACGCCCAAATCACGAACAAAATAAACTCTATTAAGGGGTTCACCATTGATGTGATAATAAAAGTGTATAGGTTTACGATTTCGAGTATACGTGATGACGGAACACTTGTCTAAATTTAGGAATAATTGATTCATAGAGCAATAACTAAATAGTCTATTGAGATCAGACTGTAACTGTAGACAACAGTCAACTTCAGAAACAATTCTAAAGAATTTCGCGTCATCTGCATATAAGAGACAGTTCGAATTCTCAAGAATATCTCCGATGTCGTTAATATACAAAATTAATAATAACGGCCCTAAATGTGATCCTTGGGGTATCCCTAATGGAATTTTCAGATAATGTGATGTATAACCCTTCAAAAATACGGCTTGAGAGCGATTTTTTATGTATGAACTTATCCAACGAAGCAGATCACCGTGTATACTGAAAGCTTCCCAATTAGCAAATCGTGATTGATTTTGTCAAAAGCCTTGGAGAAATCGGAATACACTACATCCACCTGAAGGCCCCTCTCCATAGCATTGAAAAGGTAATCTGTAAAATTGAGCAAATTTGTCTCCACAGACCTACCTTTACAAAAACCATGTTGATTAGGAGAGATGCGACGCTGTAACAGACGTGAGAGCTCACTCGCTACATTTTTTTCTAATATCTTACCAAATATATTAAGTTTGCTTATTGGTCGGTATTGCGTCACATCATCTCTTTTATCATTTTTTGGAATTGGAGTAACTAAAGCCTGTTTCCATAACTATACTAACTAACTATCTACCATATAGTCTAGTAAGTAGTCTAGGATTACAGTAATTAGGTTCTGATTATTTGTTATTTTCGGAGTGGAAATAATATAAATAGTATTTCACATAGTTACACTCGTTTATTGTTATGGATATGGACAGGCCTCACACAGATCTTAAGCTGGATCACACAGCTCAGCATGAAGATATTATTGTAATTATCATACAGATCTTATGCTGGATCATACAGCTCAGCATGAAGATATTATTGTAATTATCACACAGATCTTATGCTAGATTACACAGCTCAGCATGAAGATATTATTGTAATTATCACACAGATTGTTAACGCTCGAGAGAATGGTCACTCAAGGGAAGTATTTCCATAGGTTTGTATTATATAAGAAAATGCGGTAAAGAATTCTGTCCCCTAGACAAAGATAGATAGATAGATAGATAGATAACACATTTATTCAGCACAAACAATAACAGACACAAATTAATTGAAAAACAAGTGGGTACACAATACAAATTAACAAGAAAATGACACAAAATAGAATCAAACAAAAAAAAATATTTAAATATTACGTATTAGACGGGTAGTTAGTACGAAAGAAAGAACATAAAGAACGAGAAAAAAAGGAGAAAAGTAATAATAAAATACGGCGCGGTTCAGTGTGTCTTTAGTTTGCACCGAATGGGAGTCCAGCTCAGCATGTGTCAAGTATATACCTGACGCTGGTATTCTGCTGGATCCCTGCAATGACGCACGGACGTCGAGCAGGCCGAACAATGAACATTAAAGGCGTAATCAGTGCTCAGTGTTTTGTGTTTTTGAGATTAGTGTTTTAGGTTCTGTGTGTGTAGTGTTTCAATATGGACTATTGAGGGTGACTAATACTGACTTATAAAACTGTGTCATCATGTAAGCTACATATAATATATATTTCTTTGGACTACGAATGAATCAGGATACGGCATTAATATAAGAATAAATAAAGGAAGTCGCTGTACAACCACTTACCTCCAATACGGAGCTGCCCTGGCGCGATTCCTCGTACGATGGGGATGATTCTTGCGGTCCTTCGATTTTGTGGACTGGAGCCGTGCTAGAGAAGATGCACTGCTGCCAGAAAGCGGTCACGTGGCAACTCATTTTTTTTGTGAGGGGAAAATCATCAAATGACTTCTCCCGCCCAGGGCCGGGCGGGAGGGAGTGTCAGACTCTTACTGACTAAAAACCCTCCTGTTCCTTCTCCTGCTCTGGGCCGAGGTCGCGGTGCCTCATTGCGCTTACCCCGCAACCCCGGCACGTGGCAACTCTAAAGTGTGTAAAAGAGTGGGCACACGCGAAACCGGACGCAGCCGTGGGTCGTCCAGTACTAGTAGTTAGCAGTCGTACAGCGTACAATTAAGCGGGGACAGAGAAAAGACGAATGTGAGGGTATCCTCAAAAAATGTCTATATAAAATATTAACGAATAAAGTGCCGATTACCCTCGGCGCGAACATGTCCCCGGCCTTAAAACCATCGGTTTTAAAAGAAAAAAGGAAACTAAACTAAAGCCGGGGAACAGGAGAGGCGCTATTGCGAAGGTAAGGGACAAAGGTGAACGGCAGGTCTCTTATAGATTCCTGTCGCCGTCTTCACTAAAGCGACCCTACTGATCCCGTCCTCACCGGGATAGGTCTCAACAATAACGCCAAGGGGCCAAGAGAGAGGGCCAACGTTATCAGTAACGATGACCACGACGCTACCTATCTTAATCGGGATTGAGGGTGTGTTCCATTTTCCTCTGGATTGCACCATCTGATCCAACAAAGCGTAGCGACGCAGTAAGTTGGTGTTATCACCGGTAACGTCATAAGCAGGCAAACCTCTCAACGGTGTTGACATTGAAAAATGAGATGGAGTTAATGCACTCAGCTCAGATGGATCTTCACTGAGTGGTGTCAGCGGTCGCGAATTAATAACGCATTCCATCTGTGTTCAAACAGTTAGCATTTCTTAATAGGTTAACAACTGACTACCAATAGCCCTATACAAGTGCGTCTTAAAACCCTTTACAAATATGTCGTAATGTCCGCCCTCAGTGTCCGCCAAAGTGCGGAGCGCGCGGCGGGTTTATTTTCCACGTGATTTTATTTTGCGGTAACTCATTACCGAATGCAGCTTCATATTCATCCGAATTAATTAAAGCATAAATATCAGACAAAGCATTTTTCGCACCTATAAAAACTGTGCCCGCGTCAGAGTACATCGTATTGACAGCACCTCATCTCGCAAGGAAAAGTTTAAACGCTGAAAGGAACGTATTCGTACTAAGATCCGTTGTCAATTCTACATGAACCGCTCGAGTGACTAGACAACAGAAAATGCAAAGATAAGCCTTCGTAGAACGAACTCCACGTTTACGTTGCGGGATAATATTAAGAGGCCCAGCATAATCAACGGCGGTGTGTGTAAAGGCCTTTGCCTCCGTCACGCGACACGCAGGCAAATCTCCCATAAAAGGATGCACTGGCTTTGGCTTGACACGAAAACAGAAGTTACATTTGTATACTATACGACGCACGACGTTTCTACACGACAGGATTCAGTAACTTTGGCGTATATAGTATAGACATCAACGCTATTGGCCCCGTGTGACAGTTATGCCGGTGGAAATGAGACACGATCAAATCGACGATATGGTTTTTATGTGGAAGTAATAAAGGGTGACGTTGTTCGTAAGTTAAATCCGCATTACGAAGTCGACCTCCTACCCGTAATAAACCTTGTTCGTCGATGAAAGGTGAGAGTCTTTTCAATGTGGAACGACAGCATTGATTTGATTTTAATCGAGCTATTTCATCAGAAAAATGAAAATGTTGAAGGATCTTAATCAGCACGGTTTCGGCATAGATTAAGTCAGAAGCAGTAATGAATTTAGATCGCGGAAGTTAACCTAAAAATTTGTAAACATAAGCAACAGACCGAAGCAATATAAAGGTAAAGCGGCCACCTGCACCGTGGATGACTCGGGGTATTAGGATGGCGATGCGACGCCGTGACCGTGCCTTTCGTAAGCACAAGAGGGATCGCACTGACGAAAATTGGACGGCCTTTAAAGTTGCGCGAAACAGATGCAACCAGATGGTGCGCAACGCCAAACGCCGCCATATTCTCGAAAATATCTCTTCCTCTTCTTCTGCCGATATCTGGAAATTCCTCGGATCTCTAGGTATCGGTAAAACGCAACACTCAGACCTTCCTAGTACTATTGACATAGACAACCTTAACAGCCATTTCTGCTCAGTCCCGCTCGTAGATCGTCTGGTCACACAACACACTTTAGCTTCTATTTCTGGTCTGGTGCGTCCTAATGTTCTTAACTCATTTCGGTTCAACCCAGTCGAGTCGACGGAGGTTGGAAGAATAATGCTCTCCATTAAATCCAAAGCAGTACCCACTGCTTTGGATATGACAATATCTCACGAGACATGATCATAGCTGTTTTGGATCACCTTTTACCTGCTATTACCTGCTACACAGGTCACCAGTGTATGTAAAAGGGTCACGGGGTCGTTGCGGGCACTTTACCGTGTTAAAAATCTGCTTCCGTCGGTCACCAAATCAATGCTGGTGCAGGCCTTGTTGTTCCCTATTATTGACTATGCTGATGTTTATTACTACGACCTGAATGCAGATCTCCTCAATAAACTTGACCGACTTTTGAATAACTGCATTCGATTCGTTTTCAACCTGCGTAAATATGACCATGTTTCTGCACATCGGCTGCAATTAAAGTGGTTGCCCATTCGCCAGCGCAGGGAGCAAAGGGCGCTAACCACTCTTTTCTCTTACCTGGATTCACCCTGTTTGCCCAGCTACCTAGCTCCTTATTTTCAATACACTTTCACTAATCACAACAAATATCTTCGTTCTTCTCATAACCGTCTTCTCCAATGCCCCACTCACCGTACCAACTTCCTCCATTCTTCTTTCTTTGTTCAGGCCATTCTATTGTGGAATGCACTCCCCTCCGATGTCAGGACGGTGTCCAGTCGCCTGACCATCAAGCAGAAAGTTCGGGAGCTTCTACTGAAGAGGTTAGCCGAGTCACAATAATATTTTTACATATTATATTTATTTTGTTATATGCACATATGTAGTATATGTAAATATTATATGTAAGTTTATTTCCCATATATAATTTTATTTATTCTAATAGGATTTATGTAAGTAAGTGTATAAAATATTTATATATCAGTAATATCACGATTTTGCTTGCTTCTTGCACCTACTGCTATCTCTGCATCGCCCAAAGGTTCGACTGGGAGAGAATGCCTGTGGCATTAAGTCCACCTTGTACACAGATGTATGTGCAAAAGTGTAAATAAATAAAAAAAATAAAAATAAATATACTCCACTTTGAAATACGCTGTGAAAGCGCTAAGAGCGGGTGCATACATTCTGAATCCTTATCACTAAGATTAGGTTTCCTAAAATGTTTGAAACTGGATTGGTGAGCGCATAAAATAGAACTCTCAGAACCAGATGAGACGGGAAAGAAACCACCTTAGTCTCCGGCAATTTTTCAGAAGTTGTGGACAACAGACGTAATAGGCCACGTAGCCACATCCTGCCTAAGCCATGGTGGGCCAGTAAACCATAGCGGGTGAGTTACTAACTGGCTAGGTGACAAACCTCGTGATAGGCAATCACTAGGATTACTAGTACCAGGAACGTGGTAAAAATGTTCAGCGGGAAGATTATTTAAAATCTTTGTAACCCGCGTAGCAACAAACGTTTTCAAAGTTTGCGGATCAGAATGCACCCAATGTAGGGCGACCATTGAGTCTGTAAAACACAATATAGTTTCTATTTCATGGCGCGGTTTATAAGTGGCTATAACTCGACGTACTAGCCGGGACATTAGTGAAACGGCACACAACTCTAAACGGGCCACCGATATAGTCTTAAGCGGAGCGACTTTCGACTTCGCGCACACCAAATTAACTATTGGGGCCGAATCGAGGTCTCTTTTAACCACGACGTATACGGAGGCGCCGTACGCCTTTTCACTGGCGTCGGAAAACGCTACGATAGACAACGCAGAACCTTCAAACACGTCTAGATGTCGTTTAATACGAACGTCTCGTAACATGGGTAATTCACGCAAATAATTTTCCCAAACGCGGATAACGTTCTGCGGCGGTTTTTCATCCCAATCCAATTTTAAAACGAAAAGCTTTTGTAAAATTAATTTTGCATATAAAATTGTTGGCGCGATCAGACCTAAGACATCGAACTGGCGTGCAATAATTGACAATATGTTGCGCTTGGTACATGGGCGATGTTCAATAGAAACAGTGAATGAGAATTCATCTGAAGCAGGACGAGGCACGCTCATCATTACAAAGTTGTCTCAAAACTCGCATGGCGAGAAAAGGGCTGCTTCGCAAACCAAAGCAAACGCGATTAAATTGATAGATAAGGTGGGTGGACCATGTAAGGCCACTCTAACGAATAAACAGATTTTATTTGTTAATTTACTGCATAAATAAAAGAAAGTAATCATTAATTAACACTTTGTTTTATTGAGTATCATAAAAAATACTTATTTTTATTCTAGATGTAATCACTTTTTCTTAAACTTAACTTTTATAAAGCTCTTCTAAACGGCTTTGTAAGGAACAAGGCTCCATACAAGGCCAATATTATAAATCAGTCGTTCAACTTAAAACTAGAATTGAAATAATCAAAATATTCGCTTTTACTAAAACTACAGATAAAGCTCTTTAATTTAAATGAAAAATTAAATGCCTAACATATTATAATTTTCTTTTAAAAACTCAACAAACATTCCTTGAACATCATCGTATAACTAAGAATATATTTATGGAAATTAAATAAAAATTATTGTGGTGAGTATTATATCGATAACAAATAAGTTTCCAATGCGTTTTACAATAAAATAATTAATATTTTTTTAAACCCGTAATGGCCTTCTTATGGGTCCGTTCTTTGTAAGGCCAAAATGTTCTTAAGAAGGCCAAACTAACAATTATCATGTTATGAGATCCTTTTTTATATTTAATGAAATACCTGATAGACAGTAGGTAAAGACTATGTTCTCTAATTATAAAGAAAGTATAAATGGCACATAATCAATCTTGTAGTCAAAATATTTGAACTCAACCATACCTAAAATTAAAAAACGAAAATATAAGAAAGTAATAACTAAAATTCGGAATCAAACTTATCAACTAAAAAGAGTAGGTAACAACTTTGGGTATTTTAATCACAATCTGAGCATAAAAATGCGAGATCTTTTTTAGTGAGACCAACACACTCCTCGTGATACCACTTTTGACATTCGCTGCATTGCCTCATGACTTCGATTCTACACTCGCCACATGCGTGGCAGTACCTTTCCTTTTCTTCACCTTCTGCACCTCTCTTATCTATTAATCTTTTGCTTCCTATTTTCTTTTGTTTTGTACTGCTTCCATGGCACGTCTTAAACTATCTTCATCCCATGTACTACCCCTTTTTCTAGGTTTTGATCCTGACATTCTTGTAATCTGAAATAATGCGTGTAAAATTTAAACAACTGTTCAATTATCGACTTATTCTTATAGCGACATTTACAGACATGACCATCTAATAAAGGAAATTTAAAGATAAAACTGTAATAGAATAATTTTAAAGAAATAACTATTCAGTCTAAATTATAAAGTTGAATAATCCTTATAAATAATAAAATTATAATAATTGAACATTGCTTCAACTTCCCCGTAACGTATTATTATAATAAGTAAAAACTAAGTGTTCAAATTTTATTAGTAAATGTTCCTGGTAAGGCCCGTGTACCCTAGCAAGGCCAACCGTCAAATTTTTGATTGGCCTTATAAGGAACCACCGGCTTTAATAGGAACACTATTGATATTTTAACTAAAATCAAACAAAATTGTTATATTTTTTCTTTAGTACCACAAAAAATCCTAATATAACAACTTACAGTAAAAATAATACGATAATAATAGGTTATTTACATAAAAACTCACCTTTAGCTGAGCGCGCGAATTACAATTTTGACGTCGACGTCCGAAGACTACAAAGCGAGAGACCGCATTAGCAAAATAGCAACGCGAGCGACTCGCCGCCGCGTCTGTGACTTTGAGTTTGATGGAACTTCGTGTGAGTGGAAGGAATTTGTCATCACGTGACTATAAATATGAGTTTTTTATAATCGGCCTTCAAAGGAGCATGGCCTTCCACGGTCCACCCACCTTACTAAGCGGCGAAGAATCGTTAAAACGGAATAAAAATTTTTGGAACATCCTGTGTTTTTCGTTCACATATATTTGTAAAAACATTTGATGAATATCACTTGTAAAAGCCACGGGGTATAAACAAAAATCCAATAAAATTAAAAATAAATCGTTTTGAAGGTTCTCACCCGGGTAAAGTAAATCATTTAATGACTTTCCTGACTCGGTTTTAGCGCTGGCATCCTTCACCATACGAACTTTCGTGGTAGCTTTATCATTCCTACAAACCGCGTGATGAGGAATGTAATATCCTGAAGGTGGCGAATTATCATCCCGAAGTAGTGAGATGTAACCTTTAGCTAAGTATTCCTTAATGATGGCGTCGTACTCCAAGCGTAACTGCGGAGCTGCTTTCAATTTACGCTCAAGGTACAGAAATCGACGTTTGGCTGTTTTGAATGAGTCACCGAGCTCTGTTGGATCGGCTGAAAAGGGTAAGTCCACACTATAGCGGCCGGTACCGTCGCGAGTTAAGCTGTTCACAAAAATCTCTTCGCATTCTCTAGCAGTGGAGTTAACCGGACGCTCCAACATAACCTCCTCAATTTGCCAAAAACGTTCTAATTGCGCATCAATTTGAGGTTCATACTGAGTGAACGCACATAAAGAAATAATGTCGTGAGACAAGTTGCTAATCGGAGCATTACCGACGATAACGTAACCGAAGATCGTTTCAAAACCGGTAGAGACCCGGGGGACCGTTAACACGACCCGACAGTAAAATTTCTGAAAACTGTGGAGCGCCTATAAGAATATTTATTTCTCCTGGCGAGTGAAAATTATCATCCGCTAAATGAACATGGTTTAAATAAATTAAAGCCGCCCTGTCAATTTGTACAGAAGGCAAATTGTCAGTAATTTGGTCAATAACATAAGAATCAAGATGAAGCAAAATCTTTCTATCATTGTGTGAAAATAAATTAATGTTTACGGAACCCTTTATTGGATTAGCCGAAGATCCTATACCCTTAACTGCGCTACGCGATACCTTATTGTAACTTATTTTAAGTTTATTTAAGAAAGTCGACGTAATAAAATTGTTTTGTGATTCGGGGTCAATGAGTGCACGAGCACCGTGTAGCACACCGGCATTGTCACAAACTAAAACTTGAACCGAACCTAACAGGCAGGTGTTATCATGTTTACGTAAACTATTAAAATTGCACAACGAAACATTAAACGCGGGCGCATTGTTGTTTGGTAAAGGATCAGCTGGAGTATTCCCAGCCGCGCGGACCTCGGAGGAGGCGGCAGAGGACGCGGGGCGCGTTGAGGATGACGCACCAAAGGTAGTGTTCGTAAATTGTTTTCTGCATAACAGCGAGTGATGCTTACAACTACAATAACGGCAATTTTGAACTGATTAACAAGCGGAATTATTATGGGATAAACTAAGACAATTTGTGCAACCATTACGTTGATTAATAAAAGTAAATCTATCATCAATAGGCGATTTTTGAAACTTGAAACATTTAAATTACTTAAAAAGATTCGATAAGTTACAAAACGCACAAGATTTGTTATTATTATTAGATTGCACTTGCGCCGGCGCACTATGGGAAAATCGCGTATGTTCCGTCTCAAAACTCCGTATCTCAGTTATTTCAAAACTAAATGATCTGTAATTTTGCCCACATATACGTGAAAGTATAAGGTTTAAAAGAAAAAATAACAATTTTGAAAATTATGTTTATTAATTTATTTTAAAAATAAAACTTAAAAAAATACATGCATTTATAAGAATTTTTTTTTTGTAATTTCCTTACATAAAATAGAATTAAATATCATTGTATAAACAATAAATAAATAAATCATTGTATAAAAAAAAAAAAAATGTACAAAATTCAACAAGCTCCTACAGATTTTCGTTGGCAGTAAAAATAAATTATTACAATTTTCCATATAATAAGGTAATCAAAACTAGTTACACTTTCAATCTTTCATTTGATCTATCTGTCCACTAGGCTAGCTTTAGTAGCTACTGATAATACTTAATTAAGTGGGTGTTTAAGAAAACTGGAAACAAATCAATATCAATTTAACTTTCCAACAAATCAATTAAGTCATCCCTATCAACCTCTCGGTCAGACTCAGTGGAACTATCTGATACCGACGCCTTATAGGGTCGAAGTGAATCGCCTGGAACTACAGCGCTGAATTTTCTGTAACCCTTCATTCCTTGTATGCTACTAATTGTATAACGGTCTATCGTATGGTCAGCTTTGGTTACTTTGTAAGGTCCTGTAAATACACTTCCTAATTTTTTGGTCACACCGGCAGTATTGTCTCGTGCTAAACCCCCTTTCCATAGAACTAAAGTACCAATCTGATACTTTCTGCAGGTTTTGTGCCTTTTATCATACCGGTTTTTCATAACAGTCATGTGTTTATCAATGCGCAATTTTGCTTTACTTCTGCGTTCGTCTAACTGTTCTTGAAAGTTAGTATCTGTAGGACCATGTTGTGTAATGTAACCCGGAAAACGAGAATTATTGTGTGAAAACATAAGGCTAAATGGCGAGAATCCCGTAACTGCATGAGGACTGTTATTAATACCCCAAACTACGTCTGATAGTTTTTCATCCCATATGCACTCACTTTCAGCAGTTGTGTTGAGACCATTTATAATAGTCCTGTTTACGCGTTCAACCTGCCCGTTCGACAGGCAACGACATTTAAAACATGATTAAATTGTTCCTGGGCAGAAAACTCTTTAACCCTTTGACCGCCACGCTAATAACGAGAAACCGTGCTCCCGACGCCAAGCAATAAATTCGTTGTATTATACCTATAAAAAAATAGTGATGGGAAACGCAAACCGATAAAACATCGATACATTTTGTTTGTGCATAGTTTACAAATAAAATAATGCTTATACAACTGAAGTTTTACTAATAATGAAATAAAAAAATATTTAGTTTATCATTATTAACCCTTAGACCGATAAAAAAAAAACCTTTGAATCGATAAAACATCGATACATTGTGCTTGTGTACACGGTTTACAAATAAAATAATACTTTTACCATTGAAAATTTAGTTTATGATCAAATACCTTAAATTAGAGTATATGTATAATAAATGCCTCTGTAAATATTGATTTTGCATATAAAAATAACACATTACCCTATTTTCCCGTAACTAGTCGACGCTTTAAAGCGTCAATGGCGAAGGAGAGGGGTAATTTTGTCATAAAACGTAACATAGACAGTGATGTGATGATAGATTTATTAATAGTTGTCGATATTTATTATAATCAAAGTATGACAATAAGTTATGCGTTAGTGCAATATTTTTATTTCATGATACTCACGAAAACATGTAACACAAAGAGGCACTTTACAAATTTCACACCAAAATCTTGTATCTCGCCTTTTGCGTTTCAAATTACTACATAATTTACAACGTAATTTTTTCGAATCCGGTAAATATGCTGGCATGTGGCGTGCCGCATTTCCTATTAATCGTAATGGTTGGTCCATATTTCGTGAAGTCATCGGTAAGGTCTTGTCTCCTGCGTACTTTTGGATAATTTGTGTTACGACTGCCAGTTGGTACTTGGCAAAACGTAGTGTTTTGTTGTCTTGCAAAACTTTGTAGTAGTTGTAACCGTTTAGCAAATAGAGGTCAATTATATGAAAAAATAACTTTTTGTACCATTTCGTCACTTTTCGAATACTGTGTAAAGAACTTAACATCATGTCATTCAAGTCAATGATTCCCATGTGTTCGTTGTAATCTATAACACATTCGGGTTTCATTTTTGGTAAACCTGTGGACCGATAAATTTTTTCAGTAGGTCCCATTTGATCTTTATGCATAGTAGTGATCATGTACACATCTTTTTTGTCGTGCCATTTTAGAGCCATTATATTGGGAGCATATTTCACATCCCTCTCGCCTTTTTTCAGTTTCTTGAATTCAGGCATTTCTTTGCGATTACGTTTACAGTTCCACAAGCACCTATATTTCGATTTAATAAAGAAATAAATAATTTGGGGCTGCTGTACCAGTTGTCCATATAAATTTATCTATTCGAAAAGTAATATTTTTGTAAAAAGGTAATAACTATTGATCCACTTACACCTAGGTCTGCATCGCGTATTATTTCAGTTTCTAAACCAGTATATATGATAAAATCCAATATAATTCTCGTTTCTACATCACATAAGACAAACAGTTTAATGCCGAATCGATTACGCTTATTAGGTATATATTGTTTGATAATTAACCTTCCTTTAAATGGAACAATACTTTCATCAATACATAGCTTCTTGTACGGAATAAAATTAGATTGAAATTTTTGTCTTGCGTCATCTACCACTGTTATTATCTTTGACAATATTAGGTCATTGGCATGCCTTGGTCTTGGTTCAGAAAAATGCAACATTCCTAATATTGTCGTATAACGATTTCTACTCATTAGAGTTGTGTAAATTGGAGAATTCAATAGCGGATTTGTTGACCAATGCTCTTCAATCGTTAAGCGACTGTTTCTAGTCATTAACATAGTAATAGCCAAAAATATATACATTTCTGGAACGGTTACATCTTTCCAAGTCTGCAGCCTCGAGTGGTTCCTCAAATCCGTGTTTAGTATGAAGTAGCAATGATACCGATTAGTGTAGCGTATTATTGTTTTTATTAACTCTTCGTCCACGAACTTCTCAAAAACTGCTAATTCGTTTGACGATGATGTTAAGTTTAATGAAGGTGAAATACCACTACCAAAGTCATCAAAAAAAGGAGTTTCTATTCCAAATGGTTGTCTTGTCCATTGAATAGGAGGTGGTCCTGGTATGTTCTCAACTACATCACTTTCATCCTGAACATTTGGAGGATTTGATGCTGGGAGGTTCTCAGTTAGTACAGCCTAAAAAAGATAAATGAATATCAATTAAAATTAATTATTAAGGACAGTAGTCCTTAGACAGTAAACTTTAAATGATAATTATGAATATCCATTACTATGGATAATAAACGATTTTATTATGATTTATTATGGACAGCCTCGGTAGTCGAATAGTTTAGGTCGTTATTCCCACATAACACACACATTTGTGTTTCTGTCCGAGTGTAATTTGTACCCGTAATTCTTAGAGTACTCCGTGACACAGGGCGTAAGGGAGCTAAAAAACGCTAAACTAAATTTCGGGCATGCCGTCCAATCTCAGCGGAGTATAACTTGTAATGTTAGAAGTAGGTTTGTGAACTTAGAAATGACTCACCTCAAATTCATCTTCAATTTCACTGTCAGATGCAGATTCAATTTCGATTCCATCATCGACACCTTCTAAAATACGAAGGAGCTCCTCGTGATCCATATTTATCTTTAATAAAAACGCGTAACACAAAACGATCTGCTAGTGAAATACTTATTGCAGTTATAATAATCGGGCACGCTACCATAGCAGCGGTAAGACCCCTCTTTGAGGAGTGGCTTGAGAGACGCCACGGCGTCCTCACCTTCCGTCTGACGCAGGTGCTTACCGGGCACGGCAGCTTCGGTAGGTTCCTGTTTCGGATTCAGCGGGAGGAAACGCCCGAGTGTCGTCATTGTGAGGACCACCTAGAGGATACGGTGGAGCATACGGTAGCGGTATGCCCTGCCTGGGCTGAGCACCGCCGTATCCTCAGGGAAGTGATCGGCGGCGGCGACCTCTCGCGCCCGGCCTTAGTCGAGGCCATGGTGCGGAGTGAGAGGAACTGGGACGCCGTCTCCTCCTTTTGTGAAGCAGTCATGCTCGCAAAGAGAGAGGCGGCCCGCGTGAGGGAGCAATCCTCCTCCTCACGCCCCAGCAGCCGCAACTGGCGACACTACGGGCGTCGGGGATCGAGGGACGATCTCCGGCCACCGTAAGTACGGGCCTGCGGTCGGCGAGTAAGGGCAGCTCGCCGCCCGACCAGAACCAGGCCCGAGCGTATGGCGCGTAGCGTTCCGCGCGCGCCTCAAAGAGCCAATAGACCACCACAGACGGGGCCCTAAAGGGCTGATGTTCAGCCGGGGTTGCGGGGTAAGCGCAATAAGGTACCACGACCTCGGCACAGAGCAGGAGAAGGAACAGGGGGGTTTTTAGTCAGTAAGAGTCTGACACTCCCTCCTGCCCGGCCCTGGGCGGGAGAAGTCATTTGATGATTTTCCCCTCACAAAAAAAAAAAAAAAAAAAAAGTTATAATAATAATTTGTCTTGAGGGTACATCGATAAAATGTTATTTTTTCCTACCGTCAAATCCCAACACTATAACAACCAACGTTCTCGCTTGTGACGTCATAGGCGGACGCTTTAAGTCGTCAACGGCGTTCACGACATAGAAAAATGTGTGATTATTAGTAATGTTCGAATAAGTTGTCGATGTTTATTTAAGTAAAGGGAAAACTATAATGTTACAAGGAAACTAAGTACCTAGGTAAATAAATTATATTTATAAATCAATGTATGAAGGTACTGCAAACAAATATACCTACTTAATACATATTAGTTAGAAACTAGGCACTATGTTAAATAATAAATATTATATAATATATTGAAAAAAAAAACTGTATTAATAATATTCTTTATTTTTTCATCTTCAAACATATCGAAACCTACTGTTTCTCTGTGTCTGATAAATCTATGTTTATTTCGTCAAAGTGAGCGTTCTTTGCATGCTCTAAAAAAATTCAACATTTTTATGTAGCAACGTGAACGAATACACGGTTTAATGTACATGAATTCTTCATTTAGTAATTGACAATAATAGTAGTTCCTTTTATCATCATGTTCATATTTGTTACATTCTAAACATGGTCTTGTGATATTTTTTTCTATATTAGTATGTTGAGAAGTTGCAGCTGATGTGGGCTTATGTTTGGCTTGTGTTTGAGCAACTTGGGGTAGGATGCTCGGCGATTGCTCTCTTGGGCGCTTCAAATCTGTGTAAAATCAGTAAGCGATACAAATAATAATATATATTTTTTCGTAAAATTATGTTTAATTAATACGTTACACATGTTGGCTATACTTAAGTAGTCTTAGAGTTAGGAATTTTATTTATAATACCTATTATCACTTTTGATGTATCGACATTCGAATGGTGGGCCACTATTTCAAAATTATTAAATATTTTGACTCGAGGAATAATATTTTTTCAAGCAAATGCGGTACATACTGTATGCTAATTATATTTTTACTATCAATTTAAAGAAATGTAAATCAAAGAAAAATAACGTAAACTTACCAGTCTTCTTCTCCATTACGGTTCAAAACGCAGCTTCAAATTTATGCGGAAACAGTAATAATAATATGCTTGTCAACCAAAAATACACAGAGCCGTTTACACGCCTCGCTTTCGACAGTTAGTGTAAAATAATATATGACGTAAAAATCTTGACTGGCACCATTTTTGAAACTACCGACCTATTATTTTTTTTTTTCATTCGAGGGTAGTCACAACACTAGTCGACGCTTTAAGGCGTCGTTGGCGGTGTGAGTGTAAACTATATAAGTAAATTTTTTGATGAGTTAATTTTTAGTATTACGTGTCCAATTATACTATAGCTCAATGTTTTAATGCATAATTATAGTAGTCGAAGTCAATATGAAGAGTTTTAAATATTCCTGATTCAGAAAATTAACATTAGCTAAGTTTTATTCGTCATTAAAAGTTGAAATGCGATGGACGCTTTAAGACGTCATTAGCGTCTCGATCAAGTTATTGAATGACGCTTTAAAGCGTCTTTGGCGGTCAAAGGGTTAAAATATCTACTCGTAAATGCTACCCCTCTGTCTGTAATTATTCTGTGGGGGTGGCCAAAAGTACGGATAACTTCTTTTAAGTTTTTGATTGTCTCTATAGAACTTGTACCCTTAACTGGGAGTGCAAATACGAATTTTGTGAAAGAATCTATAATAACAAGAATATAACAGTTACCCTTACGTCTTTTTAAAAATGGTCCTAAATGATCAACGTGTAATGTATGCATTGGTACAGCTACCTTTTGTATAGGATGTAGTTCGCCTTCTACTTTCCCATAATTTCCTTTAGCATAGGCGCATTGTAAGCAAGCGGTTATGTATTTACGGATAAATCTTGTCATACCGGGAAACCAAAACTGGGACTTTATAGCCTTTTCACACTTATCAAACCCCAAATGTCCTAGTTGGTCATGATATTTCTGTAGTAGTGACCATTTCGAAAGTTTAGGTATAACAAATTTATCGCCATCTAACGTTTTACGGAACAAACACCCATTGATAATTTTATAGTTACTGGCTAAATCTGAATTACCCGCGCCCTGACTTAAGCGGGTGATTATGTTTTGCACAGCATCGTCTTGTAACTGCAGAGTCAGACGCCAGTCGGCCTCATTAATACGCATTATAGGAATACTATGAATCGGATTACGACTGAGTGCGTCTACGTGCTTCATTCGGTCCCCGGCACGATATTCGATTTCAGCATCAAAATCCTGGATAGTCAACCACCAACGAGCTATGCGAGGAATTAAGTCTTTTTTTGTAAGGGTTGTCCTCAATGCCGCACAATCTGTTACTACCTTTACCGGAATACCAGTCACGTATATTCGGAATCGTTTTAAGGATTCAACAACAGCGAGAGTTTCTAACTCATAACTATGATAGTGCATTTCTTCTGGACTAGTTACGCGACTAAAATAGGCTACAGGTTTCAAAGCGCCGTCATCTTGATACTGAAGTAGAATACCGCCTAACCCTAAACTACTCGCATCAGTATGGATTTCTGTTTTCGCATATGGGTTGTAAATTGCTAAAACAGGACGTTCATTAAGTCTTCAAGTTCATTAAGTCGTTCATTAAGTTTTCAAAAATGAACACTTTTTCAAATTTAGTTTTAGGTTTGCCAGACAAAGTATTTTTAGTACGGTTTCCAACAATTCTAACCCTTCTTCTATAGTGACAGACAGTAATGTGACGTCATCGAGATAGGTGGCTATCTTGTTGTCAAGAGATCCAAGTGCTTTTCGGATTAATCGAGAGAAAACTGCCGGCGCATTCGCCAGCCCAAATGGCATCTTCATAAATTCATACTGACCAGACGATGTTATAAACGCGGTTTTGTGGATCGAGTTTTCCGACGTTTTCACTTGGTAATACGATTGAGCCATATCTAAAACGGTGAAATATACTTTTCCTGAGAGCTTATTTACCTGGTCGTCAATATGAGGTAGTGGGAACCTATCTTTTACCGTACGAGCATTCAGAGCGCGATAATCCACACATAATCTATAGTCACCTGCCTTTTTCCTGACTAAAATTACAGGACTAGCATATTCAGAGTTCGATTCTCTGACTATACCAGCGGATATTAATTCATTCACCTAATCCTGCACTATTTCATTTTCTTTATAAGATAATTGGTATGGCTTACAATATACTGGTATATCCGTTGTTGTTGATATTTGCATTTTAATTAGATCCGTACAACCTAACTCACTACTGCAAAACACGAGCGATAATTATTTAGCAAGTTTAGTAATGATTCCGAATATTTATCATTATAGATGATAAATATAATCACCAATATTTAAAATGGGAAATAGAAAATATCTTGTTTAGCGAAGGGCTAGTAATCCAGCTCTGACTATTATTAATAAAGCCCACGTCGTCAGTTATTATTACTTCTGCGCGAGTTATTAATCTACCTGCGGACCACTTTATACGAGAGTCGCCTAAGTTTATTAATCGTAATCGTGTGTTATTCGGTCGACTAATTATCTGCGGTATATAGTACGATTCTTTACCTAATGCATATAAAACGGAACGAGTAGCAAGTATATCGGTAGGTGTCAAATCACAATTAGTATAAACACATATTCCTAAAGTTTTATGGAGGAACTTAAAAACCCACGTCTTACCCGACCACAAGGATAGCTTCCTCCCGGGTCACTTCAATGACCCAGACAATATAAACAGGGCTTTTCTTGATGTTCCGGGGACATGTAGTGTATCAATATCTCAGCTGACATTCTTTGAGTTTTACAGTTACATGCATCATGGAACTCAGTTCGTGCTCAGGAGTGTTAGCGAAGCAGATGTATTTGGGATATTGCAGGACCTCGGAACTAATGCAGCTGGCACTGATGGACTGAGTCTGGATATGCTGAAACTTACATTGCCATTCACGATTCAGACTATCACTTCCATAGTGAACACATCTATTGAGTCCAATACGTTCCCTGATGCCTGGAAGTGTGCTGTGGTGCGGCCTTTACCAAAAGTCAGCAATCCAGACTCCTGCAAGGATCTTCGTCCCATCAGTATCCTGCCCTGCTTGTCAAAAGTCCTGGAGAGAGTGGTGTATACTCAAACAATTAAATACTTGGAGAACAACAATATACTGCCAGATTTGCTCTCCGGTTTCAGAAAGGGTCGTGGGACAGCAACGGCACTGGCTGGTGTTATAGGAAACATTCTTGAGGCTCGTGACAGGGGGGAGGGAACGATACTGGCTTTGCTTGATTTTTCTCGGGCCTTTGATGCTATAAACACCACATTATTGCTTTCCAAAATGACATATTATGGATTTGCAGCAGAAACAGTAAAGTGGTTTGGAAGCTACTTGGAAAATAGGTCCCAATACGTTGAATTCAGTAACCAGGATGGAGCCCTCCTGTCCTCCTCCCCACTTCCTGTCTCGCGCGGAGTACCTCAGGGATCAATTTTGGGGCCACTTCTTTACATTCTTTACAGTGCAGATATTGTAAAGTCTTTTAAAAATTGCAAGTATCACATGTATGCAGACGACATTCAACTTTACATATCTTGTAGGCCTGCAGAAATGCTACAGGCTACCCGAAAAAGACCTGCAGAATGTCGCCACTTGGGCAGAGCGTAACTCCCTGGTACTGAATCCAGCTAAGTCTCAATACATGGTTCTGGGCAGTAGGAGGTGAATTAGTGCCATGATATCAGCTGGGCCAAATATAATAATTAAGGGAGATAACATAGAAAGAGTGAACACAGCTACCAACTTAGGTCTCACTATGGATCCAGAGCTACACTTTGTAAATTGCATGAGGATCTGTTTTTACAGATTAAAAATGCTCTACACATTTAGAAAACACTTGAGTGTAGCTCTGCACAAACAGCTTGTGGATAGCCTGGTACTGTCAAAGTTAAATTACTGCGACACAGTCTATGGCCCGTGCTTGCTGGCAAGAACAAATACATTGATCCAGCGTATACAAAATGCTTGCATAAGGTACTGTGTTGACATACCAAGAAGAAGCCATGTCACCCCTTTTGCAAATCAAAACAATATATTATATATTAAAAATGGAGGCTAGAAGAAGACTACACATGGCAGGTCTGTTGTTTGGAGTGATAACTACTCAAAAACCACGGTACCTGTATGAGAAGTTAAACTGGAGGCAACATTCATGCAAAAACCACATACGCTCTGCAACAAATCCACTCTCTATTCGTCAACATAGAACTGCGGCCTTCAGGGGGAGTTTCAGGTATGCTGCGACTCACTGTTGGAATAACCTGCCACCACCAATGCGAGGCCTGAAAACAAAAAGGATTTTTTTAATACAAATGAAAAAATATTTGCAAAATATTCAGAACTCAACCTAACCTTACAATATTAATCACTCTTCTTTATCATTTTTTTTTTATTTACACAAATACATAAAATTAGTATATAATTCTAACCTTCAAGGTCGCGGCCTTCCTTCAAGGGTTACAGGCATCCAACAGATATTGTCCACAATTGCATCCTTTCTCCCCTGTTAGTACAGCACACGTGTTTCTGCAAAACCCTTGGCTGCATGCTGGAAACAAGACGCACAGTCACTACACACACCTCCTACACGGTACATCCATACACGACACACGCTCTTAGTTTAATCTCTACTCACGCCAATCATTACACCGATTCATATTAATTTGAATAGTCTGTACTCACGCTGCTTTTCGCTTCAGTGTCCAGAAAAATGGTGGGACGCCATCACGTCACCCAAGGATATGCTGAAAATCAGTGCTGTGGCACCAATTCCTTGAGGTTGGGGTCTCAGCAAATGCTGAGCATGTCCTTTTTTTGCGCACGTACCACATTATTTATACATTGAAGGAATTCCTAAACTTAATGTAGTTAATAAATGTTTTTGTTATTGTTTGTCACCAAGGGTAATAGTATCAAAAAGATTATAAGCACTGCGTTTATTGTTACAATTACAAATGAATGATGTTAATGTTATGCAAAGAATATGTAATCACTACGTTTATTGCGTCTATTATGTTTATTGATGTTATGTTACTTTACTCTTTGGTTACATCCTTGTACTTATGGTCCACAGATAATAAAAAGTTACACGCGACCTCGCGCATAATGTCATACTCTGTCGACCATAGATGGATAAAAGTTTACTATTTACTCTTTATTTTTTGTGCTTTTTGTTAATAATTTTATTTTAGTTAACAGTTAAATTATTTTATACAGGGTGTCCAAGAACCTGGCGTCCAACTGGATTCCCACGATGCCCCAAGTTCTAACAGTACTCAGAAAAATATTTTAAAAATCCACCCCATGTACTTACAGAATTATACTGATTTCAAAAAAAAAAGGGGAAATGAGCACCCTGTGACATACTTTTGAATGCTGTGACTGCTAATGCTGATAATTTCGATATTTCTTGGAGGTTTTGTAATCTAGGGTATTGCTGTGTCTAAATAGAATGTAAAAATAAAGTACTTATTGTACCATTTTAAAATAAAATATTATTTTAACTAAAGGTGATATGAAAAACTATTGAATTTCGCAACTTTGACCGACTGTAGTGTAAAAAAAATGTACCAAAATAGTATGGCAAGTGACGTCAAATTTTGACGCGTTTATTCCTCTTTTTAAAAAAGGTATAATACTTACACATTAATTTGAAAAAAAAAAAATTTGATAATATTTTTACTCAACAACCCAATTTTTACGATGTCTTACAGAATTCTTAGAAAGAAAAATTTACGACGAATTGAATCTAACCTCTAAAGAATTACTATTGTATGCTCATAAAAATAACAACAGGCCTCTCAAAAAACAGGTTAGACCGTAAGGGACGGTATGTGCATGAATCTCGCCATAGTGATTCGTTATTACAACAGGAGGGAGCAAGACAGAAACTATCTTTGCGATTTGCTGGTTCTTCTTTATGGTACCCCCATTATTCAGGTAAGAGTGAGGGAGAAAAAGGTTAGAGGTGCGAGTGAGATAGATAGTGACGCTATCTGGGATCGTGCTATTTAGGATAACAGTACGGTCAGTACGCGTCACTGCCTCCTGCCGTTACTACGCACCTCTCTCTTATTGTTACCATTGATCACGTACTACGATTTAAAGCTTTGTTTATTGGACTCGATTACTCTTTGTGCTCTGGACTTTGAAACGAACTCTTTACGACGACTTTTGTCTGTGTTTGGACAGTTTGTGTTTTGTGTGTGCTACCATGGCGACCTACACTCCGCAAGAATACGCAAATATGCACTACATTTATGGAGAATGTAGAGGTAATGGACGAGCTGCAGCGAGACTTTACAGAGAAAGTCCCGACCATCGAGTTTTCATTAATGTGCACAGATCACTATGTGACGGGCGGTTCCCCAATCAAGTAGCTGGTGAAGGACGACCCGTAAATGACTTCATACGCGATGAAGTTTTAGAGGCGGTGTCGGCAAATCTAAGCATCTCTGTGCGAGGAATAGAAGCTGATACGGGGATACCGAAGAGCACAGCACACAGTATTCTCCAAAAAGAAGAATATCATCCGTACCACGTACAGCGAGTGCAAAGTCTTTTACCTCGAGACTATCCGAGCCGAGTCGCGTTTTGTGAAACAATCCTGCAAAAACATCGAGAAGACGAAAACTTTATCGACAAAATTTTGTGGTCAGATGAATCAACATTTAAGAAGGATGGTTCTATAGAGACAATCAAAAACTTAAAAGAAGTTATCCGTACTTTTGGCCACCCCCACAGAATAATTACAGACAGAGGGGTAGCATTTACGAGTAGATATTTTAACCCTTTGACCGCCAAAGACGCTTTAAAGCGTCATTCAATAACTTGATCGAGACGCTAATGACGTCTTAAAGCGTCCATCGCATTTCAACTTTTAATGACGAATAAAACTTAGCTAATGTTAATTTTCTGAATCAGGAATATTTAAAACTCTTCATATTGACTTCGACTACTATAATTATGCATTAAAACATTGAGCTATAGTATAATTGGACACGTAATACTAAAAATTAACTCATCAAAAAATTTACTTATATAGTTTACACTCACACCGCCAACGACGCCTTAAAGCGTCGACTAGTGTTGTGACTACCCTCGAATGAAAAAAAAAAATAATAGGTCGGTAGTTTCAA
Organism: Spodoptera exigua; assembly: GCA_902829305.4. Classification (NCBI taxonomy): domain Eukaryota; kingdom Metazoa; phylum Arthropoda; class Insecta; order Lepidoptera; family Noctuidae; genus Spodoptera; species Spodoptera exigua. The sequence continues at coordinate 156,903 of CADEPN050000004.1, read as the reverse complement.
AAATGGTGCCAGTCAAGATTTTTACGTCATATATTATTTTACACTAACTGTCGAAAGCGAGGCGTGTAAACGGCTCTGTGTATTTTTGGTTGACAAGCATATTATTATTACTGTTTCCGCATAAATTTGAAGCTGCGTTTTGAACCGTAATGGAGAAGAAGACTGGTAAGTTTACGTTATTTTTCTTTGATTTACATTTCTTTAAATTGATAGTAAAAATATAATTAGCATACAGTATGTACCGCATTTGCTTGAAAAAATATTATTCCTCGAGTCAAAATAAATCTAACTACCCTTAACTGGGAGTGCAAATACGAATTTTGTGAAAGAATCTATAATAACAAGAATATAACAGTTACCCTTACGTCTTTTTAAAAATGGTCCTAAATGATCAACGTGTAATGTATGCATTGGTACAGCTACCTTTTGTATAGGATGTAGTTCGCCTTCTACTTTCCCATAATTTCCTTTAGCATAGGCGCATTGTAAGCAAGCGGTTATGTATTTACGGATAAATCTTGTCATACCGGGAAACCAAAACTGGGACTTTATAGCCTTTTCACACTTATCAAACCCCAAATGTCCTAGTTGGTCATGATATTTCTGTAGTAGTGACCATTTCGAAAGTTTAGGTATAACAAATTTATCGCCATCTAACGTTTTACGGAACAAACACCCATTGATAATTTTATAGTTACTGGCTAAATCTGAATTACCCGCGCCCTGACTTAAGCGGGTGATTATGTTTTGCACAGCATCGTCTTGTAACTGCAGAGTCAGACGCCAGTCGGCCTCATTAATACGCATTATAGGAATACTATGAATCGGATTACGACTGAGTGCGTCTACGTGCTTCATTCGGTCCCCGGCACGATATTCGATTTCAGCATCAAAATCCTGGATAGTCAACCACCAACGAGCTATGCGAGGAATTAAGTCTTTTTTTGTAAGGGTTGTCCTCAATGCCGCACAATCTGTTACTACCTTTACCGGAATACCAGTCACGTATATTCGGAATCGTTTTAAGGATTCAACAACAGCGAGAGTTTCTAACTCATAACTATGATAGTGCATTTCTTCTGGACTAGTTACGCGACTAAAATAGGCTACAGGTTTCAAAGCGCCGTCATCTTGATACTGAAGTAGAATACCGCCTAACCCTAAACTACTCGCATCAGTATGGATTTCTGTTTTCGCATATGGGTTGTAAATTGCTAAAACAGGACGTTCATTAAGTCTTCAAGTTCATTAAGTCGTTCATTAAGTTTTCAAAAATGAACACTTTTTCAAATTTAGTTTTAGGTTTGCCAGACAAAGTATTTTTAGTACGGTTTCCAACAATTCTAACCCTTCTTCTATAGTGACAGACAGTAATGTGACGTCATCGAGATAGGTGGCTATCTTGTTGTCAAGAGATCCAAGTGCTTTTCGGATTAATCGAGAGAAAACTGCCGGCGCATTCGCCAGCCCAAATGGCATCTTCATAAATTCATACTGACCAGACGATGTTATAAACGCGGTTTTGTGGATCGAGTTTTCCGACGTTTTCACTTGGTAATACGATTGAGCCATATCTAAAACGGTGAAATATACTTTTCCTGAGAGCTTATTTACCTGGTCGTCAATATGAGGTAGTGGGAACCTATCTTTTACCGTACGAGCATTCAGAGCGCGATAATCCACACATAATCTATAGTCACCTGCCTTTTTCCTGACTAAAATTACAGGACTAGCATATTCAGAGTTCGATTCTCTGACTATACCAGCGGATATTAATTCATTCACCTAATCCTGCACTATTTCATTTTCTTTATAAGATAATTGGTATGGCTTACAATATACTGGTATATCCGTTGTTGTTGATATTTGCATTTTAATTAGATCCGTACAACCTAACTCACTACTGCAAAACACGAGCGATAATTATTTAGCAAGTTTAGTAATGATTCCGAATATTTATCATCTATATCACCAATATTTAAAATGGGAAATAGAAAATATCTTGTTTAGCGAAGGGCTAGTAATCCAGCTCTGACTATTATTAATAAAGCCCACGTCGTCAGTTATTATTACTTCTGCGCGAGTTATTAATCTACCTGCGGACCACTTTATACGAGAGTCGCCTAAGTTTATTAATCGTAATCGTGTGTTATTCGGTCGACTAATTATCTGCGGTATATAGTACGATTCTTTACCTAATGCATATAAAACGGAACGAGTAGCAAGTATATCGGTAGGTGTCAAATCACAATTAGTATAAACACATATTCCTAAAGTTTTATGGAGGAACTTAAAAACCCACGTCTTACCCGACCACAAGGATAGCTTCCTCCCGGGTCACTTCAATGACCCAGACAATATAAACAGGGCTTTTCTTGATGTTCCGGGGACATGTAGTGTATCAATATCTCAGCTGACATTCTTTGAGTTTTACAGTTACATGCATCATGGAACTCAGTTCGTGCTCAGGAGTGTTAGCGAAGCAGATGTATTTGGGATATTGCAGGACCTCGGAACTAATGCAGCTGGCACTGATGGACTGAGTCTGGATATGCTGAAACTTACATTGCCATTCACGATTCAGACTATCACTTCCATAGTGAACACATCTATTGAGTCCAATACGTTCCCTGATGCCTGGAAGTGTGCTGTGGTGCGGCCTTTACCAAAAGTCAGCAATCCAGACTCCTGCAAGGATCTTCGTCCCATCAGTATCCTGCCCTGCTTGTCAAAAGTCCTGGAGAGAGTGGTGTATACTCAAACAATTAAATACTTGGAGAACAACAATATACTGCCAGATTTGCTCTCCGGTTTCAGAAAGGGTCGTGGGACAGCAACGGCACTGGCTGGTGTTATAGCAAGAAGAAGCCATGTCACCCCTTTTGCAAATCAAAACAATATATTATATATTAAAAATGGAGGCTAGAAGAAGACTACACATGGCAGGTCTGTTGTTTGGAGTGATAACTACTCAAAAACCACGGTACCTGTATGAGAAGTTAAACTGGAGGCAACATTCATGCAAAAACCACATACGCTCTGCAACAAATCCACTCTCTATTCGTCAACATAGAACTGCGGCCTTCAGGGGGAGTTTCAGGTATGCTGCGACTCACTGTTGGAATAACCTGCCACCACCAATGCGAGGCCTGAAAACAAAAAGGATTTTTTTAATACAAATGAAAAAATATTTGCAAAATATTCAGAACTCAACCTAACCTTACAATATTAATCACTCTTCTTTATCATTTTTTTTTTATTTACACAAATACATAAAATTAGTATATAATTCTAACCTTCAAGGTCGCGGCCTTGCTTCAAGGGTTACAGGCATCCAACAGATATTGTCCACAATTGCATCCTTTCTCCCCTGTTAGTACAGCACACGTGTTTCTGCAAAACCCTTGGCTGCATGCTGGAAACAAGACGCACAGTCACTACACACACCTCCTACACGGTACATCCATACACGACACACGCTCTTAGTTTAATCTCTACTCACGCCAATCATTACACCGATTCATATTAATTTGAATAGTCTGTACTCACGCTGCTTTTCGCTTCAGTGTCCAGAAAAATGGTGGGACGCCATCACGTCACCCAAGGATATGCTGAAAATCAGTGCTGTGGCACCAATTCCTTGAGGTTGGGGTCTCAGCAAATGCTGAGCATGTCCTTTTTTTGCGCACGTACCACATTATTTATACATTGAAGGAATTCCTAAACTTAATGTAGTTAATAAATGTTTTTGTTATTGTTTGTCACCAAGGGTAATAGTATCAAAAAGATTATAAGCACTGCGTTTATTGTTACAATTACAAATGAATGATGTTAATGTTATGCAAAGAATATGTAATCACTACGTTTATTGCGTCTATTATGTTTATTGATGTTATGTTACTTTACTCTTTGGTTACATCCTTGTACTTATGGTCCACAGATAATAAAAAGTTACACGCGACCTCGCGCATAATGTCATACTCTGTCGACCATAGATGGATAAAAGTTTACTATTTACTCTTTATTTTTTGTGCTTTTTGTTAATAATTTTATTTTAGTTAACAGTTAAATTATTTTATACAGGGTGTCCAAGAACCTGGCGTCCAACTGGATTCCCACGATGCCCCAAGTTCTAACAGTACTCAGAAAAATATTTTAAAAATCCACCCCATGTACTTACAGAATTATACTGATTTCAAAAAAAAAAAGGGGAAATGAGCACCCTGTGACATACTTTTGAATGCTGTGACTGCTAATGCTGATAATTTCGATATTTCTTGGAGGTTTTGTAATCTAGGGTATTGCTGTGTCTAAATAGAATGTAAAAATAAAGTACTTATTGTACCATTTTAAAATAAAATATTATTTTAACTAAAGGTGATATGAAAAACTATTGAATTTCGCAACTTTGACCGACTGTAGTGTAAAAAAAATGTACCAAAATAGTATGGCAAGTGACGTCAAATTTTGACGCGTTTATTCCTCTTTTTAAAAAGGTATAATACTTACACATTAATTTGAAAAAAAAAAAATTTGATAATATTTTTACTCAACAACCCAATTTTTACGATGTCTTACAGAATTCTTAGAAAGAAAAATTTACGACGAATTGAATCTAACCTCTAAAGAATTACTATTGTATGCTCATAAAAATAACAACAGGCCTCTCAAAAAACAGGTTAGACCGTAAGGGACGGTATGTGCATGAATCTCGCCATAGTGATTCGTTATTACAACAGGAGGGAGCAAGACAGAAACTATCTTTGCGATTTGCTGGTTCTTCTTTATGGTACCCCATTATTCAGGTAAGAGTGAGGGAGAAAAAGGTTAGAGGTGCGAGTGAGATAGATAGTGACGCTATCTGGGATCGTGCTATTTAGGATAACAGTACGGTCAGTACGCGTCACTGCCTCCTGCCGTTACTACGCACCTCTCTCTTATTGTTACCATTGATCACGTACTACGATTTAAAGCTTTGTTTATTGGACTCGATTACTCTTTGTGCTCTGGACTTTGAAACGAACTCTTTACGACGACTTTTGTCTGTGTTTGGACAGTTTGTGTTTTGTGTGTGCTACCATGGCGACCTACACTCCGCAAGAATACGCAAATATGCACTACATTTATGGAGAATGTAGAGGTAATGGACGAGCTGCAGCGAGACTTTACAGAGAAAGTCCCGACCATCGAGTTTTCATTAATGTGCACAGATCACTATGTGACGGGCGGTTCCCCAATCAAGTAGCTGGTGAAGGACGACCCGTAAATGACTTCATACGCGATGAAGTTTTAGAGGCGGTGTCGGCAAATCTAAGCATCTCTGTGCGAGGAATAGAAGCTGATACGGGGATACCGAAGAGCACAGCACACAGTATTCTCCAAAAAGAAGAATATCATCCGTACCACGTACAGCGAGTGCAAAGTCTTTTACCTCGAGACTATCCGAGCCGAGTCGCGTTTTGTGAAACAATCCTGCAAAAACATCGAGAAGACGAAAACTTTATCGACAAAATTTTGTGGTCAGATGAATCAACATTTAAGAAGGATGGCTACATGAACCTACACAACTTGCACGAGTGGCATGTGGAAAATCCGCACTTGATGCGAGAAGATAGATCCCAGTACCGGTTGAAAGTGAACATGTGGACCGGTATTCTCTGTGGGAATATTATTGGTCCATTTGAGATGCCCGAGAATTTGACTGGCGAATCATATTTAAATTTTCTTCAAAATGATTTGCCAAACTTACTAGAAGAGACCCCACCAGATATGTGGTTCCAACACGACGGCTGTCCAGCACATTTTCGCGTATCCGTTAGAGAGTTTTTGGACGAGCAATACCAAAACAGGTGGATTGGGCGATCAGGAACAATCCCGTGGCCAGCCCGCTCACCTGACTTAAATCCGCTGGATTTTTTTTCTGGGGAACTATGAAGGAGCTCGTTTATGCGAAGCCCATTAATGACATCGCTGACCTTCGTGAGAAGATAACACAAGCAGTGCAGGTGATACGTCAAAAAAGTTACTCGCGAAGCATAGAGCGATCCCTTTTAAGGAGAGTGAGAGCTTGTATTGCCGCGGGTGGTCAACATTTTGAACATTTATTGTAATAAAATATCTTTAAACTAACATTCTTTGCTTTTATTCTACTGGGAACCCATCTACCTGTGTGTATTTCCTTCTTGCTCACTCTTGGAACCGAAGTAAATAATAGTAGTAACATAACAGTTTCTAAGATAAGAAAGGGTCCGACAGTTACAGTTAGTAGGTAGGCACTTCGTAAAAATTGGGTTGTTGAGTAAAAATATTATCAAAATTTTTTTTTTCAAATTAATGTGTAAGTATTATACCTTTTTAAAAAGAGAAATAAACGCGTCAAAATTTGACGTCACTTGCCATACTATTTTGGTACATTTTTTTTACACTACAGTCGGTCAAAGTTGCGAAATTCAATAGTTTTCCATATCACCTTTAGTTAAAATAATATTTTATTTTAAAATGGTACAATAAGTACTTTATTTTTACATTCTATTTAGACACAGCAATACCCTAGATTACAAAACCTCCAAGAAATATCGAAATTATCAGCATTAGCAGTCACAGCACTCAAAAGTATACTATACTCTGTGTATATGTTAAATAACAAGGGGGAAAGAATACATCCTTGCCGGACACCCGCAAGCGTCTTGAATTTGGATGAGTCGACCCCATCCACCCGTACTACCGCTGTTCCGTCCTCATACAGTCGTCTGATGAGATATACTAGGTGTTGTGGTACACCCATATTTAGAAGTATGTTCCAGAGTTTGCTCCACTTGACCGTATCAAAAGCTTTGCAAAAATCAACAAAGCAGAGGAACAGCGGTTTATTAAATTCTCATAATTAAGTAAGAGGTAGTTTTTCAAGGGATAGTTGCCCATTCGTATTTCCTTGCCTGGGCTGGCACCGACTCCAAAAATAAGTTAAAAATTTTGAATATTTGCAAAATATTTATGTCAAATAAGTTTACCTATAAATTAAGTTTCTTTACAGCATTTCAAATTTTTATTTTAGTGTAGGAACTTTAATCGCTTGACTTTTTTTGAAGGCGGTTTTTTTTTGTAACTTTTTTTTATTTCTTGCCGTTTACTGTTTTTTTTATTATAATGTGTTATGGCAACGAAGTCAATATCGTTCCTACATTTCTTTTGAAAAAGTTACCAATGTCATATAAGTAGGAATACATATCATAGGTACATTGTTACAGTGTAATCGTTTTGATCTCGAGGAGAGATGATATGATGCATGAAATACTAATGATTCTTATAGTTAAAATTAAAAAGTAATCCTTTCATTAATTCAAATTAGTTCTCGCAAAATAACAAAAAACTAGATATTTTCATCAACAGACCGATAAAGTTCAAAGATACCAACGCTATGCAATCTATTTTAGTATGATTAAATACATTCGTGCATAGAAAAAAGACCGATGCAATTATTGTTTTGTATCAATTGTAACCCATTAAATGTAAAAACCTATTTTGTTATTACTAAGAACATTCATTTATAGACAAGTTGGTAAAAACACAAAAGACCACCGCTATTGTAAATTTATGACTCATTCAATGTATGAACCTTTTTTATTTAAGTATTATTTACATACTTGCACACAAAAGAGACGCAATTATTGTTTTGTACGACGCAATTACTGTTTTGTAACCCGTTTAAAATGACTGTTTTGTTAAAAATGCCAATGAATTCTCTTAGTATTACCAGGAAAAACGTTAAGAACACCATGACTCATTTCACCATTAATGTGTAAACGCAGTCCACGTGGACTAATGCAAAATAGCCAATACTAGGCCAAACTCCGCCCCCAAAGGTGTGCGAGTCGCCGCTCTAGAACCTTTCGGCCCCATCGGCCATCTGTTCTACGAGCAATGTGCCCTGCCCACTGCCACTTATTTATTTATTTATTTATTTAATTATTTATGCACATCACACATACAGTAAATAGAGAACAAATACAGAGACAGAGGTACATAGGTACTGCATATTCCTATATGGAATCTCTTCCTGCAGTCCTTCGAAAGGAAAAATGTAAGAGACATAAGACACTGTGTGATAAACTAAAACAACAGGAAAAAGAGAAATAGGAAATAACAAACAAAACAATAATTTAACCTAAGACTAAAACTAGAGCTACAGAAATAAAATAATACGTATAAGTATATACATATACATATACATAAATAATATACATATATTAAAGTATAATATATAAATATGAACATAACTACTCTGCACTGCAAGAAGAAAGGTAGTGTTCCTTAACAAGGTTTTTAAATATAAATATGGACTTAGCATCGCGTACGCTAGGCGGAAGGCAATTCCACAATCTTACTGCGTGGACAGAGAAGGAAAAAGAGTAAAAGTCAGTTTTGTGCGGTATAACAGAAAGATGGGATTTGAGATGCGTTCGAGAAAGGACCTCAGGAGGCCGGACAAAGGAGAAACGTTCGCGAAGGTAACTGGGATAATCTGGATTATACAAGATATTGTAAAGGAGGCATAGAATGCGAGTGTTCCTGTGAAGGCGAATCGGGAGCCACTTGAGCCTCTTGCGAAATTCAGAGACGTGGTCATACTTTTTCAAACCGAAGACAAATCGAATACAGACATTTTGCAATCGCTCAAGCTTATTTAAAAGCTCCTCAGTGGCATCCAAGTAGCAAGAATCTGCATAGTCAATCAGAGGACGTATCAGAGACTGCACCAGGTGGATCCTCGTTTTTAGTGGCAAGAGAGACTGTAGGCGTTTTAGTGAATGCATGGAAAAATGCACCTTACGACTAACCTCACTCACCTGACCACCCCAAGAAAGGTTACAGTCAATATGAACACCTAAGTTCTTGGCAGCATCCGTATAGGGGATAACGTAACCATTTAAGCTCAGAGGATCGAGAGCAGAGATGTCCAGAGCGTTGCGATAATATTTACTGCCAATGATCAAGGCCTTGGACTTAAGTGGGTTGATTTGTAAGCCAAAGGATTTGGCCCACTCATCAACCCCGCCCAAGTCACGATTCATGGCTTCTATCGCTGAGTCCGCCTCCGACAGATTAAAATGACGGTAGAGTTGCAAATCGTCCGCGTAGAGGTGGAAATTGGAAGTAATAACCTTGGCAACGGTATTAATAAAAATGGAAAAAAGAACTGGAGAAAGGATACCACCCTGTGGCACGCCAGCAGCCAGGTCACACCAATCAGAGAAAGATTCCTCTAAGCGGACTCGTTGACGGCGGCCCCGAAGATAGGAATTGAACCAGGTCAAGGAAGATGACGAGAAATTATTAGACTTCAGAATACCCAACAGGATATCAAAGTCTACAGAATTGAAGGCAGAACTGAAGTCTAGCAATACAAGAATAGTGAGTGACTTACTGTCCATGGCCCAGCGAATGTCATCAGTGACTTTAAGCAACGCCGTGACAGTGCTGTGGCCAGGGCGAAAACCTGACTGAAATGAAGAAATGAGGCTGTTGCTGGATAAGTAAGTGGTTAGCTGTTTATGGACAATATGTTCCATGACCTTGGAGAGGAAAGGGAGGATAGAAATTGGTCTGTAATGAGAAACGGAAGAAGGTTTATTAATTTTAGGTAGAGGGATAACGTAAGCCATCTTCCAGATAGAGGGAAAAGAACAAGAGAATAAGGAGAAATTGAAAATATGGGTAAGAATAGGAATGAGGAGATGCAGAAAAGGAATAAACATTCGTGAGCACAATTTATCACTACCCACTGCTGATGACTTAACAGCCAACATTGACTTTGTTACGTCTTCCTCAGTGACATTATTTAAGACGAAAGGAGAACAGGGAGACGGTGGTAGGCAGGACAATTTGAAAAGTGTGATAGATTTAGAAGTGTCGTCTAATGAAACAGGTGAGAGCGAAAAGTGATTGTTTAGTGCAGCCAGATCAACGTCATTTGAGGCAGACATATTCGATTTGCCAATGCCCACTGATCGCAAGAATTTCCAGACGTCGCCAGAATTGTGGTTCAGCAGGTTCTCGTCAAAGAAGCGCCTCCTAGCATCTCTACACAGACGATTGCAACGATTACGTAAAACTTTGTAATTAGCGAGATTTTTATCGCAAGGTCTGCGCTTTAGTTTTTGTTTGGCCCTGTCTCTGCGAGCCATGGCATCTTCTATAGTAGACGTAACCCAAGGAGCTGGGTTGTGTTTGACTCTCACACGACGCACCGGTGTGTGTCTATCGAATAAGTCAGTGATTATTTTATTAAAGATATCGACCTTCACGTCAATGTCCTCAGCATCAACCACAGGACTCCAGTCGATGAGGCCAACTTCATGCTGCAACACCTCCAGGTCCATACGCTTGTAACTGCGAAGACTTACATACTGGGGTCTCTGTTTAGGTGTACGGATTCTGTATGACATATAAATTAGGTCGTGGTATGAAAATGAAGCGGTCAGCTGACCATGCTCATCTACATGATCAGGTGAGGACACAATCATCAGATCGAGCCAAGAGGGCGAAGAGTGAGGAGAATGATGGGTGGGTGAGAGATGAAGCAAATGAAGGTTAAAAGAAGATAGAAGTGACTGGAGTTTACGTGAACGAGAATCTTGTTTCAATAGGCATGTATTAAAGTCGCCCATAATTATAACATGGTTATAATTGGGGCGCAAATTGTTAAGCTCCATGTCAAGAGTATCAAAGTAATTGACGTGAAGGTTTGGGCTATATAATACAGCCACCAAAATTTTGTTAACATTAATCGTCACCTCAACGAACAGATACTCAGCCGACTCAGAGTAAAGAGAGGGGGACGCACTAACTACGCGAAAAGGTAGATCAGAACGAATATACACAGCAACCCCGCCACCACCCTTACCAGTTCTGTCGTTGCGGACCAAAATAAAGCCCGGAAGGACATAGTGTGTGGATAGGAGAGAAGGCTTAAGGAAAGACTCGGAAATCAGCAGAATATCAAGGCGAGCGTTGCTAAAGGTTGCCAGAAGATCGGAATAATGACCAGGAACACTCTGGGCGTTGATATGAGCAATATTAAGGTTTTTTGGATAAAGTGAAAAAACACTGGATAATGAATCATGAAGAGTAAATTGCTGTGATGCCCCACTGTTCGCACTAATAAAACTAGACTGTGAGGAGCATGAAAAAAAACTATCATTAAGGTCACCTAAATTATCCATTAGCGTGCAGATTATAAAAATAAAATAAAATATGATAATATAAATGTAAAAATGATAAAAACAAAAAAGGGTGTAAAAGTTGCTTGTAAATAATACAACCTCCCCAACTTGCAAATGCTTACCGAAGGAAATAAATGTATATCAAACAAGAGAAGCAAAAACATCAAATCACTATACTAATTAAAACTATTAAAAAGGTAATTTGTAAAAGTAAACTAACAGACAGCAATATAACTAATTTATAATAATTTTGTAACCATTAAATCGTAAACCACCGAATGAAAACTTATTTACACATTTACACTGAAGTAACAAAACGTATCAGCACACAAATGACAGATGTCACAAACAAAACATTCCGTCAAATGTCAATTCAATGCCAATCTTGATTAAAAGTATACATACTACATACCGGTAAAAATGATTAAAATTAAAGACAGAGGGTAATAAATTACTAAATGGTTATGGGTACAGAGTCCAATTATGAATTACCGCCAAGATACAAAGAATAGTGAAATGATGTACCGTTAACTCAGTCTCTTAGTTACGACGACGCGCCCTTCTCTGAATTCTGGCCCCTGGTTCAGCAGTGATACGAGTAGGTGAACTGGAATCCACAGGTACAGGAACATCGCCACTGGAGCATCCAGACGGGAACCTGGCGACCAGTTCCTGTAGTTGCGTCGAGGACTCAATCTTGTGGCGGGATTTATCGGGCGCAATGATCACGATTTTGCCCTCCACGGACCAGCAATTAGATAACCCAAAGTGTTTACGGGCTGCAGTGAAGGCACGGTGTCTCAATTGTGTCAAAAATTCCGAGATAGTAATGCCAGTGCCTTTTAGCAACTTCTTATTATCCCAGACAAGGTGACGATGTTCAGTCGTGAAGAAGCGCACTAGAATTGGCCGTGGGCTGCGACTAGAGGATCCCAATCTATGGCACACGTGGATATCACTCGTACCCAGCTCGGCCAACTTCATTTCGTTGCTGAAGACTTTACCAACAACTTCTCGCACTTGCTCATTCCTGTGCTATGGGACACCATGGAGTAACAAAACCTTGCGACGCATTGCAGTCTCGTGCCTGTCGTATCCTTGTGCCAATAGCTCAATTTGTGACTTGAAGCTAGTAAGTGCTCGCAACACAAATTCCTTGAACTCCATGAATTCCTGTTGGAGCGAACTCAAGTCAGCAGTGGGAGATTGTGCTGCAGACACCTTTTCCAGCTTATCCTCGTAGGCGTCCATCCTTGATTTAAAGAGGCTCTGCATAACCTCCAAGTTCACAGCAAGTTTGTGGTCCATAGTGTCTTGTGTGTTTCTACTTGTTTGGTTTGAAAACGATAATTAGCAAGTAAAGGGGGGTCAATTACACTGATGATGTAATTTAATACATTAAATACTACTTGTAAATATATTAAACAATTATAATTTTTACAGCTACAAAAAAGTTAAGTTTACAGTGTCTACCCACACTTTTTTTTTTGTTTTAAGTTCGGCAATTCTTCTAGCTATGTCGGTGACTCTGGTTCTTCTGCAGACGTCTTCATTTCTGATTCGAACACGCAAAGAATCTCCGAGCGTAGCCCTTTCCATTGCTCTTGACAGGTCTAATAAGCTTGAACAATACTAGGATACATTATTTTATTTTGAAGTTCCCATGCCAACCTTCCAGCTTCATCATCACATCAGTTCAATAGTACCTTACAGCCAAAGTGCATCTTATAACAATTCTAACAAGCCCAAACACGGCTAGGATACATTAATTAGGTACGCAGTTCCAGTGCCCTACCTTCCAGCTCCATCATCATCATTAGATCAGTTGGATGATAACATTTCTAACATAACTATTTAAGATCATTGGTTTATAGTGCATTTTCATAGTTGCTTAACTATCTTGATTGTGATATCTATGCGAGTGTCAAGTTTCGTCACCCATTTCTGATCTTCTTCACCAGTTCCACCTCATCAAATATTACTTTTTGACCATAAATGCTCGAGTGCTCCATGAAAATATTAAAATTACTATATAGTTGCCTATAATATTTGAGGAGTTCCCTCGATTTCTCATGGATCCCATCATCAAAACTCGATTTTGAAAAGAATGGGACTAATCTGGAAACATATCCTTTCAAGCATAAAAAAAAAATTGCAAATTCGTCCATAAACAACGGAGTTCTGAGGTAACAAACATAAAAAAAATAAAAAAAAAAAACACAATCGAATTGAGAACCTCCTCCTTTTTTTGAAGTCGGTTGAAAAGAGAGTTAAAGGCAAAACTTTAGAAATTTTGGAAGATGATTTAATTTTATTATGGCCAAATGGTAAAGAGATTCCGGAAGCAAAATTGGACGACCTTAAATCAATGTTTGATTTAATACCAAAATTTGTGATTTATAAAAAGATTGCTTACCTTTTTATAAATCACTTACAGTCAATAAAAATGTTATTGATGATGTTGATGGTTACGGGGATGAGATTGATTTTTCAATTGAATATGAAAATGATAATTAAGTTACAGCAAAAAATATAGACATTTTTAATAAGGAACATCTCATCACACCCACCACGTCGAAGTGATAATCGTATGATTTGACACACTTGGACAGTCGAATGCCTAAGTCTCATTGTTTCTTAATATCGAAAAACCAATTATGGTTGAGGTCAACAGAGTTCATGACCTCAAGACCTTACTAGTTTTTTTAATATTAATAGAATCCGATATCGATATTTATCGTACCTTAAACAATACCTTCACAGGACGGACAGATTTTCTTTACCTACGATTGTACCTACAGACGCGGACCGCGCGTGTGGGGGTCGTTAACCTGTTGGTGCGTTAATATAACGTGTTGGAAATTTTAAAAATGAAAAATGCATTGTTTGTTCTTCATTACTGAAATTATTTTTTTACTAGCTGTGCCCCGCGGTTTCACCCTCGTTTTTGTCGTTTCCGTGGAAATACCAAGATAAAATATGGCCTATATTATAGCCTCCCCCAATAAATGGACTATTGAATATTTAAACACTTTTCATATCAGATCAGTCCTATGATTTTTGCAAAGCTTCTTGCACCGACCATTGGCTCATCTCTGCATCACCCAAGGTTTGACTGGTAGAAAATGCCTTAGGCATTAAGTCCGCCTATGTACCCATTGTGCATGAAGTTTAAATAAATAAATAAATAAATAAAAAATCAGTATTTGCCGACATTACCAAACTTTTCAGCTTTATAATATTAAGAGAAATATAGATTAACTTAAATTGTATAAGTCACAGGCTATCTATTTCTTCGACATTCAGCCAGACACGTAAGAATTACGACTACAGGCAGGAGTGTCCGTCCACATTAAACCGGGTTAAAATATTATTTTAAAGTACTTCTGTGTAAATTATATTTTCCGTTTTATTTTCTTGTGGCTGAAAAATATATTGATTGTTTCCGCAACCTGATCTTGACAACGCGACAAAGCCAACTATAGTTGGCTTGTGCGGAAAACAGTCTTGCCGTAAATCTAATCTATACTAATATTATAAAGAGGGAGAGGGAGGAGAGGCCATTTAATTGTGGGATAGCCATGCTTCGGCACGAATGGGTCGGCTCGACCGGAATGATACCACGGCCTCACAGAAAACCGGCGTGGAGAGGTGAGGTTACCGGAGGCCTAATCCTTACCCTCCCCTAATCTATCCTCATTCCCAAATCTCCAAAACCCTAATCACTAAAAGGTCGGCAACGCACTCATAACTCCTCCGTTGCGGGTGTCCATGGGCGGCGCTGATTGCTTACTATCAGGTAATCCGTCTGCTTGTTTGCCGACCAATTATTACATAAAAAAAAGGTAAAATTTGTAAGTTTGTAAATTTGTATATTTGTAAGTTTGTATGTAAGGGGTAATCTTTGGAACCACTGGTCGGATTCCCAAAAATCTTTCACTTATTGATAGCTACAATGTTCCCGAGTGCTACAGGCTATAAAACAACGAGCCCAGCAGCGACTGAAACCGTGCGAGAGTAGCTAGTCCTACATATTTAAATGTTTGCCCCTGTGATTTATTTATCGGTACGGCAAAAGATAATTAAATTGGAAATAGGACTCTTTTAAAATGAAAAGGTAAATCATTTGGAATCATTAGGATCCGAGGTATAAGTAATGTAAATGTAAGTAACAGCTTTGTCTTAAAATCTAGTTTAAATCTATCACTGTGTTGTTAGGTAGCCTAGACAGCACAGCTTCGTCCCTAAAACTAATATCTGTTATATTTTTTATAACAGAGTTAATATTGAATGCTATTAGCATAGCAAATGTACTTCGATATGTTTTTGAGAGGGATATGCCTCTCTCTGTCAATCTAAAATCACTAATAAATTTATTTGTGTCAAAAAATATAAGTTTGTCACTATGACAACATGTCAATTGGTGCAGTGTACTGTTAAGTACACCTATATGTCTATTTTTAGACTCTGATATGGTACTAGAATAGGGAAATGCACAAAGCATTATTTTTCCCAGTTTTAATTTTAATAACCTCTCGCGCCCGGCCTTAATCGAGGCCATGGTGCAGCGTGAGAGGAACTGGGAAGCTATCTCCTCCTTCTGCGAAGCAGTTATGCTCGCAAAGGAGGAGGCGGAGCGCGTGAGGGAACTATCCTCCTCGCGCCCCAGCCGCCGCAGAAGGCGACATTCCGGACGTCGGGGATCGAGAGATGATCTCCGGCCACCGTAAGCGCGGGTCTGCGGACGGCGAGTAAGGGTAGCTCGCCGCCCGTCCAGAACCGGACCCGAGCGTACGGCGCGTAGCGTTCCGCGCGCGCCTCAAAGAGCCAATAGACCACCACAGTCGGGGCCCTAAAGGGCTGATGCCGGGGCTGCGGGGTAAGCGCAATGAGGCACCGCGACCTCGGCCCAGAGCAGGAGAAGGAAAGGGGGGGTTTTTAGTCAGTAAGAGTCTGACACTCTCTCTCGCCTTACCCTGGGCGGGAGAAGTCATTGGATGATTTTCCCCTGACAAAAAAAAAAAAGGGTCAGTCTCAAGGTTCACTTTTTTATCTGGGTTCGGCAGCATTCTTGTTTGGCTTGTCACGTGCTTTAATTATCGGTGTGCGATAATCATCAAGGGCGCAGAGGAAGGCTTCATATAGTTCATCCGGTCGCTGGCATTGGAAGGCCCTTGCATTTGCTTGTAAGGCAGGCGGTAACCCTCTGATTATACACGAAACGCTAGCAGTATCAGAAAGGTTACAACGAAAGCACATGGGGATTTTATCCTGGTAATATTTTGTCATGGTTCCGTTCGGCATCTTCTTCCTGTTCATCATTTCTTCTAACAAAGCACTGAAGTCACGATGTTTGGGAAATGCTCTAACATACACTTCCATTCCTCTCAGGAATAGTTATAATCATCGAGTCTATTGTACCACGTACGTGCTTGACCACGTAGTTTATCTTGAAGGTGAAAAGATTTCATTTTGTCGCTCCAGCCGTGTATGTCTCCCAACTGTTCAATTTTCTTCAACCATACCGATACTGTGCAATCTTCTCCTTCAGGGTCGAATTCTGGGATAAGGGATGCCGCACGATGGCCTTTAAATTGGTTGAGCGGCAAGGTTTCGTCATTGACTTCTTGTATCGCCCTACCCACTTCGTTTTCTAGCATACTTTTAAGAAGTTTTCTAGCTGGTGGCGGTGGGAATTCTTCGTCTTCACTGATGTGGCCTTGCTCTTCTTCACTCCAGCCAGGCGAACGGACACCACAGCCCACAGATGCAGTAGGGCGATTACGCTTCATATCCCACTTCTGAGTGAAACGGAGATGAAATAATAACCGTATACACCTTACGAATAATCACAGCTATTTATTATTTATTAAAATAATATATTTTTTACACAATTGGGTAGAGTTTCGACGTATCTCGTATACAACTGCCAAATGTGTCACAAAATGAGCGGTTCGACTATTTATACTCTTCGGCCGTTGGGATGTGACGTCACTAACGGTCACTAACTGGCTTGACTGACAATCTCGGCATTGGCGTGGCATTGGCTTGGCTTGGCTTAGCTTGGCGTGGCTGGGCACGTGGCGTGGCGTGGCGTGGCGTGGCGTTACAAAATAGAAAATAAATATTATCGTGTATGTGTGTGTGTGTATGGACGAACAATATTGGTGTCGAGAAACAGTAGTGTTGACGAAATTTTAACTAAACTTATAAACCAGGGGATATAGTCACCTAAACATCCATTGATAATGCACTGGATCAAGAAGATCCATTATCTACAGGGATTTCTTAATTCTTTAATCCCGAGTGGCCTCCTACCACATTCGTCCATATCATTTGTTCTTTTTTTTAACAACTTGTCTCTGCATTGTTCTCACATAAGGGTACACTAATATATACTATAAATGTTATATTATTGAAATTGTAAAACAATTTAAAAAAAAAAAAGAGTAACGAATGGAGTTTCTTGCTCGTTCTTCTCCATTCGAATCTACAATTTGGAATGAGCACCTAGCTTCACTGACGAACAGACTGACAGACTACTTTTCTATTTTGACGTTTCAAAAGTACCTATTTATGGTTTAGTTGGAATAAATGATTTTGACTTTGACTTTGACTTTGAGGTCGCCGCCGCCGATCACTTCCCTGAGAACACGGCGGTGCTCAGCCCAAGCAGGGCACTCCGCCACCGTATGCTCCACCGTGTCCTCCAGCTACCCGCTGCCCTGGCTCTTCAATTACACAGCTTAAGTCGTCGACTGGATCGAACAGCAACATCAAGGAAGTTAAGCTAGTGCAAGATTATAATGACATTTACAAGAAGGTCGTGAAGGTAAACGGGATTTTTTTTGAAGTCTTACATTGACACTGGAAGTCAGGTAAATGTTATAAATGCAGACATTGCTGATATTTTGGCACTCAAAGTTATACCTAAGAGCACTATCCTAAAAGGCTTTTCTGGTGGTTTACTTACGAGCCGCGGAGAAGTAGAATTTAACCTAGAAATTGATGACATTCATGTTAGATGTTCTGCTCATATAACAGAAGCCGATATGCAGGACATTCAATTGTTAGTTGGTCAGCCAGTTATCAACGCTGATCATGTATCGTTGGTGGTGACCAATAGGACTGCTTCGTTAAGATTGGACCCTGACCCTTTTGCTGAACTTCAAGTAGTCGAAGATATTCAGAAATTTAACGTCGTGAAATCAAACAAAGAATCCTTGCCGCCCGGTATCTCCATCATCAAAGTGCGGGTGCTGGGCAATACCGACGAAGATGATGTCTGCACAGCGCCACGCCACTATGAACTGCATGGAGTTTCCTATTCGCTACCAGCTACGTTACTTCGAGGCGGAGAGGGCTTCATGAAGGTTATCAACACCGGTACCAAATACATAGAGTGGGAAGTCGGCCAGGTCCTCGCACGAGCAGGTATCTGCAACCAATCTGCGATCCAGCCAAGCCAGGTGAATTTAGCCAAGCCAATATTATCTTGCTTGTCAAGCATTTTGCCAAATAAGCCAAACGGTTTAGCCACTAGTTTTTCCAATTCGTATGGCCTTACAGTCCCGTCTGCTACGATTTTAACAACTAATAAAATCACTAATGATACTATAGCAGTACCTATATCCGAAATCAATATGGGGAGCTTAAATAAAGACGAGCGTGATAGTTTAATACATTTATTATTACAATATAAAAACACCTTTGCATGTGACACAAAAGATCTCGGTTGCACTAATTTGTTAGACATGAAAATAAGGCTTACCACTCGGCAACCGATATGTCGTCAACCTTATAGGTTATCGCACACTGAACAACTAATAGTAAATTCTAAAGTTCGTGGTTTACTAGACGCCGGCATTATTAAAGAATCCGAGTCAAATTATGCTTCTCCTGTTATCTTAGTAAAGAAAAAGAACGGTGATAGTCGGTTATGTATGTATATTATCGTGCTCTGAACTCAATCACTATAAAAGACGTCCGTCCGAAATCCGTTACCAAACATCGACGATCAAGTTTCAAAGTTGGCTGGTATCAAGTACTTTACGTTTACTTTAAGTTTTTAAGTCTCGATATGGCCCAAGGTTATCACCAATTACGAATTGCACCTGAAGACACTCGCGAAACTGCGTTTATAACACCTCAGGGTCATTATGAGTATATGCGCGTTCCGTTTGGTTTAGCCAATGCCCCTCAGTTTTTATGCGAATGATCAGTAAAATAGTTGATTCCATTCGTTCCCAGACGTCGCAAACTGACAGTTCTAATAGTGAAATTCTTGCATTTTTAGATGATTTATTACTACCCTCACTTGATTTTGGTTCTGGTATAAAAAAGTTAAAATCGGTGTTGCAAAAGTTTGAATCAGAAAATTTAAAACTAAATATGAAAAAGTGCTCTTATTTACAACAGAAAGTGACTTACTTAGGACATGAAATTTCCCATGAAGGTGTGCAACCGGCAGAACTAAAATTAATTGCAGTTTCGTGATTTCCTGTACCAAGTAATGTATATGAAGTACGTCAATTTATAGGCCTTTGTAGTTACTTCCGAAAATTTATATATAAATTCGCGGTTATAGCTCGTCCATTAACGGAATTAACTAAGAAAAATGTACCGTGGGTATGGAGTGATAGACAGGCCGATAGTTTTAACGAACTGAAAACGTGTTTATATTCTAAACCAGTGTTAGCTTTGTATGACCCTACTTTGTGTTGTATTGTCTATGCTCAGTGTCTATGATTAGTAACACTAATCAGTGTCGCACTATTATTGTCTATGTCGTCATATCACTATAAAGAGGGTGGCCGAGCAAGTGTCGGCCATTGACAATGTAACTCTGGTGCAGTGAGCTGCAAGACTGTATACTATATAATTAAAGTCAAGTATCCAAGATCCAAGTCTTTCAATTATAATACATGGTGTCAGAAGTGCAAAGAACAATAAGAAAAATTTATTTCACGTAAGTCGGTCACAAAAATGGACCAGTCGAGTTCCGAGCCATGCGGCGTGGGCGACCAAGATGGCGTCCAAAGTCTCAACACAAGGATGAAATCCTTGAATATTTCGTCGGATTCCACGAACAACAATGCGGAAGCGTGGAAACGGTGGTCACAGCAGCTGGACCTATATATGCTCGCCACGGGCTTAGACAGGGCGCCCGAGAGGAGAAAGGTAGCTGTACTGCTGCATCTGATAGGTGAGAAAGGCCTTAACATTTTCAACACCTTTAACCTCACTATCGAAAAAACCACGCTTGCCGAAGTGAAGCAGAAATTCAATAATTTTTTTGAACCCCGGAGGAACATAACCATGTGTCGTCACATGTTCTTTACGAGGAGGCAGAAGCAATCCGAGTCCATCGAAGGATTCCTGACAGACTTGGAAAATAAGAGCCAGGATTGTGAATTTGGTACGCTCAAGGAGTCCCTCATCAGGGATATTTTTAATGCCAATCTGTACATAGACCTGGCACATGTCCGTCAGAGATTGCTTCAGGAGCCTGATCTGACATATCCAGCCCAGCGCAGGGAGTTCAATGCAGGTCATGTAATTCATTTGGTCATTTCGCTAAATTTTGCTTTAAAAATAAAAATGTAAGTCGTTTAGAGTCGTTTAATTCAAATAGTAACAGTAGTCAGGACCAGTATTTCATTGGAACATTAAATAGTCATTGTCAAAGTCATATAAAGTCAAATAAAAGTAAAAAATATAGTCACTATAATGTAGTGTCAAGTAAAAAGTCAGTCAGCACACAGTCACATCGTCAGTCCTCACTATCACCACCACAGTTAAATTGTCAATCACCATCACCACCACAATTACATTGTCAATCACCATCGGAATGGTCTCATAAAGATCAATTACAGTTGAGGAATGATTCCGGTGATGAAACTTATGTCCTGTCTGAGAGATCTCACCGAGACTCATATTGTCAATCTGAGAAAATCATTCTCATGTCAAATTTCTGTGATGATAATGGTGATGATGTCATGTCTAAGAGGTCTAAAAAGAACCTCGGTGATGAAAGCAGTCACCTGTCTGAGAAACTAAATTTTTACTCAAATTTCTGTGATGATAGTGGTGATAATGTCATGTCTAAGAGGTCTAAAAAGAACCTCGGTGATGAAAACAGTCACCGTCTGAGAAATATAATCTCATGTCATATGGTCATAATTTAAACAAATGTTGTGATAGTCAAAGTGTGTATCTCAATGATGAGTACAGACACATGTCTGAGGAATCACCTCACACGCTCACACCACCACATCAAAGTCATCAGTCATTGAACAACATTAATACAGTTCAATCAGAACCTAACATTAACAAAAGTAAACAGTCCTGGAATATTAATTTAAAAGTAGGTAATTTAAAATTTAATTGCATCATAGATTCAGGAGCTGATTTAAACATTATGTCGAAACAAACGTTTAATTATTTAAAACATAAGCTTAAACAGTTGTCAATTGTCAAAAGTCATATAAATGTCATAGGATTTAGTGGCAAATCGATACCCATTATGGGAAAGGTCAATATTAAATGCAATTTAATATTAAATAATAACAATGTCAGTGAGAACATAGTTTTCATAGTCGCAAATTTAGAGTGTCCCAATGTCTTAGGTCTTCCTACATGTGAAAGGTTAGGAATAATTAAAAGAGTTTTTTCAGTGTCTAAACAAAATTTTTGTCAACAAATTCTAACAAGATACAATGATGTGTTCCAGGGTCTTGGCTGTCTACCTCCTGTCTGTCACCTGAAACGCAAACCTGATGCAGTACCATGTGTGGACCCTCCCAGGAGAGTACCATTTGCGTTACTTGGAAAACTACGCGAGGAGTTGGATCGCATGGAGAGCATGAAAGTCATAGAAAAAGTCACTAAGCCTACTGAGTGGGTGAATAGTATAGTTATAACTGTAAAAAGTTCAGGTCAGTTACGAATTTGTTTAGATCCTAGAAATTTAAATAAAAATATTATAAGGGAAATATATCCACTTAAGTAAATTGATGAGATAAGATCGCAACTAGTTGGAGCTGTTTGTTTTTCTCATTTAGATGCATTTTCGTTTTTGGATGTTAAAATTAGATGAATATAGTTCTAAATTATGTACTTTTCAAACACCATTTGGTAGATATAAATATTTAAGGTTACCTTTTGGAATAAATGCATCATCAGAAATATTTCAAAGAGTTATGATGAATTTGTTTGGTGATTTGGAAGGAGTCTTAATATTCATCGATGACATTCTAGTCTATGGCCCAAATGAGTCCGTACATAATGAGAGATTACATAAAGTTATGCAAAGAGCACGTCAAGTTAATTTAAAATTTAACAAATCTAAATGTAAATTTCTAGTTTCTGAAGTCTGTTTCTTAGGTTATATCTTTAGTAAAGAAGGTGCAAGAGTTGAAAAAGTTAAAGCAATTGTCAATATGCCTACACCAAAAAAATGTCAAAGAATTACAAAGAATATTAGGTATGATCAATTATTTAGGTTCCTTTATTAGTAATTTGTCAGAAAAAACTCAAATTTTAAGAAATCTTTTGAAAAAGGATTCTGTCTGGTCTTGGGATGAAAATCACAATAAATGTCTTAAGGGTTTAATAGATGAAATCACAAAGTCACCTGTCTTAGCTCACTATAACCCCAATATTCCATTAGTCTTGTCAGTAGATTCGTCTAAGTCAGCATTGGGAGCAGTCATTTTACAAAATAATAAACCCATTGCTTATAGTTCTAAAACTTTAACCACAACCCAGTCAAGGTATGCTCAAATAGAGAAAGAATTGCTTGCAATTCAATTTGGTTGTGAAAAATTTCACCAGTATGTATATGGTCACAGAGTTACAGTTCACACAGATCACAAACCTTTAGTCTACCTGTTTGATAAACCATTACATGATGTACCAGCTAGGTTACAGCGAATGATGTTAACTTTGCAAAAGTATGATTTGAAAGTTATACAAGTCCCAGGTAAACAAATGTTCATATCTGATACTTTGTCGAGAGCAGCCTTAAAAGATCATTATATTCCAGAGAATGAGTCTGAAATAACCTGTCATGTCAATTTAATGCATTCAAATTTAGCAATCACTAAGGATTACAGTACAAAATTGTCACAACAAACTTATAAAGATGAAAGTTTGCAATTGTTAAAGAAATACTATTATGAAGGATGGCCAAAAAGTAAGAATAAAGTTAGTCAGTTAGTGAAACCATATTGGAATATACAAGCTGAAATACGTGTAGTTAAAGATTTGTTATTTAAAGGATCAAAATTAATAGTACCACAGTCTATGTATAAAGAAATGTTGGATAAAATTCATGAAGGTCACCAAGGAATAAATAAATGTCTTAAATTAGCTAGAGATTCTTTATATTGGCCAAACATGTCAGTTGATATTAAAAATTTAGTAGAACAATGTCTTATATTTGCAAAATTTAAACCTGCTAACCAAAAAGAGCCATTACAAAGTTTTGAAATTAACAAATATCCATGGCAACAAGTTGGTATTGATTTAATGTACTTTGATGGTCTTTCTTATTTAATTGTTACAGATTATTATTCTAAATACATAGCTTTGTTAAATAAGAATAGTACAGCCAAAAATGTAATTACACATTTAAAGTCGATTTTTGCCCGTCATGGTATACCTTTGTCATTAGTGTCTGACGGTGGACCTCCTTTCCAATCTTTAGAATTTAAAAACTTCTTACATGAATGGGACATAGAACATGTTGTTACTATTCCATATCATGCACAGTCTAATTGTCAAGCTGAAAGTTCAGTTAAAATTGTCAAAAATATGTTGAAAAAATGTAAAGAAAATTCGTCTGATCCTTATATAGCTTTGTTGCAATATAGAAACACACCTAAGAATAATTTACCGTCCCCAGCTCAACTCTTAATATCTAGGAATTTAAGAGACAATGTTCCTAAGTCGTATAAAAAATTAAAACCAAAGGTAGTATAACATTTAAAGATTACAAAGAATGTGTAACTAAGATAAATAATAATGATAATAAGTCTAAATATTATAATAGAAGTGCTAAGCCTTTACCATTGTTATATCCCAATGATCATGTCTATTTCAAAAGACAACCTAATTATAATTGGGAACAGGCTATTGTCAAGCAAAGGCTGGCAAATAATAGGTCATATGTCGTTGAGGATGTCAATGCTATCCAACTCGTCGTCGTCGTCTTTGTCATCGCAAGGGAGAGAGGATGGTGACAGACAGAAGGCTGGACCTCAAGAACTCTCATCTCGATCCTCAAGTAGTCAAATTGTTACACGTTCAGGTCGTATTGTAAAGCCCACAAGAAGGCTAATAGAAGAAATAGATTAAGTATATTTTGTAATCTTATATGTTGTAAATTAAGTACCTAGTCAAGTTATATAAGTATAAGTCGTATAAAATATTGTCAAGTTGTCATAGTGATAAGTCTGTTTTGTAAAGGGTTAATTTAAACTTAACAAGGGGGATGTTGTATTGTCTATGATTAGTAACACTAATCAGTGTCGCACTATTATTGTCTATGTCGTCATATCACTATAAAGAGGGTGGCCGAGCAAGTGTCGGCCATTGACAATGTAACTCTGGTGCAGTGAGCTGCAAGACTGTATACTATATAATTAAAGTCAAGTATCCAAGATCCAAGTCTTTCAATCATAATACACTTTGGATATAGAAATTCATACAGATGCATGCAAATTAGGAATAGCAGAAATTTTATTACAAAAGCAGTCCGACGACACTTTGCGTCCTGTCATGTATTTTAGCCGAGTGACGTCTAGGGAGGAAACTATGTATCATAGCTACGAGCTCGAAACATTAGCGGTCGTAGAATCGTTGCGTAAATTTCGGATTTACGTAGTAGGTAAACACGTAAAAGTAGTCACCGACTGTACTGCCGTTCGAGCTACCCTTACTAAACGCGACATTATACCGCGTATTGCGCGATGGTGGCTTTTAATTCAGGAATACGATATTAGCGTAGAATATAGACCGGGTGAACGAATGAAACATGTCGATGCGTTAAGTAGGAATCTAATTGATGCTGTAAATATTAATCGTTTGGATGTTACTGATTGGTTTTATACAGTTCAATATCAAGATGACAAATTAAAAAATATTATAGACAAATTAAAAGCCGGATCAGCTGAACGGGATACGTTAATTGATCGACTTCCTCAATTATGTGTTTAGATGAGAGATTATATAGAAAGACGGTCGATGGAAATCGACTTGTAGTGCCTAGGGCAGCTAGGTGGAAAATACTTCAAATGCATCATGACGAAATAGGACATGTAGGATTAAAACGATACACAGATTTAATTAAAAATAATTTTTGGTTCGCTAAATGAAATGACAAGAGTATCAGACTCTTACTGACTAAAAACCCCCCCCCGTTCCTTCTCCTGATCTGGGCCGAGGTCGCGGTGCCTCATTGCGCTTACCCCGCAGCCCCGGCTAAACATCAGCCCTTTAGGGCCCCGACTGTGGTGGTCTATTGGCTCTTTGAGGCGCGCGCGGAACGCTACGCGCCGTACGCTCGGGTCCGGTTCTGGTCGGGCGGCGAGCTACCCTTACTCGCCGTAGACCCGCGCTTAGGGTGGCCGGAGTTCATTTCTCGATCCCCTACTCCCGGAATGTCGCCTACTGCGGTGGCTGGGGCGCGAGGAGGATAGTTCCCTCACGCGCTCCGCCTCCTCCTTTGCGAGCATAACTGCTTCGCAGAAGGAGGAGATAGCTTCCCAGTTCCTCTCACGCTGCACCATGGCCTCGATTAAGGCCGGGCGCGAGAGGTCGCCGCCACCGATCACTTCCCTGAGAACACGGCGGTGCTCAGCCCAAGCAGGGCACTCCGCCACCGTATGCTCCACCGTGTCATATTTGTAGTGCTGTGCTAACAATAACAGGCAATAACAGTATCGTAATCTGTTCTTATATAGTTATACTTAATAAAATAACACGTTTTGTTTTTCATTTTAAGAATTGAAAAATTGATTATGGAACATTTTGACCGAGATATCAGGATTGATTTTGTAATTGATAATAATATAAATATACATGAAGGCGAAGATGATGATGAAGACACCACCTCCTCAAGCGAATCGGAGTCTGATTAATATTCTGTACGCACGTTCAATTCAATGTACTTTATTGCATAGAAATAAAGATGCGTGCAGGACAAAGAAAGGTTATGAATATATGTTAGTTATAACTGACGCTTTTTCAAAATTTGTTATTGCAGAATGCAGTTGATCAGTTAATTCAGTTGAAACAATTAGAATATTTAAAAGAATATTCGCCTTATTTGGCTATCCGGATAGAGTAGTAACTGACCATGGCAAGGCATTTACCAGTAGGTATTTTAAGAAATTTGCTAGTGATAAGCAGTTTAAACATACGCTAAATGCAATTGCGTGCCCTCGTGCCAATGGGCAAGTTGAGCGCACCAATCGCGCAATATTAAATGCTCTACGTGCATCTGACCCTAGTGAATTTGGGGGATAAATAATACTTTAAATGATACTACCGGGTTTAAGCCTTATGATTTTATGTTTGCGCGTAGTGGCAGGCCAGTGTGTGATGTATCCATCCCAGACCAAGTATGTGAATCGACTCAAGTGAAACGTAGCAAGGCCAGTACACGTATCAATAAAGCTAGCGATAGGATGAAACGTAACTTTGATAAACGTCGCAAAAATTGACATGTATATAAGAAAGGAGAATTAGTATTATGGAGGCAGGCGCCTACTAGTAGTGCTGCTAGGGTCAACACAAAGCTGGACGACTTGTATTCAGGCCCCTATACAATAACTAAAGTGCTTGGTAATGACAGATACAGGATTAGAAGCATTAAGGGATTGAGAGGTTACAAAAACTTTACGGGGCTTGTTTCAGCAGACTCTCTGCGACCATATCGTAGCATAGCTCCTGTATCTGACAGTGCCAGCAGTTCTGATGACCAACTAGAGACTGAAGATTTAATTGACCTTAGAGATAATTTATAGAATCAGGCGTTACTTTGCGGAAATCCATGACATTAAATGTTAGGGAAAATATTTAGTTTCAATTCCGCGACAAAAATCCAGGCTTGTTGCAGGATGCAATCCCACTCCTATGCAATCATGCATATGCACATGCAGCAAGGGTAAACATGCATATGCACACATACACAAAACGGAAAAACATGCCACGCAATCAAACCTATACTCGACACGTGTTTCGCCCCTCCACAGGGCATCCTCAGGAGATGTTGACTCGACGAGCGCTCGGCTGCGAATGAGCTAGTACGACAGCTCTCGCCTCTTATATAGTGTCGTGATGACACATAATCGATACAAACGTCTTTGTATCGATTGCATCGATTACACAATCGATACAATCGACACAAACGTCATTGTGACGCCTGCATCGACCATGATCTACCTGTAATCACACTTAAAAGAGGGGATGTAATTAAGTTTGTTTGCTCATTCAACAGTGTAAAATTACTATTATTATTATGTTTGGAGATTTCTAACTGCTCCAACACACACAACCGGAAATTTTTATCACAAACATGCAGAATAGTATACGTGTTATTGTCGCTCAAGGAATGGCCGGTGTCAATTAAATGTTTAGCGAAATGTGACTTGTCTGGATGGCCATTCCTGTAAGCGGCAATATGCTCCTTAAATCTAACCTCAAAATTACGGCCTGTCTGACCCACATAGACCCCGTTACATTCGTTGCAAATTAATTTGTAAATACCGGATTTTTTTGAATTTTGTAATTTATCTTTACCGTTACAAAGATTACGTAAATTGTGATCTGATCGAAAAGTAACGAAAACATTGTGTTTTTTAAGAATATTTGCGATTTTATCAGAAATGGGGCCTATGTAAGACAGACTACCGACATACTTGTTAATTCGTTCGGGGGTACATGCATAAAGTAGTGAGCGAGCCCTGTCATTCTGTTTTTTCTGAATAATATTATCGATAACTTGTTTTGAATACCCGTTTGAAATCGCGATTTGATATAATATTTTAAGTTCTTTGACATAATTATCTGTGGAAAGTGGGACTGACATTAAGCGATGGACATAGCTGCGGAAGGCTGCTAGTTTGTGTTGTGATGGGTGACAAGAAGAAGCGGGAATTGTTGTGTCGGTATGAGTGGGTTTACGGTAAATTTGGAAATCGAGTTTGTTATTAACTCTAGTGATTGTTAAATCGAGAAAATGGAGGGATTGGTTGGACTCTAATTCTAATTTGAATTTAATTTTGGGGTGGAAAGTGTTAAGTTTATTAACAAATATATTTAATTGACGAATAGTACCCGTCCAACAGATAATTATGTCGTCTACGTATCTATAATAAAACAGAATGTTGGGCTCGCCCACCACATATTTACATTCAAAGTAGTCCATAAATACTTCCGCCATTAGAGGACTCAATGGTGATCCCATTGCTAACCCCTCTTTTTGGCGAAAATATTCATTATTAAAACAAAAATAATTTTGTTGCATGCAAATACGTGTGAGGTCAAGAAGGTCATGCATTTCTCCAGGGTGTAAACGTTGTCTCTCCAAATGGTTCCCCAAAATACGAAGGCACTCTTCAAATGGAATATTTGTAAATAAACTGTCAACATCCAATGATAATAATTTTGAATTGGGAGGAATGTTGACATTTTTTATTTTTTCAATTAAATTTAAACTATTTTTTAAGCTATATTTTGGTGAAAAAGAAGACTTAATTTTTAATAAGTTATTGAGATGTTTAGCCACATCGTATGTTGGGGCACCAATGTAAGAGACAACGGGGCGAATTGGGATGTTATCTTTATGAGTTTTGGGTAAGCCATACAAAAAAGGAGAACGCGGGTTCATAGGGATTTTATATTTAAACTGATCTGGAGAAATACATGACATGTTATTAATAGCATTCTTCAACTCAACGGTAAATTTTTTGGTGGGGTCGGAACTAAGACGTTCGAAATCCTCCCCCTGGATAACGTCGTTAACCTTCTGGTGGTAAGCAGTTTTATCTAAAATGACTACAGTATTGCCTTTATCGGCTTTTGTAATTATTAAATTATCTTGATTAATTTTGGTTTGCAATGACCGATATATTTGTAATTCAGAATTATTTTTAGGAAATGAGGTAGATGAAACTTTTTTAATCTGAACTGCCACCTGATGTTTAACGGCGCTATCCACTTTACTTCTAACACAAGCCATTTCTGAATCCACCACCAAAGTTTCGAGCGATTTCTGGGATAACCGTGGTCTGATGTTATA
Source organism: Spodoptera exigua (assembly GCA_902829305.4). Classification (NCBI taxonomy): domain Eukaryota; kingdom Metazoa; phylum Arthropoda; class Insecta; order Lepidoptera; family Noctuidae; genus Spodoptera; species Spodoptera exigua. The sequence goes on along the minus strand of CADEPN050000004.1, from coordinate 127,374 downwards.
TTTTAAGCCTTTTTCTAATAAAGAGATCTCCGAAGAGGAAAATGGGGTATTCGTATAATTTTTAACGCGTGGATAAAAAGTATGAATCGTATCTAAATCATTATTATCTGGATGATTAATATTACTATTCCGGTTATCCCGAGATAATCGCTCCAACTTCCTACTCTGTGTTATATATTTATCATGCGCTACTTGGGAGGCGAAGTCCCGGGCTTTGTTATCTAAAATATCAAACTCCACATTGTGTAGTTTGTAACTCAATTCTGAGTACAAAACCTTCAAGTGGAGCTTGATATTGTCCCTAACTGAAAACCAATGCCTACATTCCTCATTCAACCACACCTGTTTGGCCTTCACCAAAGCTAAACTACTTGACCGGCTGTGTGTGTTGGTATGTATATTAATATAATGGGGAAATACTTTTAATTGTTTACACTGTTGATTGAACCAAACGTTTTGAGAAGCTAAGCGATGGAGTTTTGTCAACTTGATGTAAAGTTTTGCCTGCTCAGCTATACCTGCCGACTTAAGATAATTTATAGAATCAGGCGTTACTTTGCGGAAATCCATGACATTAAATGTTAGGGAAAATATTTAGTTTCAATTCCGCGACAAAAATCCAGGCTTGTTGCAGGATGCAATCCCACTCCTATGCAATCATGCATATGCACATGCAGCAAGGGTCCCACCCTCCCGCCCACATGCATATGCACACATACACAAAACGGAAAAACATGCCACGCAATCAAACCTATACTCGACACGTGTTTCGCCCCTCCACAGGGCATCCTCAGGAGATGTTGACTCGACGAGCGCTCGGCTGCGAATGAGCTAGTACGACAGCTCTCGCCTCTTATATAGTGTCGTGATGACACATAATCGATACAAACGTCTTTGTATCGATTGCATCGATTACATAATCGATACAATCGACACAAACGTCATTGTGACGCCTGCATCGACCATGATCTACCTGTAATCACACTTAAAAGAGGGGATGTAATTAAGTTTGTTTGCTCATTCAACAGTGTAAAATTACTATTATTATTATGTTTGGAGATTTCTAACTGCTCCAACACACACAACCGGAAATTTTTATCACAAACATGCAGAATAGTATACGTGTTATTGTCGCTCAAGGAATGGCCGGTGTCAATTAAAACCTTTACACCCTGGAGAAATGCATGACCTTCTTGACCTCACACGTATTTGCATGCAACAAAATTATTTTTGTTTTAATAATGAATATTTTCGCCAAAAAGAGGGGTTAGCAATGGGATCACCATTGAGTCCTCTAATGGCGGAAGTATTTATGGACTACTTTGAATGTAAATATGTGGTGGGCGAGCCCAACATTCTGTTTTATTATAGATACGTAGACGACATAATTATCTGTTGGACGGGTACTATTCGTCAATTAAATATTTTTGTTAATAAACTTAACACTTTCCACCCCAAAATTAAATTCAAATTAGAATTAGAGTCCAACCAATCCCTCCATTTTCTCGATTTAACAATCACTAGAGTTAATAACAAACTCGATTTCCAAATTTACCGTAAACCCACTCATACCGACACAACAATTCCCGCTTCTTCTTGTCACCCATCACAACACAAACTAGCAGCCTTCCGCAGCTATGTCCATCGCTTAATGTCAGTCCCACTTTCCACAGATAATTATGTCAAAGAACTTAAAATATTATATCAAATCGCGATTTCAAACGGGTATTCAAAACAAGTTATCGATAATATTATTCAGAAAAAACAGAATGACAGGGCTCGCTCACTACTTTATGCATGTACCCCCGAACGAATTAACAAGTATGTCGGTAGTCTGTCTTACATAGGCCCCATTTCTGATAAAATCGCAAATATTCTTAAAAAACACAATGTTTTCGTTACTTTTCGATCAGATCACAATTTACGTAATCTTTGTAACGGTAAAGATAAATTACAAAATTCAAAAAAATCCGGTATTTACAAATTAATTTGCAACGAATGTAACGGGGTCTATGTGGGTCAGACAGGCCGTAATTTTGAGGTTAGATTTAAGGAGCATATTGCCGCTTACAGGAATGGCCATCCAGACAAGTCACATTTCGCTAAACATTTAATTGACACCGGCCATTCCTTGAGCGACAATAACACGTATACTATTCTGCATGTTTGTGATAAAAATTTCCGGTTGTGTGTGTTGGAGCAGTTAGAAATCTCCAAACATAATAATAATAGTAATTTTACACTGTTGAATGAGCAAACAAACTTAATTACATCCCCTCTTTTAAGTGTGATTACAGGTAGATCATGGTCGATGCAGGCGTCACAATGACGTTTGTGTCGATTGTATCGATTGTGTAATCGATGCAATCGATACAAAGACGTTTGTATCGATTATGTGTCATCACGACACTATATAAGAGGCGAGAGCTGTCGTACTAGCTCATTCGCAGCCGAGCGCTCGTCGAGTCAACATCTCCTGAGGATGCCCTGTGGAGGGGCGAAACACGTGTCGAGTATAGGTTTGATTGCGTGGCATGTTTTTCCGTTTTGTGTATGTGTGCATATGCATGTGGGCGGGAGGGTGGGACCCTTGCTGCATGTGCATATGCATGATTGCATAGGAGTGGGATTGCATCCTGCAACAAGCCTGGATTTTTGTCGCGGAATTGAAACTAAATATTTTCCCTAACATTTAATGTCATGGATTTCCGCAAAGTAACGCCTGATTCTATAAATTATCTTAAGTCGGCAGGTATAGCTGAGCAGGCAAAACTTTACATCAAGTTGACAAAACTCCATCGCTTAGCTTCTCAAAACGTTTGGTTCAATCAACAGTGTAAACAATTAAAAGTATTTCCCCATTATATTAATATACATACCAACACACACAGCCGGTCAAGTAGTTTAGCTTTGGTGAAGGCCAAACAGGTGTGGTTGAATGAGGAATGTAGGCATTGGTTTTCAGTTAGGGACAATATCAAGCTCCACTTGAAGGTTTTGTACTCAGAATTGAGTTACAAACTACACAATGTGGAGTTTGATATTTTAGATAACAAAGCCCGGGACTTCGCCTCCCAAGTAGCGCATGATAAATATATAACACAGAGTAGGAAGTTGGAGCGATTATCTCGGGATAACCGGAATAGTAATATTAATCATCCAGATAATAATGATTTAGATACGATTCATACTTTTTATCCACGCGTTAAAAATTATACGAATACCCAATTTTCCTCTTCGGAGATCTCTTTATTAGAAAAAGGCTTAAAATATAACATCAGACCACGGTTATCCCAGAAATCGCTCGAAACTTTGGTGGTGGATTCAGAAATGGCTTGTGTTAGAAGTAAAGTGGATAGCGCCGTTAAACATCAGGTGGCAGTTCAGATTAAAAAAGTTTCATCTACCTCATTTCCTAAAAATAATTCTGAATTACAAATATATCGGTCATTGCAAACCAAAATTAATCAAGATAATTTAATAATTACAAAAGCCGATAAAGGCAATACTGTAGTCATTTTAGATAAAACTGCTTACCACCAGAAGGTTAACGACGTTATCCAGGGGGAGGATTTCGAACGTCTTAGTTCCGACCCCACCAAAAAATTTACCGTTGAGTTGAAGAATGCTATTAATAACATGTCATGTATTTCTCCAGATCAGTTTAAATATAAAATCCCTATGAACCCGCGTTCTCCTTTTTTGTATGGCTTACCCAAAACTCATAAAGATAACATCCCAATTCGCCCCGTTGTCTCTTACATTGGTGCCCCAACATACGATGTGGCTAAACATCTCAATAACTTATTAAAAATTAAGTCTTCTTTTTCACCAAAATATAGCTTAAAAAATAGTTTAAATTTAATTGAAAAAATAAAAAATGTCAACATTCCTCCCAATTCAAAATTATTATCATTGGATGTTGACAGTTTATTTACAAATATTCCATTTGAAGAGTGCCTTCGTATTTTGGGGAACCATTTGGAGAGACAACGTTTACACCCTGGAGAAATGCATGACCTTCTTGACCTCACACGTATTTGCATGCAACAAAATTATTTTTGTTTTAATAATGAATATTTTCGCCAAAAAGAGGGGTTAGCAATGGGATCACCATTGAGTCCTCTAATGGCGGAAGTATTTATGGACTACTTTGAATGTAAATATGTGGTGGGCGAGCCCAACATTCTGTTTTATTATAGATACGTAGACGACATAATTATCTGTTGGACGGGTACTATTCGTCAATTAAATATTTTTGTTAATAAACTTAACACTTTCCACCCCAAAATTAAATTCAAATTAGAATTAGAGTCCAACCAATCCCTCCATTTTCTCGATTTAACAATCACTAGAGTTAATAACAAACTCGATTTCCAAATTTACCGTAAACCCACTCATACCGACACAACAATTCCCGCTTCTTCTTGTCACCCATCACAACACAAACTAGCAGCCTTCCGCAGCTATGTCCATCGCTTAATGTCAGTCCCACTTTCCACAGATAATTATGTCAAAGAACTTAAAATATTATATCAAATCGCGATTTCAAACGGGTATTCAAAACAAGTTATCGATAATATTATTCAGAAAAAACAGAATGACAGGGCTCGCTCACTACTTTATGCATGTACCCCCGAACGAATTAACAAGTATGTCGGTAGTCTGTCTTACATAGGCCCCATTTCTGATAAAATCGCAAATATTCTTAAAAAACACAATGTTTTCGTTACTTTTCGATCAGATCACAATTTACGTAATCTTTGTAACGGTAAAGATAAATTACAAAATTCAAAAAAATCCGGTATTTACAAATTAATTTGCAACGAATGTAACGGGGTCTATGTGGGTCAGACAGGCCGTCATTTTGAGGTTAGATTTAAGGAGCATATTGCCGCTTACAGGAATGGCCATCCAGACAAGTCACATTTCGCTAAACATTTAATTGACACCGGCCATTCCTTGAGCGACAATAACACGTATACTATTCTGCATGTTTGTGATAAAAATTTCCGGTTGTGTGTGTTGGAGCAGTTAGAAATCTCCAAACATAATAATAATAGTAATTTTACACTGTTGAATGAGCAAACAAACTTAATTACATCCCCTCTTTTAAGTGTGATTACAGGTAGATCATGGTCGATGCAGGCGTCACAATGACGTTTGTGTCGATTGTATCGATTGTGTAATCGATGCAATCGATACAAAGACGTTTGTATCGATTATGTGTCATCACGACACTATATAAGAGGCGAGAGCTGTCGTACTAGCTCATTCGCAGCCGAGCGCTCGTCGAGTCAACATCTCCTGAGGATGCCCTGTGGAGGGGCGAAACACGTGTCGAGTATAGGTTTGATTGCGTGGCATGTTTTTCCGTTTTGTGTATGTGTGCATATGCATGTTTACCCTTGCTGCATGTGCATATGCATGATTGCATAGGAGTGGGATTGCATCCTGCAACAAGCCTGGATTTTTGTCGCGGAATTGAAACTAAATATTTTCCCTAACATTTAATGACCTTAGAGAGTTAAAGCTTATACAAACTATGTGCTTCATTGCGGGAGCAATTGTTGCAGGATGGCGACTGTAACGGCACGCCACGCCACGCCACGCCAAGCTAAGCCAAGCCAAGCCAATGCCACGCCAATGCCGAGATTGTCAGTCAAGCCAGTTAGTGACCGTTAGTGACGTCACATCCCAACGGCCGAAGAGTATAAATAGTCGAACCGCTCATTTTGTGACACATTTGGCTGTTGTATGCGAGATAGGTCGAAACTCTACCCAATTGTGTAAAAAATATATTATTTTAATAAATAATAAATAGCTGTGATTATTCGTAAGGTGTATACGTTTATTATTTCATCTCCGTTTCAATTTCGACGTTATCTAGGTAAACTTTTGATATTAATGCTAGTCACTTTTCTCCTAAATCTTGATCAATAGGTATTTTATTTTCAAAATGAGGTACTTTTCCTTCTCCAATTAAAAGTAACTTCAAAGGAAAACTTGTACTACCTCCTCCCAAATGTGCTCTCATGTTCGTACATAGTTTTAAGGTATGAACAAATTTCCAGAATAGAGGACTTTTGAGGCAATTTTTTACAATGTCTGCTCTTAGTAGGCTGCGCGACGTCGCCGCGTCCGCGCACGCTGCTCATGAGGAAGAACCCCTCTGTGGTTCGAAACTAGTAGAGCTTTTCTCAATATTTACACGTGAGTAACCTGCCATTTTTAGTTAATTTAGTATGTCTCACGATAGTTATTATAAAAACATGTCTGCTCTTGTTCCTCCTTCTACTACTGGTAAAGTTTGCCGAAAATCCCCAGCAAACATGACAGTAATCACACATGAGCTCTATGGGTCATGGTACATTCATCCCAGATTATTAAAGTGACCTCTTGCAAAACTTTTCCTAAAGGGCCATTTTTACGATTAGAGCACACGCTATCTGTTTGTAACGAAACGGTTAGGGGCAGTGTAAAAGTGGAATGAGCTGTGCGTCCCCCAGCTAATAAAGTTGCCTGGAAGCGAAGACGCTCGCGCACGTCTACAGTTTGCGCGCAGACGCGCGTCGCTGGGTCGAGGATCCTCTGCCGCGCCAAATTAGTGTGTGGCGGAATGAGCTCCGGCGAGATCTCATGGCAGAGTGGAAGCAACACCTGTCGCAACCGAGGCCCGGCCCTCGCTGTTAAAGCAGCGGTAAGACCCCTCTTGGAAGAGTGGCTTGAGAGATGCCACGGTGTCCTCACCTTCCGCCTGACGCAGGTGCTTACCGGGCACGGAAGCTTCGGTAAGTTCCTGTTTCGGATTCAGCGGAAGGAAACGCCCAAGTGTCGTCATTGTGAGGACCACCTAGAGGACACGGTTGCGCATACAGTGCCTGGGCTGAGTGAGCACTGCCGCCGTGTCCTCAGAGAAGTGATCGGCGGCAGCGACCTCTCGCACCCGGCCTTAGTTGAGACCATGGTTCGTTGCAAGAGGAACTGAGAAGCGGTCTCCTCTTTCTGCGAAGCAGTGATACTCGCAAAGGAGGAGGCGGAGCGCGTGAGGGAACTATCCTCCTCGCGCCCCAGCCACCGCAGTAGGCGACATTCCGGGAGTCGGGGATCGAGAAATGAACTCCGGCCACCCTAAGCGCGGGTCTACGGCGAGTAAGGGTAGCTCGCCGCCCGACCAGAACCAGACCCGAGAGTACGGCGCGTAGCGTTCCGCGCGCGCCTCAGAGAGCCAATAGACCGTTACAGACTACAGCCGGAGTTGCGTTGAGGAAGTCGATGCCCAGGAGAGTGTCGTTATTGTCAGCATCAGGGAAAATGATGAAATCCACTCGAACACTTTTGTCCACTGTGATGATGACGTCGACGCCTGCCACCAGGATCTCGCGAGGATGGACAACACCATCAGCCAGCTTCACATTAACCTGCTTGGTGTAAAAAGTAAGCCCCTTCTCCATAAATATTTTATAAAGCTTGTGCCCTGCTATAGAACACTTGGCTGCTGTGTCAATCAGAGCCATGCCACGTAGACCAAGAACCTGAATGCTAAGTACAGGTCTTCGTTGCGGCGAGTGCACGGTCGTCGCATGCAAAGCGCTAGGTGCGAGCAAGACCGAAGGCGTAACATCACCCAAAGGAACAGTAGTAGTCGCCGTAATGTCGGCGCATGCAAAAGAAACTACTGAAGGCATGTTCAACTGATCAACGTTTGAGAAGTAGCATCCACGAGTCGGGGGGATAGCAGATGAGTTTACCCTAACAGGCGATGGACTATTACGTTTACCGATAACAAGTACGTCACTATTACATTTATTGACAAAAGGATCATCGACCCTAATAGGTACATCACTATTACATTTATCGACAATAGAATCATCGACCCTAATAGGTACATCACTATTACATTTATCGACAATAGAACCATCGACCCTAATAGGTACATCACTATTACATTTATCGACAATAGAACCATCGACCCTAATAGGTACATCACTATTACATTTATCGAAAATAGGGATATCTGGGTAAATATTAGATAACTCTATAACACAACAACAAATATTATTAAGACAAGCACACGATTGTGATTCTACGTAAGGTGAATAACTAACATAACTATTAGAACGCATCCCGCGCGTTTGTTTACGTAGTTGAACATTATTACTATCGCTTCTATCACTATTACGGGGAATATCGTGACTTGGAGTGACATCGGAAAACTTCGTAATGCGTTTGGATTTACTTACCAAAGCCGGTGCATAATTATTTTCGATAGTTACCGATGAAAACGATAAGTTATTGCTACATTTAGGACATTGCGACCTCAGTACACCTTTCGCATCGCAACCATAACAATGAAGAGCCTTATCATTATCACTGCACTTTCTTAACTTAATACAATCTTCACGTACGTGTCCGTATTGTTTACAATATACGCATTTCGGTTTCGCGACATTATGTTTCGGACGCGGACTCGCGGCACTATCTGAAACGACCGTTGACTGTTGTGACGTCCCGTCGGGCGGCGTGCTGGCCGTGCTCGGCGCGAGCGGCGCTGCGGAGCGGCGCGGAGGGAGCGGCGCGGGCTGAGCCGCACCACCACTGCGCCACCTTGTTGATCTGCCACTGGGCTGCTGACCGGGATGACGATTCTCTTCAATCTCTATTGAACGGGCTAGGCGTAGCATGCTGGAGAAATCGTTAAAGTCTTCTCTTCTTAGATGTTTTCTAATTCGAACATCTAGCAGGCCGTACACCATATCAACTTGGGCCTTTTCAGATATGTCGCTTGGGGGAATCTTAGATAATAATGCGCGGCATCTAGCGACGAACAGGTCTGTGTTATCGCTACCTTGTTGTTGTTGAAATAGTTCCCTGTATATACGGTGCGGAGGTCGCCTATCACCGTATGTACTTATTAGTAAATCAACGGCTTCTTCCCATGTATGAATTTCTTTCTTAATACCCTGATACCATATTGCAGCATTCTTCGTGAGCAACATAGAGAGGCCCCTGAGGGCATTTTGCTCAGACACATTAGCGCAGTCCTTGTAACTCTGAATGGCGTCTATGAAGGCGTCAACGGATTCGTCGGCGTCACCGCCAAACCTGGCGGTGCAGTGCGTGAAGGTGCCGCTGCCAACGACCGGGAATGCTGACGCGGGGGGAACTGGGGATGACGGCTGGCGATCCAACACTTTCGCCAGCAGGCGCTCGAACGCTTCGGTTTGGGACTGCTGCATGGCGGCTTTGCCAGACTTCGTGGCAAGGTAAATAATGAGACTGTAGATGGTTAAGGTCTGTTTATTACTTTAATTGCTGGTGCTTATATACTAAGAAGATGCGTGAGATTTTCAGATTTAGCTATCCTAACAAACGTGCAACAATTAACATGTATGTCTTATCTCTATCGTATCTAAGTAATGTAGCGACGTGATAGTGCCGCTACATATACTCCCCCCTTTTAAAAATAATTAACATATAAATTGAAAAAAATTAGTATGTACCTAATTATATAATAACTTAACCTTGCTGATAAATTACATCCTATGCGTAATGTAATGTCATTGTTGCTAATTCGAAGGAAATAAAAACTGCTGCCTTTGTTGTGACGGCGGCGGCAGTCGATGAACTATCCACTGCATTTGTGCTGATTGTTTCTTGCTATTGTTTTCACTCTTCTGTCTAAGGTCTTCAGTATTCCGTAGAGAAGAAGGATGCCAATTGTGATGAGGATTTGTCCAATTGCAATGTTTCTCGTCCACCGTAGCTCTTCCAGGACAAGACTTTTGAGATGGTCGGCTTCATTTTGATTAAGGCAACTGTCGGAGTTATATACGATTTGATCTTTGGAGCTTTGGTTGCCCATTGTTCTCTCGTAGATACTGACGGTATATGATGGTATTTTCAAAATACGGTGAGTATTTAAATGGACTGATTACTTGTGTCAGCAAGTGACGAATCGTACTGTCGGCTTAACCGCCCGTCCTGACTTCGTGATGTACGTGTTCCGCCCGTTGTGATTATTTTCTGAATTTGGCACGTTCGTTCCACTATTGAAGACAAATGCAGGTTTTAATCGGTCTATAGATATTGCTTTTTCATTGTCCCCAATTTTAATGATAAACGTCTTATCTATCCTCTTTGTCACTAGAAATGGTCCTTCGTATGGTGGTGTTAAACTTTTCCTTATTCTGTCACAGCGCACGAATACATGTGAGCATTTGTTGAGCTCGGGGTGAATGAAAACTGTTTGTTTAATTTTCTTGCGTTTTGATGTTGATGTCATACGAGAAATGTCCTTTTGTATATTTGTGACAAATTCTTCGTATGTCGAAGGCTGTGCTATAATCTCCACATGGTCTCCATTCACCGTTCTTTTTCTTAACCATGTGCAAAGGACTAGCCCATGGGCTGTCCGAAGGGCGACAAATGCCAAGCTCCATCATAGTCTGAAATTCTTTCTTTGCTATATGATATTTATCAGGAGGTAATGGTCTTGCACGTGCTGATACCGGTGGTCCTTTAGTGATAATATGATGCTTAATCTTGTGTTTTGGAGTAGTGTGGAGGGAGGCTGGTTTCGTAATATCCTCGTATTCATTTAATAGTTGAGTAATGCGTGGATTCGTCTCAATGTTAATAGTGCGGATTGTTTGCTGCGTCGATTTGATCAGGGTTGCGGGCGTTGTCAGCTCAGTTACCCTATCTATGAGTTTTCGACCAGCTATATCGACTAATAGCTTATAATGCTCTAAAAAATCTGCTCCAATAATCGGTTGTGTTACATCGGCGATGACAAAGTTCCATACAAAGTTTCTTCGTAGCCCGAAGTTTAAAGAGAGTGTTTTTTCACCATATGTCTTAATTTTTGTACCATTGGCGGCATAAAGTATACATTGTTCATCTTGTATTAGTGAATGTCTCTGTGGCTTGCTAATAACTGAAATATTTGCTCCCGTGTCAATCAAAAATCTCATACCACTTTTTCGGTCGGTAATAGTGAGGCGGTTGGACGGGTGAATAGCACAGAGTTCCGCCGTTGTCCGTGCTTCAATTAGTTTCCCTGTTTCCTTGAGTTGAGATCCTGTTTCCAATCACAAGGTTGAACACACTTTTGTGCATATTTTTTAAATCTTCCATGGTAAAAACAAAAGTGCCTTCTTTCTCTTGAACTCGACTGTGGTAGGAAATGCCGACGATTGGAATAACTTTGAGTGCTGCGTCGATAGTTTTTTTGACCTTGCTGAATTGCATTTAGTTCCAATTGCATTTCTGCTAACTGTGCTAGTATGCATGACATTGTATCGTCGCCAGATTTGTTTCCGTTTACAGCTGACACCTCTGTACGTGTTGAATTTATTAATATCTTGTCCGCGATCTGGCTCATCTTGTTCACATCTATGTCTTCTGTGACTGCTAGAACCGAAGTCACTGATGGTGGCAGAAGCCTCAACCATAGAAGTTTGATGGTTTCGTCGCTGATATTTCCGTTACTCAGGGTCCGCATCTTGCGCAGAAGATGTGATGGTTTCTGGTCGCCGAGATCCATTTCAGACAATAATTTTTGGAGCTGACGTTGGTCTGATTCCTCATAGCAACTGATTAGGCGTTCTTTGATAGCCTTGTACTTTTCTATTGGCGGTGGGCAAGTAATGAGGTCACTAACCTGTATTATTTCTTCTTTTGGCAGTTTTGCAATGACCGTATAGTACTTGTAATCGTCTCCTTGCTTCTGTGGTGCTACTATGGCTTCTAGTTGCTTAAACCATAATCTGGTTGGTCCCTCCAAAATTCCGGAATACGGGATAAAATGGCGGTTCCGGCTGATATCTCCAAGGCTTCTTGTTGGCTGCTGCTTGATTTGCAGGGTGAATGAGTCATGTTGATTGTTCTTCGTCGGGTCACCAATTTGCCAGACTTCGTGGCAAGGTAAATAATGAGACTGTAGATGGTTAAGGTCTGTTTATTACTTTAATTGCTGGTGCTTATATACTAAGAAGATGCGTGAGATTTTCAGATTTAGCTATCCTAACAAACGTGCAACAATTAACATGTATGTCTTATCTCTATCGTATCTAAGTAATGTAGCGACGTGATAGTGCCGCTACAGCGGCCATCATGGCGGCCACTTGCCCCGATGAAAAACTCGCGGCGTTGTCGGTGACCTTGTCATCGTCGGCATCCGAGACGAAGTCGTCTTCTGAGGGTGCCGCGTGATCCCTGCGCGTACGTGGCATAATGACGATAGTTAGCCAGAGTTCTTATTTCGTTCGCGAAATAAGTTCGTTAATTGAGTTCGAACGAGCACTTTTCACTTATCACTCGCGGCACGTTGGGCAGCCACTTGTGGGGGTTCACTTTGGGTTTGGTGCGAGATGTTCAACAAAGTACTCGTGTTACACTCACAAAAACGTTTATTATGAACTAATCGAACAAAAGTAACAAAACAGAGTTGTACAGTTGGATGTAGTTTAAGCGCGTGTTACGGACTACGGGACGGGACTAGCGTCAATATCTTAATGGTGGTGTGGACAGACTGTGTTGCGCGCGGAGCGCGAGCGTTGCGAAAAGATGTACTGACGCCGGCGATAGGGGGCGCGTAGGCGCTCGCGTCGGGCGGCGGCAGGCGCTGTGATTGGCGCGTTTGAATGGTCCGTGAGAGACCTTGAGAACGGACTCGCGGCGGTAAGGGCGCGTAACTGCTCCGCGTCGGCGGCAGGCGCTGTGATTGGCGCATTTGAATGGTCCGCGAAGGACCTTGAAAACTGAGGCGTGGCGGGAAGTTTAAATAGCGCGCGCTACAATGGGTAATAATAATAATAACCAGTTGTCAGTTCTAGTTAAGGAATTGTTTAAGATATTCTTAATCATATCATTACCTATTGAATTGAATAGCGTTTTTTTATTCGAATTCCAATTACATGAATTTAAGTTAAGCTGTAGCATTATTGTAACCAAATTTTTTGACGCGAATTTCATTATAATATAATAATTTAAAATCATGAAATGTTTTAAAAAAAAAATTCTAGTATTTTGGTTATTTTATTTAAATTTTGAGTTATACTACAACATGGTTTTAAACTAAATTTTTAACGCGACTTTCGTTACATGAAATGTTTTATTAAAAAGTTCTAGCAGGGGGTTACTTTACACCAATTTTGAGGATAATTGTAACATTTTTTGAAATAAGCGTATAATGTCATATGAAGTTTTATATTAGCGTTTATTAAACAAACAAACTTACATAATTTTATTATCATACCTATAATGATTCACGGCAGCCAGGTAAGTAGCTATCAGCTCCACCTTTGTCAGCGTCGGTGGTTTTATATTTCATTTCTCACGATAAAATTGCAATTTGGCAGTATTAGTATGCAAGCAATACGATTTAATTTGACGTAAGTGACATAAATTGGAAATACAACTGTAATACATATTATTTAAGGATTCATTTTGTGATTAGGTAAATTTTGCTGAAATTGTATTTTTTATGAATATAAACCTCGACGATTGTATCGGAAATCACATTCGCTCCAGTATTTCCAAGTGCTCATCGCTGCCTACCTTACGTTATAATCACGTGAATCTCTCTTCATAAAATGTAAGTAAGTACTACTCAAAATTTATTTAATTAAGAAGGTTAGATATTTCAGTGCGTTCTTTACATCATAATTGTTTCATAAAAAATAATCTTTGTACTCGATTGCAGGTCTGACTCTGAAGTTGATTACCAGTCGCAGCCGAGGCGCTCAGCAGTAACCGAGGCTACGAAAAACGTGCAGCCGAAGAAAAAGGCATCGAAGCGCAAAGCTTCTGGGAGTGACACCACGCCTTCGGAATCAATATCGAGGTAATTTTTGACTTTATTACTTACTTGTCGTGTATGTTATGTCCATTAGAGTTTTATTCACAAATCGAAACTAAACTCTAGTTCAGTAGCGCAGAGAGCACTATCACAAATGTTAGATACGATATCTTTTCATACATCACGTTTAGTTGGTCATATTTAGGATTTTTCTTCTGTATCATGGGTGCGTTTACAGACATAAATCTCACATGCACACACACCTAGACCCCGAACAACTATCTGTAGATTATACAAATATTTGTTCCGTGCGGGAATCGAACCGCGACACGCAATGCAGCAGTCGATCGCTCGACCACTGCGCCAACCGTGCCGTCAACTTTGAAGGTATTGTTATCGTAATAATTATAAATAAAATGTTTTATTTTGTTTCAGTAAATACAAACATCATAGCTCGGACCTCTTCGGCTTAGAGAACGGCGAGCTTCTCCCAGCGACATCGTGCGGGGACCTTGGATCGTCCCTCGTGAGCCGCGTCGCCAACGGGAAAGTACGGCGGACAGCCGACCTAACGGGGGACTTCTATGTAGAGGTGAAGGTGTACCATAAGGCTGAAGCCGCTTCCACTCCTAAAGAGGATCGATGGAAAAAGGCGTCGGTTGCACTGAAAGTGCAAATTAATAGAGACTCCTCGCCGTGGGAGGCCTTGCAAATATTCATGAGACGGGCTCATGAGCTATTTGATAACTCGAAGCCCATCTTTTATAGTGATAATATTCATATAAAATAAAAAAAAAAATCATTTGGGATCGGCACACATTTTTAACACATAGTTTCAACACACTAGGATTCCCTGTGTCGTAGGGCCAGTATTTCACATCATAGCCTTGTGTAAACCTAATGTGTTTTGGATATATTGCTTTTTATCTAAACTAAATAATTTCTTTCTACTTATACTTTATTTTTGTACCTTTTGCTGCCTTATATTAACACATAGCAGCATCTTCAGTAATTTATAGCTTGTTCTAATTTGAAGTACAAGGTAATTAGCATAATAATAAAATGCCTTTCTGTACTGTTTGTAACACATCTGTTGAGCGCAGTCACTGGGTAAGTCATTTACGCAGTAACGATCATAAAAATAAAAATATTTCACATTTTTGCGAAGGCGTTGAAATAATAAATTCTGCATTTCGTAATCGTATAGCTTCTTATAGAATTACCGATTCGTTTGAAAATTGTTCTTTAGAATCATTTTTAAATAATATTCAGGATAAAATTCAAATGTTAATAGATATGTCTCTTAAAGAACATACTTGTTTGAAAGTAAACTTTGAATATTTTGCTTTGTTCTTATTGGTTAAAAACGATTCTCAGGAGATGATATCATTTTGTACGAAAAACTACAGTCTTTATCAGAATTAAGATTATGCCACTTTGATATCTCAAGTTAAAAATACTTTAAAGAAAAAGATTGAAGAATTCCAAGACCGTGATAGTGGTTGGACTTTATTAAGTAGTTCTCATTTGGAAATTAACATTAACAAATATCAACCTTTGCGCGGCTCCGGTTTCATTGAGTTACCGACAGCAATTAAATCAAAAAGAGCGTGTGTTAATATTCATAATAATGACGAATATTGCTTTTTGTGGTCAGTAGTTGCTGCTTTATATCCAGCTAAATCTCATCCTGAAAGAGTTTTATCATACCCACATTTCAGAAACGTGTTAAACATAGAAGGTTTGTCTTTTCCATTGAGTTTCTCTGACATAGCGCAGTTTGAAGTAAATAACCCCGAAATTTGTATTTATATTTATGGTTTAAAAAATAATACCGTGGTAGGACCGCTTTACAAACCAAAATCCTTGAATAATAAAAAGGTGATCCATTTACTTTATTTACAAAATGACAATCTGTCACATTACTGCCTCATTAAAGATTTACCGCGACTTGTTAAGAATCAAATAACGAAACATCACAGTAAATTGTACTTTTGTGAGGAATGTTTAATGTTTTTTGATTCATGTGATGATCTTAGTTCGCACAGTTGTGGAGGAATTGCTACTGTGCTGCCTCCAAAGGGTTCATTCATACAGTTTGAAAATTATAAAAGAAAGCAAACTGTTCCATTTGTTATATACGCTGACTTTGAAACAATGCTGGAAAGGTACCAATCTTGTGACCCTGATCCAACAACTGCGAGTACTGTAACACGTCAGCGACATGTACCTATAGCTTTCGCATATCATATAACGTGTACATTAGATGTCAGCCAAAATCGTTACGTTTCGTATCGCGGTTTGGATTGTGTATCTAAATTTGTTAAATCTATTTATAACGATGCACAAAAAATTTATGGTATTTTAAAAAGTAACGTTCAAATTATTTTTACTGATGATAATGCTCATGACTTTAAAAATGCAGCAACATGTCATATTTGTGAGCACTTTTTGTTCGGTGACAAAGTCCGTGATCATTGTCACTTGACTGGTAAATATCGCGGCGCAGCTCATAGTTATTGTAACATACAATACAAAGTACCAACATTTATACCAGTATTTTTTCATAATTTATCTGGCTGTCACCTTTTTATAAAAGAATTAGGAGAAGCTCCAGGATCTCTTAAAGTGATACCTAAAACGAAAGAAAACTTTATTTCTTTCACAAAATTTATTCCGATTTCCGCTAAGGAAAGCATTCAGGTTTGTAGATTCTTTCAAATTTTTGGGAACTAGCTTAGAAAAGTTAAGTAGTACAATGAAAATACAAGAATTTCAACAGTTAAAATCACATTTTCCTATTGAAAAACAATTCAGTTTGTTAACCCGAAAAGGGATGTATCCATATGACTATATGACTCAATGGGAACGTTATGAAGATACATGTTTGCCATCTAAAAATCATTTTTATAACTCTTTGACTAATGAATTAATTACTGACGAAGACTATGAACACGCCCAATCTGTTTGGTCAGTATTTAATATTCAAAATATGGGTATGTACACAGATTTATATCTTAAAACGGACGTTCTATTGCTGACAGATATATTTGAAAGTTTTAGAAAAACTTGTAAACGATATTATAATCTCGATCCTGCGTTTTTATCTTACAGCACCAAGCCTATCGTTTGATGCAATGCTTTTGAAAACAGGAGTTAAATTAGAATTAATTAGTTTAGGGATTCGCTTTTGGGGTTAAATCCCTAAGTTGAGTTCTGCCTCTTCTGGTTGCGGGTTCTGGGGTTCAGTGAAACACGGCGTTCGGATACCGGATATATTTCGCGTAAACCCCAAGGAGAACCGTTCACTCGGACCAGTGCGCAGTAACTGTCCGCTCCGTGCATACTTCACGCTCACATACGTTTTCGCTTACCTTGCACTCTGCCATACGTACTTACATGTGTCCCTACACTACTGCAGGGTTGTTCGCACCTTGTAGCTTTTCTGCCGAATCGGAAGTGGTAGAAGCACACCCAATCTGTCGATCTCTTCCTGTTCCGCTGTTGCGACGGGATGTACCTCCGCCTCGGTGATGGTGAGCGAGATCGTGAATCGGACTTCTTACAATTCTGTCTATGCATATCGTCGATCCTCTTGCTGAGCTTCGATATCTCAGCCACCAGTGCGTCGGTGCTTGATGTTGAGGAGCTGGAAGCGACTTCAGATATAGCTTCAGTAGGCTCTGCTGTCTCCATGATTTTATCTGCTTGCTCTGCTAGCTTCGTCAGGTCGGTAACTTCGCTTATGGTCAACACGGTACGTACTGCCGCTGGTAAGTGCCCAATCCACAGGATGCGTAGTGTGTCGTCTGGGAATCGTCCCCTGCCAAGGTCCTTTATTTTTCGGAGCAGCTGCGACGGTTTCTGATCTCCCAGATCGATTTCCTTCAGTAATTTCCGGATTCTCTGAGTGTCTGACTCTTCATATATGTTAAGTAATCGCTCTTTCAGCGCAGTATATTGTTTATCCTCTGGTGGTTCGAGTATTAAATCAGACACTTGCTGAACGTTCTCTTTGCTCAGCTTTGCGACAACTAAGTTGAACTTTTTCTTCTCACCTAGTTTCTGGTCTGCGACTATGACCTCGAATTGGCCGAACCATAGTCGCGGCTGGTCTGTCCAGAAGTCCGGAATCTGCGTTTTGATAGTGATTTGGGCTAAATCACTAACCATATCTTCTGACTTCACTGTGGGGTGAGCTGGCACTTGTGGTTGCATCATATTGTGAGTACAAAGTTCACGCTTACGGTGCACTAAAAATGTCCACGCAATTCACGCAAAACGTGTATAACTTGCGTTCGGGGTCACCACTTTAGGGATTCGCTTTTGGGGTTAAATCCCTAAGTTGAGTTCTGCCTCTTCTGGTTGCGGGTTCTGGGGTTCAGTGAAACACGGCGTTCGGATACCGGATATATTTCGCGTAAACCCCAAGGAGAACCGTTCACTCGGACCAGTGAGCAGTAACTGTCCGCTCCGTGCATACTTCACGCTCACATACGTTTTCGCTTACCTTGCACTCTGCCATACGTACTTACATGTGTCCCTACATTAGTGATGTTGAAATTTTTAGAATGATACAAAAAGGTATCCGTGGAGGTGTTTGTATGTGTTCCAGAAGACATGTCAAAGCTAATAATAAATATTTGGATTCTTATGATACGTCCAGTCCAAATTCATTCATTATTTATTTAGACTGTAACAATCTATACGGTTATAGCATGTGTCAGGCACTACCCTATTCCGAATTCAGATTTATGAACCGAAAAGAAATAGATGATTGACAATTGAATTTAACAAATATTAGTGATACCGCGGAAAAAGGTTATATTCTTGAAGTCGATTTAATGTACCTAATTTGCACAATGATCACAATGACTTCCCATTCTGTCCTGAAAAATGCTTACCACCTGGTGGTAATAATAAAAAACTAATACCAAATTTGTATGATAAGTACCAGTACGTTATTCATTACGCACATTTAAAAAAATGTCTGCAGCACGGTTTAGTGTTGAAAAAAATCCATCGAGCTATAGAATTTAAACAAAGTTGTTTTTTAAACCAATATATTGATCTTAACACCCATCTACGTCAGAAAGCAGAGTCGACCTTCGAACAAGATTTTTTTAAATTACTAAACAATAGTATTTTTGGGAAGACGTTGGAAAATAATGAACAAAGAATAGATGTAAAATTAGTAAACAAGTGGTGTGATTCGAACAATAAAACAAAAAAGACAACTTGTGCTGAGAAATTAATAGCTAGCCCTTATTTTCATAGCGCGTCGGTCTTTTCTGATAATTTAGTAGCAATCCAAATGAAGCCTTCGCGTGTTATTCTAAACAAACCAATATATATAGGGTTTGCTGTATTAGAATTGTCTAAGAGTCACATGTACGATTTCCACTATTCCACTATAAAGCCTTTTTATGGTAACCGAATTCAATTGTGCTATACTGACACAGACAGTCTGGTTTATAAAGTTGAAGCAAATGACATTTATAAAGATTTCAAGATGCATTTCCTAAAATACTTAGATACTAGCAACTATGATTCGAACAACGAATTTGAGTTACCAATTATTAATAAAAAGATTCCAGGGCTATTTAAGGACTAAATGGGTGGCAAAATCATTAAAGAGTTCGTTGGACTGCGCTCAAAGCTTTATTGTATTAAAACGTTAGATAAAACTATAAAGAAGGCAAAAGGTACTGAAAAATGTATTACGAAGCAGTTAAAAATGGGCGATTATAAAAGTGTTTTGTACAACTGCAATGTCATTCGCAAAAAAAAATATTTTGTTTAGGTCACCAAAACATGAAATATTCACACAAATGTAAATAAAGTGGTTCTTTCAAGCAATGATGACAAACGGTTGCTATTATTTGATAAAGTGTCAACTTTAGCCTGGGGAAATGCATCCATTTTTATGTAATGTGTAATAAATAGGTATTTTTCAAACCATTTTTACCTTGTAACTTCATTAATGTTGCAAAATATATGTAAGTAGCTACCTAAACTTAATCAATGACTATAACTTCATACCTACTATCTATGATGTGAGTACCTACCTAGATACATGGTAAAAAATTATGTAATTTTGCATGACTGGTGTCCTAAATAGGCATAAGCTTTTTGTAATCCATAATAATTGTAAGTACTAATATTAGTTGGTAAGAATTATGTATACTAACCAAAATATTTTTATAAATAAATATATATATTGTCATTATATCTGTGTTTTAATTCCTGATTGCACTCGCAAGTTGCAAAGGTATACTTAAAGAAGTCTGTTGTAAAAAAATTAAATAGTCTTGATTATGAAAACGTATAATTGTAATGTAATCCGCAAAAAAAACAATAAAACATGAAATATTTAAACAAAGTGTAAATAAAATAGCACTGTCAAGTAATGAGTCAGAGTTCTTTCCAGGCAGTTCAAGGCTAAATCATGGGTAATAGAAGATTCGGACGGCACTGTTTTACACGAACTCGACCGTATTGCTGAGAGATGGCGCGCATACTGTGAGCAGTTGTACGCGGATTCTCACGTTGCGCCAAATGCAAAAACGGAATGGAAAGATCTAGAGCTGGAACCCATGATTTTGCCCTCTGAGGTAGCCACTGCATTAAGGTCTTTGAAAAGGAAGAAGGCCCCAGGAAGCGACCAAATCACGGCAGAGGTGCTTGGTGCTTTGGGAGATTTGGGTGTTAAGACACTTTATAACATCTGTGCACATATCTGGCAGCACGGTGATTGGCCGCCGGATTGGTCTGAATCCGTCATTTTACCACTGCATAAGAAGGGATCGACTAAAGACTGTGGCAGTTACCGTACTTTGTCCCTCATCTCACATGCCAGCAAAATCTTGCTCCACATCATCAATAACCGCATCCGTTATTACCTGGATTGGCAAATCCCGCAGGAGCAAGCGGGTTTCGTTAAGGGCAAAGGTACGCGTGAGCAGATCCTCAACATCAGGCAGGTTGTTGAGAAAGCGTATGAATTTGATACGCCAGTGATAATGTGCTTCGTCGATTACAGCAAGGCATTCGACTGTGTCAACTGGAGTTGTTTATGGAAGGTCCTACAAGAACTCGGAGTGCCGCATCATCTCGTCGCTCTATTAGGCAGGCTTTACAGCTCAAGCCAGGGAGTTGTAAGAGTCGAGACCACAACCTCCAAACCTTTCAAATTGAAACAAGGTGTGCGTCAAGGTTGTATACTATCGCCCATTCTATTTAATGCCTACGGGGAATACATCATGAGACGTACCTGCGAGAACTGGGAGGGTGGCATCGCAGTTGGCGGCGTAAAACTCACAAACCTGCGGTACGCCGATGACACCACCCTACTCGCAGCAAACGAGTCGGAAATGGTTGCACTCCTGGGCCGAATGGAGCAGATAAGCGAAGAGATGGGACTTTGCATAAACAGGTCCAAAACAAAGCTAATGGTGGTGGATAGATCCGGAAGATTGGAACTCACCGGCGCTTTGGATTTAGAAGTGGTGGACAACTTTATCTACCTGGGTTCCAACATTAGCAATAACGGTTCATGCGAGAGAGAAGTGCGCAGGAGAATCGGAATGGCTAAGGGTGCCATGACCCAGCTTGGGAAAATATGGCACGATCGAAACATCTCCACTAGGACCAAAACCAGGCTGGTGCAGACCCTGGTCTTTTCGATCTTCTGTTACGGCGCGGAGACATGGTCTCTTAGGGCAGCGGACCGCAAACGAATTGACGCCTTTGAGATGTGGTGTTGGAGGAGGATGCTCCGTATTCCCTGGACCAACGTCTCAATTCTGCGTGAACTCAAGATCTCCTCACGACTGTCATCCGTGTGCCTTCGTAGAGTCCTTGAATACTTCGGTCACATTGCAAGAAAAGAGGGAAACAACCTGGAGAGACTCATTGTGACCGGAAAAATGGAGGGGAAAAGGCCTCGTGGTCGCAGACCGATACGTTGGTCCGATCATATCCGCACCACTTTGGACTCCACCATCCACGGCGCCCTTCACACCGCCAGAGACAGAATTGGATGGAGGAAGATCGTACGGGAGAAGGTGATACCGAAGGGAGGTCACGACCCTCAGCAATGAGGAATGCGAAGCAAGGAGGAGTCAAGTAATGATGACAAACGGATGCTAAATATTTATATTTTATATTTTTAAATATTATGTAAAACATACAATAATATATTCTATTTCCATTCCTAATGTCAAATATTTTCAAAACAAGTGCTCAAAACATACAAGATCAGACTTGTGAAAACATTAGTTTCATGTTCATTCCTGTCTATTGCGCTTACACGTATCTGGTGCTAAATATGACACCACACAGGTGCACTCGTATAAAGAATACAGGTTTAAACTTGTTAAAACATGACATTGTTTTCTTTATTTTATTTTTTTTTTTGTTTAATTTTTTTACTGATTTGTTCCGTCAATGTAACTCCTCATCCATACCAGGTCTCACAATACATTCCTCTCGTACTTTCATTCTTCATACATCCTTTCTTTCTTTTTTTATTGTATTTTTATGAATATGCAATTTAATGCTGCCTTACTAATTTTAAATTAGCTACAGTAAAATATTTTAGTTTCAAATTAATATCTACATTTTTAACCATATTAGGGTATTTTATAAATTAAAAAACTGTAAATGCAATTTTACTGTAGCTAATTTAAATGCCAGTGATTAATTATAATAGAAAATGAAACATAATATAAATTTAAACTTACACTATTTATTTATGTATATAACAGTAACTTATTGTATGTAAATTGTTAAACTACAAACTAATCTAGAATAATTTTAAACATTAAAAGTAATGTTTAATGTTAATGTTTACAACATTTCTATAAACTAACTTTATATCTCTTCCTGCGCAAATATAATATTACCAGAATAATTGGTTACACTACAATACTAACACAGCTAATTATGGCTAGGTACAATTATTTTTATAAACTTATAATAAAATGTGATTTCCTTATATATTTAATATAACGATTACATGTTATGTGTGTAGACAAAATAATAGAAATATCCTAAAGTTAATAACTAAAATCTACCTATATTATTCACATGCAACATATTTACATATCTACAAATACTTAATCATACTTTACTATAACTATGGTCTTCACAAAGTTTTTTGGATATACGTATATAATATAAAGATTACAATTAAACATATGATGTGTGTAGACAAAATAATAGAAATATCCTAAAGTTAATAACTAAAATCTACCTATATTATTCACATGCAACATATTATTTACATACATATCTACAAATAATCATACTTAATTATAACTATGGTCTTCACAAAGTTTTTTGGATATTTTGTTTATTAATGCCTGTGTCTCGTCCATTACATAGTCCACAGGCTCAGTCACAACGTATTGCGCACTCATCACTATCACTTCCCCGTCAGGGGTTGCAGGTTCTTGTTGTTCGTTAATGTCCAACACTTGTACTTGAATGAGTCGCACACCTTTTTTCTTCTCATTGTTGAGGACGAACGATTGGTACGTTGGAGTCTGGTTTCGCTTTTGACGTCTCACTTTAGGCGTCTTACTCGCACGAGGTTGTGGCTCTGGTGTATGCCAGCTCAAACTTGGAGTAGGAAAACCTTGAGCGTATTGTGAGAAACGAATGTCAGGAGAATCACACATTATTGATGATCTGAAACAAATAAATCAATAAGTAAGTTTTAAATCAAAATGAGTAATAAAGATATACAGATAGAAAAGATATATGGGTCAATACTTACAATGTTTTATTTTTTGATGAGATGTTACCACTTCGACAACGGACAGCGCAATGACGAAGGAAGTAAAATAGTTTAATGTAACAGTACTCAATAAAGACTCGTATGCTTTGAATCAATGTCATGTTTTAACAAGTTTAAACCTGTATTCTTTATACGAGTGCACCTGTGTGGTGTCATATTTAGCACCAGATACGTGTAAGCGCAATAGACAGGAATGAACATGAAACTAATGTTTTTCATAATATAAGTATGTATTATGGTATTTTATGACACATTATTAACAATCCACTTCATCATATCCAAACTTTTTGCTAAATAAATTAAACACAGACATGTTATTATCAAAATACCATTTTCTTATACACACAGCATTATTTAATGCACAGTTAATTCTATGATGCACACAGTTAAACTCTGTTTTATTTTTTTAAAACATTTATTTATTTATTTATTTATTTATTTATACTTCATGCACAATTTGTATGTACATAGGCGGACTTAATGCATTGAGCATTCTCTACCAGTCGACCTTTGGGTGATGCAGAGAATCCAGTAGTAGATGCAAGAAGCAAGCGAAATAGAGTAGTATAACATAGGTTTATATAAACATACATAAAGTACATAGAACTATACTTATATACATATATTTATAAAACACATACTACTTAATATATTTACACATATAAACACATACATACATATATATACATAAATGTAGTCATGATCATGATGACTCCCCAACCCTTCTCAGAAGAAGCTCCCGAACTCTCTGCTTGAAAGTCAGCCGACCAGTCACAGTCCTGACATCGGCGGGTAGCGCATTCCACAGAAGAATAGACTGAACAAAAAAGGAGGAGTGAAGAAATTTTGAGTGATGAGTTGGACAGTTGAGGAGACGATTATTAGATGAGCGAAGATATTTACTATGGTTTGCGCAGGTGTATTGGAAATAAGGGGACAGATAGGTAGGTAGGCAAGGTGAGTTGAGAAAGGAAAATAGAGTGGTAAGCGCCCTTTGCTCCCTGCGCTGACGAATGGGCAACCACTTTAATTGCAACCGATGTGCAGAAACATGATCATATTTGCGCAGGTTGAAAACGAAACGAATGCAGTTATTCAGAAGTCGGTCAAGTTTATTGAGGAGATCTGCATTCAGGTCATAGTAACAAACATCAGCATAATCTATTATAATTGGCAAGCTGTCTAAGCCAGCCTGACAGTATAGCTGCAAGTCATCTGCATACAGATGGTACGCACACCGAAGGTCAGAAGTGATAAGATTGATAAAAATGGAAAACAAGAGAGGTGATAGTATGCCGCCTTGAGGAACGCCAGCTTTTAATTCGCGCCAACCTGATGACATATCACCATGCTTGACTGATTGCTGGCGCTCCTGAAGATAAGAGGAGAACCATTCCAGTGACTCGCCAGAGATCGTAAGATGGGATAGGATGGCTAATAGGATATCGTGACTGACCATATTGAAGGCATTTGAGAAGTCTACCAAAACCAGGACTGTGGCTTTAGTGTCCTCAAGGCCAGCTCTAATATCGCCAGTCACTTTAAGGAGGGCGGAAACAGTGCTGTGGCCCGGTCTAAAGCCCGATTGGAATGGACTGACTTGACTAGGAAGAGTGGGAGAAGAGGCTTTCGGAAGTGGACGGACAAAGGCTTTACGCCAAAGGGATGGGAAAGATCCGGAATACAGGGAAAAGTTGACAATATGGGTTATAGCCGGCAGGAGGTGATCCAGAACAGTCACAATCATATAACGAGAAATGTTATCACATCCTACCGCTTTGGACTTTAATGAAAGGATAATCCTACGAATCTCCGTCGAATCCACCGGAACGAAGCAGAAAGGAGTAGTAACGTTGGGACGCGCGAGACCAGAGATAAACCTCAGGGTGTCGTGTTTTACTAGACGATCTACGGTAGGCACTGTGGAGAAATGGTGATTAAGATCGTCTAGGCGTATAGAGCTGGGTAATTCTAAATAATGCGTTTTGCCGATACCTAGAGTCCCAAGAAATTTCCAGATATCGGTTGAAGAAGCAGAAGAGATGTTTTCGAGAACATGGCGGCGTTTAGCGTTACGCACCATCTGGTTACACCAATTTCTTGCTAGCTTAAAAGCTGCCCAGCTTTCACCGGTGCGATCCCTCCTGTGCTTTCGGAAAGCGCGGTCCCTACGTCGCATAGCCATTTTAACTCCCGGAGTCATCCAAGGCGCAGGCAGCCGTTTTACCCTTATCCGCCTAATGGGAGCATGACGGTCATAGAGGCTTGTTACTTTAGCATTAAAAATCTCGACCTTTTCGTCGACTGAGGTGGCTTCATTCAAGGAACCCCAATCGATCGATGAAGCATCTTCCTGTAATCTTGCTCCGTCCATTCGCCCAAAACAACGCCTAAACAAAACCCTAGGCTTCACCTTGGGTGGCTTTAGGATGTAGGAGAGGAAAACCATGTCGTGGTGAGAAAAACCCGGGGCATCACGCTGACCATGGCAGGATACAAGGGAGAGATTGGAGGTGAGGATGAGGTCAAGCCAGGAGTCATCGCCTGCAGTGTTGTGGTGAGTAGGATTAAGTGGTAGCACATGTAGGCTAGCCGACTCGACTATGTGAAGGAGTTTACGGGATCGAGGGGAATCATGGGAAAGGAGATTGGTGTTAAAGTCACCCATAATTATGTGATGCATGTACTCAGAACCCAAAGATTCCAAAACTGATTCGAATTCAGTGAAATAATCAACACTGGGAGGACAGTAAACAACCCCCAATACAGTTTTCCCCCCTTGGCTACAAACTTCGAGAAAAAATACTCCGCAGGACAGTTGGGAGAAGATGTAAATAGTACTTTATAAGAGAGTTCACTGCGGAGGTATATACCTACGCCACCCCCTCGCCTAGTAGTTCGGTCGTTCCGTAAAAGAACGTAACATTCTTTTTAATGATGAAAGATTAGGACTTCCCTTTTCACCAAGATCAATCACTTCACAGTTTGTACATAATCCTTTAATCCACTGTATTTTTTCCAAACCCTTGGTCATTATTTTCTTATTCTTGAGATATAATACTATAACTCCAGTAAATTCCTCGATTTCTTTCTAACCATCTCACTTGCTTCTTTTCTTCTTTGGACAAATAATGAAACGGATACGGTGGTTTTACTAAGAATGTTTGGGTAAGTTCCTGACTTACAATGGCCACTTCCTTCACGATAAAATTATTTTGACTATCTTTAAATCCTTGGAGGTCAACTATGATGGTATCTGCGTTCATGATATCTTCTTTACGATATTACTTAATGGCTTGTATTCAACAATGCAGTCATTCAAAATGAGACAATAAGCTGCAGTTTGATCTGGTAGTTCCGAATCACTCTCAATTTCTACTCTTACATCTACGACAGGGCCCGCTTTTAGATTATCTGCTTGTCTAGAGCAATCGACTGCAAACAGCGGTGCTAAATCTTTAAACTGTTTCTCACTTAACAACGGTTCTGGACGGCGTCCGTAATACGACTGTAGAAATCTGACGTATTGCTCATATAATAATGCAATTCTGTTATTGGCGAAGTTCACATTAAGACTTTCATATGGAAAGTAAGTTGAATTTAGGTACACTTTTACGTCACGAACATTGCAGTGATCGAATTGAGACATGTCAGAACTTACACTATTTTTCCTATTTGTCTGTAAGCCTATAATGACGTATCTTGGTTTTTCAATTTGAGATGCAGTTTTGATAGACCATGTATGCTTTGTAGTTTTAGGTAAAGCTGGATATTCGTAGAGATCCCAATTTCTGTAAATCATCTGAAGCGGACGATCTTTTTCTAACAGTTTTAGCAAAGAATTTTTTTCTTTATCTGATACTTTAACATGTGGTACGCGCCATATGATTTTGTTGATGTGAACGTCATCCACTACTTCGCCGGTGCTAAGTTTTACAGCGTTCAAATTAGTGTTACTTCGTAACAGTACCAGTTCGTGTCTACTATTTATGATGACTTTTTTAAAATCTTCAGCGAAACCGAGGATATTGCGAAGTGGGATAGAAGCAGAAAAACTTCCTCCATTAATATTTTTTATTCCATCGATATTCCAACCCCAGGCGTTAGACATCTTTGATTCGCTCTCATTCATTGATATTAACGATTTCATGGTTGTGGTTATACCAGCATTTTTTATTTTATCTATCTCTACTCCATTTAGCTCATACCTAATATCTTGAAATAAGTAAAGTAGAGCATTGTTGGTAAAATGGACAGTAGTAGCTTTGTCTTTCGTATCCTTCTTGCTAACTATAACGGTTCCTTCCAAATATAAAGTGCTAGCTGATGGTAATATGTACAGGTCCTGTTGATTGATAGGTATGCGTATTTCATCATTTCTATTAAAACTTGTTACGTAGGGTTTGTAAGAATGAAATTCAATTCCTTCTATTGTAGTGTCGTAAGACGGAGTGGATAAAACGTCTAATATATTCATTTTAGTAATCCGATTGCTTTAAGGAATGCCTTATTATCTTTAGTTAATTTTATTTTCTTCTTAGAGCGTGGTCTTGTATTGTGAGTAGCTCGAGTAGAACTGATACTTTTAACTTGTTGAGGTACATATTTATTGTAGTCAATCATTTTTTCGTTTGAGATGCAAATACAGCTGCACTTCTTCACCACGTAAATTTATTAAGCGATTCCTTATGTCTAATAGCCTAATATGAATACAGCTTATATTATTTTGATTTATCGGAAAGTATATTGCGTTCTTTGGTATTTCTATGATCCTATATCCAGGTGGCACGTTGAGTGCAAATTCGTGAATAATGTGACTTGGTTCACCGTTTATAAACGAGCCGCTTACAATATCACATTCAACCCTGATTACAGTCGTAGGTAAAATGTTGACTGGAAACTGTGATACATGCCATTTATTACCTTTTAAAATCTGCTTATTAAATCCTAACACTCTTCTGAAAGTGCCTTCTTTGCTAAAATCAATGTCTTTTGTACAGAAAATAGTAGTTTTTAACGTATTATTATTGCACAGTAGTTTTATTGTTGCATCCTTAATTTCAGATTTTAAATAATCAATGATATCTTGCAATTCATATGTACCTTCCGGTATTTCAATAACTTCGTTGGAACCGTAGTAGAACTTGTTATTCGTTTTGTCAATGTTGGGAATAGAATTGAATGTTGAAAAATGCAATAAGGCGCACTCATAAGCTCCATCTAGTTGCAACATATTTGGATAGTATGTAGATAAATTTGACAAATTTCCAGTTATTGACAAAGTGAGTGACATTATGGAAATGATTAAAATTAAAGAAAAACATACATTTTATATTTTTTTATTCCAAAAAGTCATCAAATACTCTAAACATAAGTGACCACAATTTACTGCATTGAATCTTTGATATCTTGTGTAGTTATAATAAACATTACAATTCTTTAAATATCGCATTAATTCTGTTGGAGGTTTTAAATCTCCATAGCTATCAAAATATTCACAATGCTTATATAATTTAACATAAGCTACCCAATGAGTTCCTTCGTTCTTAGAATCGTCTAAGTTTACGATAGCGCATTCGATTTTCTTTGGCTTCCTTGGTAACTGATCCTTCATGTAGATCCCCCGAAAATATGGGATGTCTTTTGCATACTTTTGAATATCTACATTAGTCAGAGGACGATTGGGTAGCTATAATTTTAGTTTTTTGATGGTTTTATAAACAAACCTTTTCCATTTTTGTACGGCTTAATGTATAAGCCCTTGCCCACCACTAAACCTTCCATAACCTTATTGTGTCGTTTTGTTTCTCGTAAATTTTGCTGAGCTGCTTTGTAATCATTCACAGTTTTTGCAATACCAGCGGCACCACCAGCTAAAGTTCCTAAAGCTGATAAACCAGCGAAAATAGGGATTAGAGGCAGAACCCCTCCAGTCTTTGGCAAAGGTATTACTCGCGGTACTCGAATTCGACTAATTCCTGGAAACATTTTTTTTGCTGCTAAATAAGCAACTTTAATCAAAGTTTTACTATTCTTGGGTTGGGGTGCGTGCCAGAAGACCTCCCCGTGGTGCACCCTGGGTGCGGGCGACAGTCTCCCTAACGGGATGGCGACAGGGTTGGTTTGACTGTCGCCCGCAGCGAACTTCTGGCGGGGCGGAGAACCCGGTCGGGTTCTAGAGGCGACCGGCTCTATGCTGTCATAGGGTCTAAGCCTCCGTGGGGGCGTTCCTCCGCACGACTCTCTGGACCTAGCAGAGAGCGGGGCGGAGAAACAAGGGCGGCGCTCGTTGTGCACTCACCCTGCCAATGAGTAGCATCGGGGCACTAGCTGCGCCCGACTGCACCCGCCGATATCGTAATCCGGGAAGAGATCATGGTCATGTTTTATGACTCGGACCGGGACGAGGGTCTTGGCTTAACCGCCCGGACCGCGAGGAAGAGAACCTCTATAAAAAAATTCCTCCAATACTAAGTTCTGGTGCGCGGCGAGGGTATGTATGGCTGAGGAGTAGGGTCAGTCGTGAGCGCACCCCCAGCTAGGGGACCGGTGGACCCCCTAGTTGGGAGACAAATGCACACTTACCCAGGGACAGGGGGCTCTCCCTGGGCGGACCTCTTATTTCCCCCATACTCGTGGGACTTCAATGGAGATGTCTAAAAAAAACCAAAATAAAAATCCATCTACCGGTGAGGAGAAGGCAAGCGAGGTTAGCTCGCTTGGAGGCGATAGTGAGGGCCAGGGCGGCTCCCGGGTTCGTGGGGAGGCGCTGGTCCCGTCCAGCAAGTCCCGTGCACGGGCCCCGGGGAGGAAGGAGTCGGACTCAGAGTCCGACTCATCATTGTCTGGCGTCAGCATCGCGCTGCGCCACAAGAAAGACCGGGGCGTCTTTAAACGTCCCAGGCTGGAGGATGGTCGAGAGCCGTCCTCCAACGAGCAGGAGGCCCCAGCCCCCAAAATCCCCACGGCTGCGCGGGGTAGGGGCAAGGGGAAGGGCTCCACAAGGGCGGCTGGGAGCCGATCTGAGCCGGCAGAGCGGCTGGCAGCGGAGGGGAGCGCCCTGGGAAAGGCTGCCCCCTCGGACTCCTCGGAGATGGAGGTGTCCGGCGGTGAGGATGCTGTAGGCGGCGCTGAGAGCCTCCGCCTCCAGGTTAAGGAAGCACTCCGCATGCTGGCTGGGAAAAAAACCCAGGCTGGCAGGAACGGAGTTCTTAAGCACGCGGAGGCCGCTATAATGTCGGCGGTATCCCAGCAGGGCTCAGCAGAGCGGCAGATGACCGCTCTGCAAAAAGAGATGGCCGGAATGAGGCGCGAGCTGGCCCGATTAGCGGCTGCGAACTCTGCCCTGGAGGCGGAACTTCGTGCAGCAAAGGCGGAACTCGCCGCTGCTCGCGCGGGTCGTCCCCAACCCTCGCAGCCAGCTGAGGCCGACCTTCTCGGCCTTATGCGGCGGGAGATGGCCGCCTTCCAGCAGCGTTTCGACGTGCTGGAGGGTAGGCTCCTCCGACCTCCACTCGCAGCCGGGTCGTATGCTGCCGCAGCGGCTAAGCCCAAGCCGCCAACCAGCCGTGGGGCACAAGCCAGCGCACC
The DNA here is from genome assembly GCA_902829305.4 of Spodoptera exigua. Lineage (NCBI taxonomy): Eukaryota > Metazoa > Arthropoda > Insecta > Lepidoptera > Noctuidae > Spodoptera > Spodoptera exigua. Next base: position 96,178 of record CADEPN050000004.1, on the reverse strand, counting down.
GGTGAAGAAGGGAGCGAAAGCGCCGACAGCCTTGTCACCGACGAGGGCGCCCGAGTCTCCCTCGGCGCTGGCTCCTGCGCCGATGAGCCGCAGACGAAGAGGAGCAGCGGCTGGAGCCCCAGCCGCATCGGCACCTACTCCGCTGTCTGAGTCGCGTGCTGGTAGCGAGTGGCAAGTGGCGGGGGAGGTGAGGAAGGTCGCCAAAGAGAGGAGGAAGCTCCGGAAGAAGGAGCAGCGGCAGCGGCGACAGCAGCGGCGCAAGGAGAAGCGCGCTGCGGCAATGCTCCTCGCCCCAAAATCTTCGGCTGTAGTTATCACACTACAGCCGGACGCGGCGAAAAAGGGGGTGACGTATGGCGAGGTCCTCGCCAAATTGAAGGGGGCGGTAACTCCCGCGGAGTTTGGGGCACCCGACGGGTTCGCAGTGAGGGTCACTGCCACTGGAGCCCGTCTCTTGGAGGTCCCCGGCGCGGCCAGCGGCCCGTCCGCTGACGCCCTTGCCGAGAGGCTCAGGGCGTGCATTGCGGCGGACGAAGCTCGCGTGTCCAGGCCCACCAAATGCCTGGAGCTACGCATCATGGGCCTGGACGACTCCATGACGGAGAATGAGGTGGCGGCCGCTGTCGCCAGGACGGGGGGGTGCCCTGCTGACCAGGTCAAGGCAGGCACTATCCGCCCGGACAATACGGGGCTGCGGACTGTGGTAGTCAGCTGCCCCGTCACAGCGGCCAAAAAGCTGGCAGAGGGCAAAAGGCTCCTGGTGGGCTGGGTTTCGGCGCAGGTGAAGCTGCTGGAACCCCGACCTTTGAGGTGCTTCCGCTGCCTCATTGGCCATCATGTGGGTGCCAAATGCACCTCAGAGGTGGACCGCAGCGACCGCTGCTTCCGCTGCGGTCAGCCCGGTCACAGGGCCGGCGCTTGTACCGCCCCGCCGCACTGCGTAGTATGTGCGGCGGCTGGCAAGCCGGCCGATCACCGGGCTGGGGGCAAAACCTGCTCCCCCCCCACCAAGCCCAGGAGCAAAGGTAGGCCCTTAGCCACCTCCACCGCTCCCACCGTCGCTCCCGCTGCCGCCGCAGTCGCCAACACCCCTGCGACTGCTGCTGTCGCCGCTGCCGCCGTCAGAGAGGAGGTCGTGATGGATACCCAATAATGGCTCCATTACGCCTCCTCCAGGCGAACATCAACCACTGCGTCGCTGCTCAGGATCTCCTGCTCCAGAGCATGGCGCAGTGGTCGATCAATGTTGCTGTGGTCTCCGAGCCGTACTTCGTTCCAGCCAGGGAACACTGGGTGTCAGACCTGGACGGCTCGGTGACCATCATCTCGTCGGCCGCCGCCGGTACCCCAACCCCCGAAGGGCCTCAGCGAGGCAGGGGTTGCGTCGCGGCTCGGTTCGGAGAGATCGCCGTGGTGGGCGTGTACTTCTCTCCGAACCGAACTCTCGTCGAGTTCCACAACTCCCTCAGGGAGTTAGTCACCGTCGTCGTCGGGTTCCGTCCCCTCCCCGTGTTGGTCCTCGGGGACTTCAATGCCAAGAATTTGGCTTGGGGTTCCCGGCTCACTGATGTCCGGGGAAGGATGGTCGAAGACTGGGCTCTGGAGACAGGCCTAGTCGTGCTGAACCGGGGTTCTGTCCCCACGTGCGTACGGATGCGGGGCGAGTCAGTGGTGGACATTTCGTTTGCTAGCCCCGCTCTGTCATCGCGCGTTGTTGACTGGCGCGTCATGGAGGAGGTGGAGACGTTTTCGGACCACCGGTATATACGGTTCGACGTCTCCGCCGAGTCCGCAGACCCGCCAGTCAGACAGGCCCCGTGTGGCCCGCGTTGGGCGCTTAGGCAACTGGACCGGGAGCTTTTCCTGGAAGCCGCAGTCGTGCAGGCCTGGGTGATACCACCGGTCAGGCCAGCCGACATTAACGAGGAGGCGAGATGGCTCCAGGACGCCATGTCAAGGATGTGCGACGTGGCGATGCCCCGGATCCGACCGTGCCAACGCAAGCGCCAGGTGTATTGGTGGTCGCAGGAATTGGCAGACCTGCGCGGTGAGTGCACCGCAGCGCGACGCCGATACACCAGGCACCGCAGGCTCCGTCTCCGCCCTCTGGACGCCGAAACCAGAGAGGCGGAGCTATACGAGGAGTACAGGGCGGCGAAGGCCACCCTCAGGGTGGAGATCCGGCGGGCCAAAGATCGGGCCCGCGAGGAGATGTTGGAGACTCTGAACAGAGACCCGTGGGGACGCCCCTACCGGATGGTGCGTGATAAGCTCCGCACCTGGGCGCCCCCACTGACTCAGAGTCTCCGGCCGGAGGTCGTGGACGAAGTGGTTGGGGCGCTATTCCCCCGACCACAGATGGGTTACACGCCTCCGGCTATGCCCCCGCCCCCTGCGGTGCCCAATGCGGGCTACATCGACGACGACGACGAATCCGCTCCGGAAGTGACCGAGGTAGATTTGAGAGTGGCGGTGCGCCGGCTGAGCGCCAAGAATACCGCCCCAGGACCTGACGGGCTGCATGCCAAGGTCTGGGTCCTGGCCTCGGAGGCTCTCAGGCCTCGACTACTTGGTCTGTTCAGCGCATGTTTGGAGAGAGGCCAGTTTCCGCTGTCGTGGAAGACGGGTAAACTGGTCCTCGTGAAGAAGCCGGGGCGTCCTGCGGACTCTCCGTCCGCGTACCGGCCCATTGTGCTGCTCGACGAGGTGGGAAAGCTGTTCGAGAGGATAATCTCAGACCGCCTCGTCGGGCACCTGTCTGGAAGGGGGCCGGATTTAGCGGACGGCCAGTTCGGCTTCCGCAGAGGGCGCTCCACGGTGGACGCCATCATGCGCGTGAGGGACCTCACGACGGGGACAGCGTTGGCCGGGAGGCGAGTCGTCGTGGCGGTGTCTCTGGACATCGCCAACGCCTTTAACTCGCTGCCCTGGAGCTGCATTTTGGAGGCACTCCGGTACCACCGGGTGCCTGCCTATCTCCGTCGTGTAGTCGAGGCTTACTTGACGGACAGATGTGTCATCTACCCCGGTCACCGGGGCGTGTGGAATCGGCGAGAGGTGTCGCGCGGTGTCCCACAGGGATCGGTCCTGGGACCTCTCCTGTGGAACATCGGGTACGATTGGGTGCTACGCACCGACCTCCCGAGCGGCGTCAGCATTGTCTGCTATGCTGACGACACGCTGGTGCTGGCGAACGGGAGGTCGCATCAGGCGGCGGCCGACCTGATGTCACAAACGGTTGCGACAGTCGTTGCAAGGATCCGGCAGTTGGGACTCGAGGTGGCGCTCCACAAGTCCGAGGCCATGTGCTTCTATGGCCGTCGGAGCGCGCCACCTCCAGGTGGGTCCCAAGTAACGGCAGGAGGAGTTACCATCGGCGTCGAGTCGGCGATGAAGTACCTGGGTCTCGTCCTCGACAGCCGATGGAACTTCACGGAGCATTTTCGTCGTTTGGCCCCTAAGTTGGAACGGTCTGGGGCCGCGCTCAAGCGGCTCCTTCCCAACCTCGGGGGGCCAAACGCCTCCTGCCGGAGGTTGTATATGGGAATTGTGCGATCCATGGCCCTCTACGGTGCCCCTGTGTGGGCGCCGGACTTGAAGCGGCGGCCGGCTCGTACGCTGGTCGCGTCCCAGAGGGTCATGGCTATACGAGTAATCCGCGGGTATCGCACGATCTCCGGGGAGGCGGCGAACCTCCTTGCCGGATCACCGCCGTGGGATCTAGAAGCGAAGGCGCTCGCGCGCGTCTACAGTTTGCGCGCAGACGCGCGTAGCCGGGGCGAAGATCCTTTGCCGCGCCAAATAAGTGCGTGGCGGAATGAGCTCCGGCGAGATCTCATGGCAGAGTGGAGACAGCGACTGTCGCAACCGAGGGCCGGGCACGCTACCATAGCAGCGGTAAGACCCCTCTTTGAGGAGTGGCTTGAGAGACGCCACGGCGTCCTCACCTTCCGTCTGACGCAGGTGCTTACCGGGCACGGCAGCTTCGGTAGGTTCCTGTTTCGGATTCAGCGGGAGGAAACGCCCGAGTGTCGTCATTGTGAGGACCACCTAGAGGATACGGTGGAGCATACGGTAGCGGTATGCCCTGCCTGGGCTGAGCACCGCCGTATCCTCAGGGAAGTGATCGGCGGCGGCGACCTCTCGCGCCCGGCCTTAGTCGAGGCCATGGTGCGGAGTGAGAGGAACTGGGACGCCGTCTCCTCCTTTTGTGAAGCAGTCATGCTCGCAAAGAGAGAGGCGGCCCGCGTGAGGGAGCAATCCTCCTCCTCACGCCCCAGCAGCCGCAACTGGCGACACTACGGGCGTCGGGGATCGAGGGACGATCTCCGGCCACCGTAAGTACGGGCCTGCGGTCGGCGAGTAAGGGCAGCTCGCCGCCCGACCAGAACCAGGCCCGAGCGTACGGCGCGTAGCGTTCCGCGCGCGCCTCAAAGAGCCAATAGACCACCACAGACGGGGCCCTAAAGGGCTGATGTTCAGCCGGGGTTGCGGGGTAAGCGCAATAAGGTACCGCGACCTCGGCACAGAGCAGGAGAAGGAACAGGGGGGTTTTTAGTCAGTAAGAGTCTGACACTCCCTCCTGCCCGGCCCTGGGCGGGAGAAGTCATTTGATGATTTTCCCCTCACAAAAAAAAAAAAAAAAAACTATTCTTGGGTTTCATTTTTTTTATTTTTGATCTTATTTTTGAGACCAGGCTATTAAATGTTTTTACACCGGAACCAGACTTTAGTTTTGCTTTCATAACCTTGCTCACTAGCCATGAGCTTAACTTTTCACCTTTTCCCGCATCTTTTGATTTAAGTCTTTGTTTAGCCATGTTGACTAATTGTAAGTCAGCTTTGTGTCGATGGGATAGATCTGTATGATTTGCGTAAGCAATGTCGTGGTGCATACAAGCTTCGTCTAGCTTATTCACGCCTCGATCACCTCGCAACAATCGTTTTTGAAGTTTAGTTCCTGGTCCGCAATAATTGTATCCGGGCAAATGAACTTCGAACGGTAGATTATTAATTATGTTATTTACTAGTCCACCACCTTGCATTACTCTAAGTGTACTGATACAAATATTACATCTGTATTATTTATATATTTTAACTCATTATTGCAGCTTTATCAATCCAACTGTTTTCTTCATCATTCAGACCTAACCACTTCACGAACAGTTTACGTCCTCTTCTTTTTAAAACTTTTTCTATCAAATAAACATCAGAATAATTAGATTTCTGAAGTTCTTGCTCATAAAATGTCCCCAATATTATTTTTTTTCGCTGATCTTCTATGTGGTATGTTACTGGTATGGTTTTATTAATCTTTTTAATAGTAAATAGTTCAGTTGACCAATTGGGGGTGTAACCTTTCTCGAAATTGTGTTTGTATTTACTGATGCGTACATAATCGCCTACTTTAAACTTAGGTTTCTTTGTTTTTATAATAACTATCGTGAGACATACTAAATTAACTAAAATTCGCGGGTTACTCACGTGTGAAGTAGGCTGCGCGACGTCGCCGCGTCCGCGCACGCTGCTCATGAGGAAGAACCCCTCTGTGGTTCGAAACTAGTAGAGCTTTTCTCAACATTCACACGTGAGTAACCCGCGAATTTTAGTTAATTTAGGTTTCTTTGTATGGAGAGAAGATATTTTCTTTAATGTTCTGTTAATATTTTCTTTTATGTCGTGTTCATTATATATGTATATTTACTTCAGCTGGTTTATATTTAATAGTCTGATGCTTTGTATTATTATATGTCTTCAATATTACTTCTAACGGTTGTCCTAACCATTTGTAGTTTCCGTTATAGCTAAAAGATTTATATAACTTATTTTTAATAGTTCTTATTAGTCTTTCAACAATCGAAGCTTTTTTGGTTGAAAACGTTGAGTAATGGTTAATATTGTTCGTCTTCATAAGATTCTGAAACGTATTATTATAAAACTCGGTCCCCATATCCGTTTGTAAATTAACAGGTCTGCGATTACTATCAATCAATATCCTTTCAAATGCATGAGTAACATCTTGTTTATTTTTTGATTTCAATGGTTCCGCCCAAGCATACTTTGAGAAGCAATCAATAACCACTAGCACATAATTGTAACTTTTATTATACTTTTTCAAGTTTTGCATGTCCATCAGATCGGCTTGCCACAAATCATCGATTCCTTTTAAAATAACTGAACGCCTCAGGAAATTTCTTCGTGCGGCTTTATGTATTTCATTAACTATTTGCTGTTTTGCCATTGAGGAAAATTTTAATTAAATTATCTACCTCTGCTTTAGTATAAAACTTGTCTTCGAAATGAGTAAAAACGTCTGACGACTTTGTTTTTAAATATGATTTAACTGCATTTTGCCCATCTAATATAATTTGAGAACGTAATGAAGAAATCAGTCTATTGAATTCTTGTACTGTCTGAGCATTCATTCGATCTACATAATCCTTGTTCACAGCTTCGTCTCCTTCTACGGGAGATCTTATTCCTTTCAATCTAGTTGTTTTTAAATCATAGTCCCCTGTTTCTGACTTGCACAGGGCGTTCTCATTAAAGTCAAGTAACTCTGTTAAACGTAATCTTTTATGAACGTGATGTCCAAATTTGTCTACGTTCATATTTAGGTGTATATTGATGAAAGGTTAACAATAAAATGAATACATTTTTTAAATCATTTATTTATAATTTTATTTTCACGCAATTCTTCAATGATAGATATAATTTCATTGTTAACTCCAGTGTTACCAGCATCTCGAGAAGCTATCAGTAATTTTAACCTATCCACTAGTTCATTTGGATCATCCCAATATACAAAATCTGTGTTCTTTTTCCACATTTTTGTCAATGACAGTCCTTTTCCCCTCGGAATATTGTCTTGGATGGTACTTCGTAGTTTAAAAAGTGGCTTAATAACTTGTAAATATTTCTGTCCCTTATTACTTTTTATTGGTTTACCGGAATCATAGTCTCGTCGATGAGCATTTGTATCGAGTAGCATTGACTTATAATGTTGCATATCCCTGTCGGTTACCAAACTTAAATCTACATCTTTCTTTAGCAACAACTGTTTTAAACCAGGTGTATTTTGATATTTCTGTCCAGACACGATAATATATTCATCGCCGATTGTTATCCGAGCTGAACCTAGCATCAAGTTCCCATCCACCACTCTGACACCATACGGGACCCCGGCAAGTGCTTCTGAGGTTTTAGACCAAGATGATGTATCACCCTGTTTATTTTCATCCAATGATTGAAACGAACAATCACTGTCCTTGTCAGATTCATAGTCACCGTCGACTTTACTCAGGTTTCCTTTCTGAGAAGCTGAATCAATAAATGAAACATCTGCTTCTTCATTTCCCGTACCATACAAACGAGGAGGTTGCATGCTTGCATTTGCAATTAGGTTGAGAGGTTCTGTTACAGGCTTAAACATTGACTCCAGTGTCTGATTATTATCAATCTCAATGTCTTTCATCTTTCGTATTTTCTTCTTAACGGCTTCTGCAGCATCAACAATTTGTCTTTTTAGTGTTTTTTCCATTTTTATATCTTGATAGGTTAAGCGTTGTTTAACGAATAAAAATATTTCTTTGGTAAGATACTTAAATATTAATGATCCTAATCAAAGATTACAAAAGTGTCAAATTTATTTCTGTAACATCCTTTATTTTTGGAACAATCCTTATTAATGACTACATAATTGAAAGGTTCATTCCATATTTTTGAACACATTTCACGAAATTCGCTCCATGACATATCAGTGTTGACATGTTCTTCATAAATATGTTTCAAATTAATTTCATCTTGTTTAAAAAGTATAATTAAGTTAGCATTGTCCCGAACTAACTGTTTAGGAATTTTAGTATATGTTTGGTTAAGATAAAAACAATCAATACATTTATGTCTTCCCATCGCAAAGTAATCACGCATATTGTTTTGGTTTTCACAAGCAACATCATCAAATATGATCACAGAATTAGGTTTTGCCTCCTGGACACTCAGTACTTCCTCATAACCATGATATTTCTGGAATGATACACCAGGAACTCGTTGCAAAACTTGTTCTAAAAATATGTATTTGGGTTGATGCAGAGTTTTCGAATAAATATAAACATTTTGAAATCTTAATCCATTCTCATGTATGAGAAGACCTATTAACAAATTAGTTTTTCCAGAATTGGAAGGCCCGCAAATAATGCAACGTACAGAGTTGGGTAGTAGGTCTCCATGACGGGAACCAGTATTTCGAGACTCAATACAAACTGTATTCACATTTAATGATTGTGGCTGTTTGACAAACTTCATGTGACATGAAACGAACAGACTAAAAATGACTCAATTAATTTGTTACATTCACATTTATAAGCAACATTACGCCAGCAAACACTAAATAGTCTGTTCTCATGCTCGTTTTAGTTTTAAACTAATATCCATTGGAATGGCGTCCAATCCGTTTGCTAATCGAACAAGGTAACCCATTTATATTATTGGGCATTCTAATCCACCGAGAGTGACGGAGGCGAACGGAGTGAGCCGTAGGAACGGAAGGTGGATTAGAATGCCCAATAATATCCTACTGACACGTGGTTTGGAATTGGAACGTCTTTTTATTTATCTTTCTCTATGGACTATTATGGCGAAGCTTGACAAACATTTTTTTAATAATAATTGTCAGGTCTGGAGAGGCTAAAACCTACGTAATAATTCATATTTCAATTTTTATTTTACAGTGCATTAATTTTGTTTGTGTACGTGGAATGTACTTTTTTGGCCATGTCCTTTGAAGGCATTCAAAAAATTTTTTTTGAATGCTAATTTTAGCAATTTAATAATTGACATGACAGGTTATTTCAGACTCATTTTCTGGTATATAATGATCTTTTAAGGCTCCTCTCGACAAAGTATCACATATGAACATTTGTTTACCTGGAACATGTGTAACTTTCAAATCATACTTTATTTTTATGTAATAGTTCGGCAAACGAGCAGACGGATTACCTGATGGTAAGCAATCAGCGCCGCCCATGGACATCCGGAACGTAGGAGTTACGAGTGCGTTACCGACCTTTTAAGGATTAGGGATTTGGAGACTCGGGGATTGAGGAGAGATTGGGGAAGGGGAAAGATTTGGCCTCCGGTAACCTCACACACACGACACAACACTGTGGTTGTTTCACGCCGGTTTTCTGTGAGGCCGTGGTATCACTCCGGTCGAGCCGACCCATTCGTGCCGAAGCATGGCTCTCCCACACTATATGCGTATGGCAGACTTTGAGGCACACTTGAAAGCTTCTTCATCTGGAGAGGACTTGAGCGGCTTGAGGAGAGACTATAGTGTCTTCAAGGAACATGTGTGGAGTACTGCAGCAACAAATGCTTGAGGTCAGGAGGAGTTCTGACGTAATAGAGATGCGTCACAGGCAGAATTTCCTTTTACTTGGCGGAGTGCCTGAGAAATCCGAGGAGATTGTGGCTGAGGTAGAGGCATCTATACTGATAAGGCAGCTGGAGCTCTCTGACGTAACACCGGCCTCAATTAAAGTTTGTCACCGACTGGGCGCTGCCGCTGAGGGACGACCCCGGCCTATATTGTTCCGGTTTACTGATCTTGCTCTGAAGAAGAAGGTCTGGAGGGCCAAAACGAAGCTCAAGAGTACTTCCTATGTTCTCTCTGAGTTTCTGACCCGGCAGCGACAGTCAGCCTTCACTGTGGCTCGCAAGTTGTTTGGCGTGCGCAGCGTGTGGACTATGGACGGTAACATAAACATAAAGCTGCCGGACGGCAGGCAGCGTCGTGTTTACGTGTACGAAGAAGTCGTGGAGTTGGGTACAGAGCATGGCAGATCATTGGAGGTTCCTCAGCCATTATTAAGTACCAAAGCCAGCTCGATAATTATTACTGTGTCGTCGCCGGCGCTGGTTTCTTCTCGTTCAAGGCGTAATGGCCCCAAAAAGTAACGTATAAGCTAATTCTTCAAAAATTTGTATCTTTATGCTTCTAGAATTTTCCTTTATTAGAAATTCATTTAGTAGTTTTATCACCATACCGTCTATTATACGTATACCTTCTAACAATATTTTCATCATAATTATTTGTTTTGATGTCAATGTAACTGCTGTAATAATGTCAAACTGTCAATGTGTCAACTGCGTGTTTCATTATGGTTTTATTTTATTATTTAGCCTCATGTCTTTTTAGATTGTCAATTTCATTGTTTGTTACCGATTTGCTTTCTGTACTTTTGAATTTGTGACAGTCAACCGGCAGGTTTCAAATTGTAGTAAATAGTACTATAATTAATATAAACATAAATTTTGCATATACTTTTAATATATTATATATTAACATTTTATCTATTTTCATATATTATTTAATATGTCCGACGATGATTGATGATGAGGCAAGAGAGCTGGGGGTGTTGCTATTTTTCTTCGAAGTGACATTCCTTTTAAAATACTATCTTCCTCTCCATCTCTTTACAGCGGGACGCCGGAAAGTTTGGTCCTTGAGGTGGACGTCAAGGGAGTTAAGGCTGTTCTTGGAGTGGTTTACTGCCCACCTGCTATCAACTATTTCTCTCATTTAGAAACCCTCTTCGATACTTTTTCCTCAGAGTATAAGCATCACATAATCATGGGGGACTTTAACACTGATCTAACAAAGTCTACTCCTAGGTCTCGTGGATTGAGGTCGATCCTTGATTCGTCGAACCTTTCACTTCTCCCATTAAACCCGACCCATTGCAATGTTGGATCCGATGATTCTTGGCTCGACCTCATGCTCGTGTCCTCCCTGGATCTTGTCATTAACCATGGACAGGTCGCGGCGCCTAGTTTGTCAAGGCACGATTTGATCTACTTATCGTATAAAATCAAGCCTCCTAGGCGGCGACCGGCCTTCGTACATATTCGGAACTTTGCGAGGATAGACAAGGTTAAACTTAACAGCGATGCTCAATCCATTGACTGGATCGACGTGTATCAATCAACTTCCATTGATGACAAAGTAAGACTTTAAACAAGTCTAACTTTTAAACTTTCGCGTTTCATCTTAACAACATTATATTTACGTGGGTATTAACGCGGAAAATTATAATTTGAATACCTTGGTAGGCTTGACGTTTCGACCCGGTTGCACAGGTCGTGGTCACAAGCAGACTGCTTGTGACCAATATAATGACGACGATGAACGACAATATAATGTTGTTTAAACAAGTCTGTCTTTGATCTTTTGGACTCTCATGCGCCTTTGAGGGCTGTACGTGTCAGGCGTCCTCCGGCTCCTTGGATCACTCAGGGGGTTCGAATGGCTATGAGGCGTCGAAATAGGGCTTTCTGCAGGTATAAGAGGGATCGTAGCGAGGAGAACTGGGGATTGTACAGGATGGCGAGAAATCGGTGTAATCAGATGGTGAGAGCTGCCAAACGCCGATACATTTTTGATAATGTTCAAAATATTTCACAGGCTGACGTATGGAAGTTCTTGAAAACTTTGGGTGTTTGTAAGACTTCATCCAGTGTTTTGCCTCCGAACCTTTCACTAAATGGCCTTAACTTGCATTTTGCTACATCGTCCGGTTTGGCTGACGCCATTAAACTCCAAACCATTTTTGAAATAACTTCCAAGCCTATATCACTCCCTGATACTTTCTCATTTAGTCCCGTGACTGAACTAGAGATCCGACGAGATTTTGCATCGGTTAAGTCCAGAGCGGTGGGCTGCGACGGGGTGGGCCGAACCATGATTTCCCCAATCATCGACTCCTTCCTCCCCATTTTTACTCATATAATTAACTTTACATTATTTTACGGTGTTTTCCCCTCAATCTGGCAAAAAGCACATATTATTCCACTTCCTAAAATCCCTAATCCCTATCAGGCCAAAGATTTCAGACCCATTTCGATCCTCCCCTACCAATCAAAGATCCTCTAAGCAGTTGTTCACAAACAAATCTCCTCCTACATCTCAAAACACAAACTTCTGTCTTCTTTCCAATCTGGTTTTCGTCCCGGCCATAGCACCTCTACCGCCTTGCTGAAAGTCACTGAGGATGCGAGGTATGGTACGGGGGCCTCGAGGTTAAATGTGTTGATTTTAATCGATTTCTCCAACGCTATCAATACGGTCGACCACGATGTCCTCCTAGCCATGCTAACTCAGTCTAGATTTTCGTTATCGTCTCGGGAGTGGTTCTCAGCTTATCTTCGTGGTCGCCAGCAGGCGGTTCGCGTTGGTCAGGAACACTCTGACTGGTGCGGGCTGACGGCTGGGGTACCGCAAGGCGGTATATTATCTCCTCTGTTGTTTTCTTTATTTATAAATTCTATCACTAGTCGTCTCACATGCTCTTATCATTTGTATGCCGATGACTTACAACTGTATGCTCAAGCTGGTGCAGCTGACTTGCGGATCTGTATTGAGCACCTTAACGCCAACTTGGTTACTATTGAAGATTGGTCCAAGAAGTATGGAGTCACTGTGAATGCTGGTAAGTGTCAGGCCATTGTGTTGGGCAGTTCCTCTTATTTAAACCGTTTGAATATTAATCACCTTGAGCCAATAATATTCAATAAAGTTGTCATACCGTTGTCTCCTTACGTAAAGAATTTGGGCCTATACCTGGATAGTAGCCTCAGCTGGAACCATCACGTTGCGCAGGTTAGTAGGAAAGTCACTGCTACGTTGCGATCTCTCTATCGGTTTAAAAACTTTCTGCCCCCAAATACAAAAGCGCTACTGGTCCTGTCCCTTGTGCTTCCTGTGATTGATTATGCTGATGTTTGTTACTCTGACCTATCCCAAGACCATCTGAATAAGTTGGATCGAATGCTCAATAACTGTATTCGGTTTATCTTCGGTCTTCGTAAATACGATCACATTTCTTCCTTTCGCGCTCAACTTAAATGGCTTCCTATCCGTGAGAGGAGATCTCTCAGATCTCTCTGCATGCTCTTCTCTATTCTGAACGATCCTTGTGCTCCTGAATACCTAAAGTCTTGTTTCCAGTTTCTGGGGAGTTCTCACAGCCGTAATCTCCGTTCAGCCGAAAATCTAATTCTTGAGATTCCATCCCACCGAACATCCTTCATTTCTAATTCCTTCACAGTCTGTTATTAAGTTATGGAATGCACTACCGCTTAATATAAAAAAGGCTCCAAATAAAATCACTTTCAAACGCTATGTTTATGAATTAGAATTCATAAACATAGCGAACTTAAAGTCACTACAACGCTGAGTCTCGGTCTTTATCTATTATATAATAGTATGTATGTATGTATTATTGCAAAAATTATTTATGTAGTATAAATTATTTATATTAACATATTAAGGCAGTATTTATTTTGTAGTTACATACTAAATATTTTGAGTATCTATATTTGTAAAGTCTATGTATGTTATTTATTCCTCATAATAATTACACATGCCTATATTTTCGCCGATTTCCTATTTAACCCTAAGACTGGCAGAGAATGCCATATGACATTAATGTCCGCCTTATGTACCATCACTTGTTTTGTGTACATTAAAGTTTAAATAAATAAATAAGTACGTAGGTCGACGTTTTACTTCGCAACAACAAAACAATTCTGTAAAATAAAAATCCTACTGAGATGCACGATGTTTTTGTGCGGGTCTGCATTTATTTATTACGTACATTACTGTTCGTAACTTCAAATGCGTAATTTATTAAGAAAAATCGAAAATTCAGGTAATGTTTGTTTGGAAAAAAGTTTTGTAATAATACTTAGAATTCGATTGCGCAAAAAAAAATAATTGAAAATGCATCTTTGACCTTCAATATCTCGAGAACCCGTGGAGTCCCAGCTATGGTCTTAAAGAAAAAAATGATCCAAATAATGGGTAGAATACGTGGCTTTCGGCTTCGCTAAGTGTCTTTTTACACCCTGTATCTATACTAATATTATAAAGCTGCAGAGTTTGTTTGCTTGTTTGTTTGAACGCGCTAATCTCTGGAACTAATGGTCCGATTTGAATTATTCTTTCAGTGTTGTGTAGTCCATTTATCGAGGAAGGCTATAGGCTATATTTTGTTTAATGCAAAATTGGTGATCCGTAATAAAATTGCTATTTTGTAACACAAGGAGTAAAATCGAAAACATATTTTTGGGTGCGCTGCAAAAAATATTGATAATAGAACAAAATGATGTACTACGGGTTTGTAGATTCCATTAAAACCTACAAAAAAGTCCACCAGAGCATATATCTAGCTATCATGGCTTAATCACAATAACCGATTTTGTGTTCAAAATAATTATTAAATCGTATGAACAAAAAAAATGCGTTGAATATGTATCGTAATATTAATCTTTATCGCAATTAAGCATTATGTTATTAAGAGTATTTATGTAGAAATGAAATACTTTTTGTTTCCTCTCAATCGGATATTTCGTTTAAAAGTTATCACGTGTGTAAGATGTTAAAAGTGGTACCTGTTAATGAGTTATGGACCATAGAGTTTTTTAACAACATAAAATCCTGTAATAATCTTTTTCGAAATATATTTTTTGATGTTTGTTGACTCCTCCCGCCCATGGTAGGGCGGGAGGCATTGCCCACATTTCCTTCTCCTGCTCTAAGCCGAGGTCACGGTGCCTCATTTGCGCTTAACCCGCAACCCCGGCTGTAGTCTGTAACGGTCTATTGGCTCTCTGAGGCGCGCGCGGAACGCTACGCGCCGTACTCTCGGGTCTGGTTCTGGTCGGGCGGCGAGCTACCCTTACTCGCCGTAGACCCGCGCTTAGGGTGGCCGGAGTTCATTTCTCGATCCCCGACTCCCGGAATGTCGCCTACTGCGGTGGCTGGGGCGCGAGGAGGATAGTTCCCTCACGCGCTCCGCCTCCTCCTTTGCGAGTATCACTCTAAGCCGAGGTCACGGTGCCTCATTTGCGCTTAATCGTACACAACGCTGCAGGTATGGTTCTGGATTTCTCTGCTTCTTCTTGGCACTTCTCCGGCTGCACGCAGACATACCCGCTTGAGTTTGAGGGTGAAGCTATGCTACGACACGATCCAATCTCCGTGTCTTCTATGTCGCTAAGGGCTGACGAAGGCTTGCTGCTTACCAGCGATCAGCGCTTGCAGTTAACTAAATTGCTTCAACGCCATGAAGATGTGTTCCGTCTAGGAGGAGAGGCGACTCGCTTCGCCGAACATCAAATTGACACCGGAGATCATGCACCTATCGCGGTGCCCCCATATCGCCTCACGCCCGCTAAGAGGGCCGCAATGGAGGCAGAGATCAAGAAGATGTTATCTGATGGTGTGATTGAGGAGTGCGAATCGGCGTGGGCCGCGCCCGCTCTCCTCGTCCCTAAGAAGGATGGTACGTATCGGTTCTGTGTTGATTACCGCCGTCTCAACGCGGTTACTAAAAGCAATAATTACCCTTTGCCGGTCATCGAGGACCTCCTTCACGCCACCAAAAGAGAGGGGTACATGAGTACCATAGACCTTCGGTCAGGTTACTGGCAGGTAAGCGTATCTCCTGCGGACAGGGATAAAACTGCATTCGTGTCACCTCTCGGTACGTACCGTTTTACTCGTATGCCATTCGGTCTCAAGAACGCCCCGGCCACCTTCCAGAGATTGATGGACCGTTTTCGGTCTGGGAGCGTTTTGAAGGACGTTACCTTATTGTGTTATTTAGATGATCTCCTGGTTCTGTCTGAAGGTGATTTCCAAAAACATCTGGAAGACCTGGAAGCTGTATTTAACCGCCTACGACTGTTTGGATTACGTGCCAATAGGGATAAATGTCACTTCGCCTGTAACCAAGTTAAGTATTTAGGTCACCTTATTACTCCCAAGGGTATAATGCCTGATGAGTCCAAGGTGCAGGCTATCCAGCAGATGAATGAGCCTGTTAACCTCACGCACTTGAAAAGCTTCCTACAGACTTGTTCGTGGTTTCGTAAGTTTGTGCCTGGATTTTCCGAAATAGCTCAACCTCTTACTAAGCTCACCAGGAAGAACGAACCGTGGACTTGGACTGAAGATCAGCGGCGAGCTTTCAATGAACTAAAGAAGAGGCTCATTACAGCACCAGTCCTCGTGCAAGCCGACTATAGTAAACCATTTATCATTCATACAGATGCTAGTAATTACGCTTTAGGTGCCGTACTGTTGCAAGGTGAAGGTAACGACATGCACCCTATCGAATATTCCAGTCGGCTGCTTACGTCTGCGGAACGTAAGTACTCAACTACAGAGCGAGAGGCGCTCGCTGTAGTCTGGGCCGTTGAAAAGTACCGCCCATATATTGAAGGCCACCCCGTTATCCTGCGTAGTGACCACCAACCGCTAAAGTGGTTGTTAACTTTAAAGTCTCCCAGTGGCAGATTGATGCGCTGGGCTCTCAAATTACAAGCGTTCGACATCCGCTACGAGTATACTCCCGGTAAAACTAACGTTATTGCTGATACTCTTAGTCGCCCTGCTTGTAGCGAGGCTTCCCAGGACGACTGTGGGGTCTGTTCGGTAATCTTGGACGTACCTCGCAAGAGTGCAACCGACCTTCGGTCGGCTCAGCTGGATGATTCTGAGGTAAGTAAGATCATCAAAGATATCGAAAACACCACTGATACCGTTGCTTCCACCCGCTGGTTAGAGCGCGGTTACCTTATGGATCAGGGGGTCCTTTACCGCTATGCTCCCGAGACTGAGTCCGAAGAACCACAGTTAGTGATTCCCGTTTCCATGCTCAAGGATGTAATGGAAGAATTTCATGACGCACCTACAGCTGGTCACCAAGGGGTAGAGCGGACGATTAACCGCATCAAACAGCGATATTACTTCACAGGTATGCGTAAGTACGTATCAGACTATCTGAAAAATTGTGTAGACTGTCAAAGGTATAAGTTTTCCAATCAGAAACCTTCCGGACTTCTGCAGACACCAGTACTAAACCAACGAGGTGAGGTACTTGCTATAGATTTGTTTGGTCCTCTTCCGGAAGCGGAGTCTGGCGAGAAGTGGGTATTCCTTGTTGAGGATACTGCCACACGATGGGTCGACTTATACGCCATCAAGGAGGCTACAGCTGAAGTATGTGCTAAATTACTGATCGAAGAGTATTTCCTTCGTTATGGTTTTCCTAGACGTGTCATTTCCGACAATGGAGTGCAATTCATTTCCGCGGTGATGCAACAGTGCATGTTCTTGTTCGGCGTCAAGCAAAACTTGATACCACTCTATCACCCTGAGGCTAATCCAGCTGAAAGGAAAAATCGAGACCTGAAGGTTCAGCTGGCCATACTGGTCAAGAACGAACACCGCACTTGGCCCCAGTTTCTAGCCCAGGTAAGGTTTGCCCTCAACACTGCAACTTGTTCAACTACAGGGTTGACACCGTCGTATATGATGTATGGCCGCGAAATGCGAACACCTTTTGACGCACAGCATGACTTGCGTGCGATCTTAGATAAAGAAGCGTTTGTTCCTCAGGTTACGCCTTATCTTTCTAAATTTATTGATTCACTGCGGGATATAAGAGATCGAGTCGAGAGACAACAAGATCTTAGGAAGGAGTATGCCGACACTTCGCGACGTCCCTCTCCGGTTTTTCAGGTTGGTGACCAAGTATTACTAACGACTCACTCCCTTAGTAACGCACCCAAAGGCTTAACTCGCAAGTTCATGCCTCAAAGGGATGGACCGTATACAATCCAGAGGAAAATCAGCCCTACATCTTACGAGTTGGTCGATAGTCAGGGTCAGGTCTTAGGTTGTTACCACGTTTCTGATCTTGTGGCTCTGATTGGTACTCACTCTGAGTTCCTAGAACCCGTCCAACCACGTCGTCTGCGTGGTCGGCCACCTAAGGCTACAAGGAAAGCGCGCACCTAGTTTTAACCAAATCACTCACGGGTCGATTTCGTGACTTGGAGGAGGAGGATGTAGCGCGCGCTATTTAAACTTCCCGCCACGCCTCAGTTTTCAAGGTCCTTCGCGGACCATTCAAATGCGCCAATCACAGCGCCTGCCGCCGACGCGGAGCAGTTACGCGCCCTTACCGCCGCGAGTCCGTTCTCAAGGTCTCTCACGGACCATTCAAACGCGCCAATCACAGCGCCTGCCGCCGCCCGACGCGAGCGCCTACGCGCCCCCTATCGCCGGCGTCAGTACATCTTTTCGCAACGCTCGCGCTCCGCGCGCAACACAGTCTGTCCACACCACCATTAAGATATTGACGCTAGTCCCGTCCCGTAGTCCGTAACACGCGCTTAAACTACATCCAACTGTACAACTCTGTTTTGTTACTTTTGTTCGATTAGTTCATAATAAACGTTTTTGTGAGTGTAACACGAGTACTTTGTTGAACATCTCGCACCAAACCCAAAGTGAACCCCCACACCATTTATTTCGGACATAATCCATATAAGTGTTAGTAGAATCTATGTCAGTAGGTACCGAATTATGAGACATTTATTTATGATCTCACTTAATGTTAGTTATGAAAAACATTATACCATAAACAGAGTAACGTCAGCACAAGTAGGAGTACTTTGGGCTAATCTAATCTATTATCTTAATTGATCGTATGGAAATAATATTTATTTTAATTGATTATGGGGAATTCTAATAAAATACTAATTTGAATTATAGCCGCAACATGCACAGCGGTCCTCTTTCTTGTAATATGATCGCTTTACATATGTATGGAAATTACCCACACTCACACCACATGCTATAAAGTTCTTACACTGCAACTTATTTCATGATCCAATTCTGCAGTTTTGCAGATGTTAAGAGCCCATTTACACTTGCACATCGACTGCATAATAAGATCGTTTCCGACTTCATCGTCAAGCGGTTTATGATATAGTACGTCGCACCGGCTGACCGCCCCGCCGCGCCGTCGCTTCGAATGGCTCATGTACCGTTTTGTCAGCGGCAAGTGTAAAAGCACCATAATCTATTTCAACGCTCGGAGTTCAGATGACCATTATGACTTGTTTCTTAAAGTGTAGTTGTCTGTAAGTAGTGTCGTCTGTATGAATAAATTAAATTAAAATTTGGATGTCCTTGAGCCAATCTGGTCACAGAAACTAGAATGTGTGTGTGCCTATGAGTATACGCTATTTCTTATTTTGTGGAGAGACATGAGACAATCTGTCCCAAATTTTAGTTTAATATATACGGTATCCTAAAGTTCAGATGTCCTCGAGCCAATCTGGTCACAGAAAACGGAGTATGTGTAACCTGTAGTGATGCACAATCTCTAACTTTGTGGAGAGACATGAGACAATCTGTCCTGAATTTTAGGCTAGCGATTCATACAGCGAAATACCTTGTTTGTTAACGTGTAAGTAAAGTGTGTGTCGTCTGTATGAATGAATTAAATTAAAATTTGGATGTCCTTGAGCCAATCTGGTCACAGAAAATAGAATGTGTGTGTGCCTATGAGTATACGCTATTTTTTATTTTGTGGTGAGACATGAGACAATCTGTCCCAAATTTTAGTTTAATATATACGGTATCCTAAAGTTCAGATGTCCTCGAGCCAATCTGGTCACAGAAAACGGAGTATGTGTAACCTGTAGTGATGCACAATCTCTAACTTTGTGGAGAGACATGAGACAATCTGTCCTGAATTTTAGGCTAGCGATTCATACAGCGAAATACCTTGTTTGTTAACGTGTGTCGTCTGTATGAATGAATTAAATTAAAATTTGGATGTCCTTGAGCCAATCTGGTCACAGAAAATAGAATGTGTGTGTGCCTATGAGTATACGCTATTTTTTATTTTGTGGAGAGACATGAGACAATCTGTCCCAAATTTTAGTTTAATATATACGGTATCCTAAAGTTCAGATGTCCTCGAGCCAATCTGGTCACAGAAAACGGAGTATGTGTAACCTGTAGTGATGCACAATCTCTAACTTTGTGGAGAGACATGAGACAATCTGTCCTGAATTTTAGGCTAGCGATTCATACAGCGAAATACCTTGTTTGTTAACGTGTAAGTGTGTGAACTGAAATAGTGGAATGGCGCCCAATCCATTTGCTGATCGAACAAGGTAACCCATTTATATTATTGGGCATTCTAATCCACCGAGAGTGACGGAGGCGAACGGAGTGAGCCGTAGGAACGGAAGGTGGATTAGAATGCCCAATAATATCCTACTCGTGTCTTAAACTACACTCGTAGAAAACGTGTCATATGATCGACAAATGCATTACACTAGGAACATTTTATTCATACGAAACTGTATTCATTGATTTTAGTTGCATTTTATAAAATACTAGTATTATAATATTATGTTTTAATTTTTATTCAATTCACCAAAAAAAACTTAAACGAAACGGAACGTGTTTGACACTTTTGACAGCGTGTTTCTGTTAACCTTGCTAATAATACTGTACATTACTGGAGCCCTGGACTGTTTTGCGTTTTGGATTTGTTTTGTGGATTACGATGAGGTGCATCAAATGCGGAATAGCCATACAAAGGCTGCAGAGGCGTCTTATATCCTCGCTTTCTGCACACCATCCAACAATACTTTCGCGTTGGTTAACCAATGCTCAAACCCAGGTATGAAGTCGAAATAGTATAATACTTAGTTTGTTTTTTTATGTTTTATAATGGTCTACTATTTTAAATAGTGCATCTTTTTCAATTGCCTCTGGAGATATTCATTTGTTAACCATGCTTCTCATTATTGAATACTGAGGCTGGTTGGTGAACATGAGAGACTACTGGAGCATAACATGGTTTGCCCTGGTTGTGGAAAATCGGTTCGAAAAATAAGACACCATTATGTCAGTATGGACTCTCCATTGATGACTGGCCTAATATCACAAAATACTATTAATGTGGTAAGCATTTTGTTTTTAATTCATTATTTTATATATCTACTTGTATTTATCTATAAAAATCGAAGTATGTGTGATTATAATATCTATCTTTATGTATTTTTCATGTTTGAATAGACTTCTTTCTTTCTTTTCTTCTCATTTTACAATAACATAAAACTTGAAAACATGTGTTTATTCTAACTGGGGTTTATTTTCAGCCCTCAAGAAACAACTATGTTTGTCATGTGTGCTAGATGCGGGAAAATAGACAGGCATGCAGGACTTATCACGAAACTTGCAGGTATTGGGTTCGGACAATGGGCAGGAATCAGCTTCAGACAACGTGCAGGAATTGGCTTCTGATAACAATGCAGCAGCCCCTTATGTTCAAGTAGTTAGCCCACCAGAGCCATCACCATTACCGCCTGTTTTAACCGGGCCGCTTCAAAGGGAAAGTACTACCATATTATTACCCAATTATACAGAATATATATTACAGAAACATTAAATCCATATACACAAACATAATAAAATACACTGTAAAATAAAAATAGAAAAATGGATTATTTCGTAGTTTTATTTTCCTTAATAAATAAATCATTATTATTTATACCTATTCTTTTGTTTTATTTTATAAATAAGTAAATAATTAATACGCCTTATGGTTTTTTAATGGCAAATCCTATTTTATGCTTTATTGTCAGTAATCTGACAAAAGGTTCAGTGAAATTATTATCGTCTAGTGTGTTTTAATGACAAATTATTCATGTGTTTTATTTATTGCAATTTAATATAACAATATTCACTAATGTAAAACCCCAAAAATCATTGATGAACCTTGAATTCAATAACTGTGCCAACGCCCATACAGAAACGAACATTCCATATACACAAACAATAAAATACGCTGTAAAATAAAAATATAAAAGTGAATTATTACGTAGTTTTATTTTATTTATTCTCCTTAATAAATAAATCATTATTATTTATACCTATTCTTTTCTTTTATTTATTAAATAAATAAATAATTAAAACGCCTGTAGGTTTTTAAAAGAAAATCTTATTTCGTGCACTTACGTGCCAGTAATCTGACTAAAGGTTAAGTGAAACTATTCTCGTCTTGTGTGTTGTAATTACGAGTTCTACATGTGTTTTATTTATTGCAATTTAATTAAATAACATTCACGAGTGTAAACACCAAAAATCATTGATGTACATTTAATTCAATAACTATGCAAAGGCCCATACAAAAGTTGGCCATGTCCTTTAGCAATTACTTAGGACTACAGTACAAACTAATAAAGATGAAAGTTTTTTTTTTATAATCTCATTTATTTTATAAGCCATACATCCTAAGATTAAGTCGGCTTAAAACTAACAAAAAATAACAATTCATAAATAATTTACAAAAAATAGAAAAAGTTTAAGATTTATAATTGTCTTGTCTTAAGGTTAGAGAGTAAATTATAAACTAAGGAACCTTAATTTATTAAGTGGCATATGAGATGTTCTGATTCTGAAACATAAAACCAACTCCTTTCTATTCATATTTGATGTGGAAAACCAGGGCGTGCGCGGAGGTTCGCTTACAATGGTTCTGTACCAAATTCCCTTGGTTTTGGAACATTCATTAAATTATGCTTTAAATTCACCACGGTTGTTCTTTTTAATCAGTGGGAGATGATCCATAAAATGTGGTAGTATATTAAGCGGAATACCGTTGCGTAAAGCGTCTGACGACAGTGAGTCAGCTTACTCGTTTCCCGCAATACCTACATGGGAAGAAACCCATTGTAAGCGAACTTCAGCCCCATTACGTATCAACCTTGCGATTCATTTAATAACGAGGTAAGCTTCTTTTCTACCGATAATTTCGCCTTTTACACACCTTAACAAATGTTGAAGACTGCTCTTGGAGTCTGTAAAAATTACAATCTTATGATAGTTTGTCGATAACATATAATTAACTGCTTCGTTAATTGCTGCTAGTTCCACTCCCATAATAGGTATACAATAGTTTTCAATATGAAATTTTGCCCCAAAATTTGCTTTCTTATCGTAGAATGCGCAACTAGAACCGTCCGTTGTTTTAGCCCCATCGGTGAATATGTGAGAGAAATTTCTGTACAACTGGTTAATAGCCTCTTCGCTACGTTGTTTAAGATCTCGTATTGATAATTTGGCTTTAGGTTCGTCAATAGTCCGAATTTTTGGCATAATAATTTGGTCCCAGGGAAGTGTTTTATCGGGGAAAGGTAGCTCGAATTGCGGCAAAATTTCGAATTTTGACATTGGCAGGTTAGAATATTTTCTGAAACTTTCCAATAACAATGGAAACTGATTTTTACGCCAATACTTTACACCTACCTTTAACATATTATCTAAGAGTTCTAATTGTTTTGTAAGATAATCACATTGTCTTGCTGAAAGTTTCAGGAAATATTTATCGCTAAGTCAAATCAAATCAAATCAAATCAAATCAAATTCTTTATTTCAAATAGACCAAAAAAGGCACTTTTGAACGTCAAGCAAAAAAGATATCATAAGGTTTAACTTTATGTGTCAGTCTGTCCGTCTGTCCTCTAGTGAAGCTATTTGCTCGTTCCAAAGTGTAGATTCCTATGGAGAAGAACGAGCAAGAAACTCCATGGTTACTCTTTTTCAATCACTTTTTACAATACATTGTTACATAATTTAGATAGCTCCATTATGTGAGAACAGTGTAACACTAGTGTTTAACCAAAGTATCCGAAAAAGAAATAACCCTCAGGGACAGCAACTTTAGACAGTCTCGAGTTGACCAGTCCCAATAGGCGGCGTCCGTTCACGAACATGACACGTACACCAGCACCGCCCAACTCAACCATAATATAGGGAACCGAGCGGTCCAGTGCCCGTGCCACCGCCAATGAGACTCCTGAGTGAGCATGACAACTCCCAACTGACACAAGTACCAATATACTATAAGTCTATAAGTCTAACTCAATTATAATAAGTTACAGGGCTCTCACATTTACAAAAATCCAGTTTATCAACAATCAACAACATGGTGAATAATTTAATAATTGAGATCAAAATTCCTCTTAACCTTAACAATTTTTATCCTGTGCAGTCAAACCAGCCACCCTCCAAGCATTTTTATCTTCTATATAATCATTTAGTTTGTAGTATGCTTTCCTACATAATACTTTCTTTATACATAATTTAAATTTGCTTTCATTTAGATTTTGAATTTCAACTGGGATTTTATTATAACATTTAACACAGAAACCCAGGAATGACTTATGCACTTTTGCCAATCTAAATAAAGGCTGACTCAATCTATTCCTATGTCTAGTATGATAATCATGTTTATCAGATACCTTTACAAATAGGTGTAGGTTTTTCCTAACATACATAATGTTTTCATAAATAAATTGACTCGGTACGGTCAGAATGTTGATCTCCTTAAACTTTTCTCTGAGGGATTCGCGACGACCTAAGTTATATATAGCTCTGACGGCACGCTTTTGCAAGATAAAGATAGACTCAACGTCGGATGCCTGTCCCCACAACAGAATTCCATATGACATGATGCTGTGAAAGTAGCTAAAGTACACTAGTCTTGCCGTGCCTACATCGGTTAGCTGACGGATCTTCCAGACAGCATAAGCTGCAGAGCTCAATCGTCCTGCTAGAGACCTGATGTGGGGCCCCCATTGCAACTTCTCATCTACAGTGATCCCCAGAAAAGTAGTCTCTTTTATAAATTCTAGTTTCTGATCATTTAATAATATATCATCACATACGTTACTTTTAACATTTGGTAAAATACCTAAATCTAATGCATTTAGTCTTTTATCATTTAGTAATAAGTTGTTTATTGTAAACCAATTTTAAAACCTTCATTAAGGCATTATTAACTTCGTCATATTTGTTTGTTCGTCTATTTATTTCAAAAATCAATGAAGTGTCATCAGCGAACAATACCATATGCGGTTCATTAAGGAACAAGTGGGGCAGGTCATTCACATAAACTAAAAATAGAAAAAGACCTAATATTAAGCCCTGCGGTACGCTCATAGATACGCTAGCACCCAGTGAGTTAACTTTGTTGACTTGTACTTTAATTTTTCTTTCTTGAAGGTATGATTTCAATAAATCTAGGGATACCCCCCGAATGCCGTAGTGTTCTAGCTTCAGTAACAGCGTCTCGTGCTCAACACAGTCGAATGCCTTTGAAAGGTCGCAAAATATTCCAATGGCATCATGTGCTTTTTCCCACGAGTTGAAAACTTGTTTTATAAGTGATACTCCTGCGTCCGTAGTGCAACGTCCTTTGGTGAACTCGTAGTGATGGTCATGGAAAATAGAATTCGTGTTAAAGTGACGCAGCATTTGAGTAAGCATGAACCTTTCGAACACTTTACTGAGCACTGGCAAAATAGAGACCGGCCTATAGTTATTGCGTTCTGTGCTATCACCTGATTTAAGTAATGGAACTACTTTACTATGTTTCATTAAATCCGGGAAAACCCCTTGATCTACACTTTTATTAAAAATTAAAGTTAAGTAAGGCGCTATAGTCTCTATAAAAGACCTGCACACTCTAACAGACATTCCCCAGAGATCTTCACTGGACTTTACTTTGATATCTTTAAACGCCTTTATTACTTCCTGGGGGTTTGTATGTTTAAACCTAAAGTCCGCAGGACATTCTTTGACGTTACTTCTGAGAAGCTCGACCGCAAGTGCTGGAGATGATTGCAACGTTTCCGTAGTTTTGATGGGAATATTTTTAAGATATGCTCTTCTAAATTTAAGATGCGGCTTCTAAATTTAAGGTTTCGGCCTGAATTTATTAAGATTAGGACTACACTTAACTAACGGAATATTTATATTAGCACTATCTTCAATTATATGTGACAGTCGATTGTAAAATTACTTTGAAGATCGGATACTAATTCTAGATTCTCACGTGCTGATTGGATATATTGTGTATACGCGACCCAGTTCGCTTTTTTGATATTTCTTCTGAGTCCGGGATTGTTTGGAGTTGTGTCTAACGTTTTCATCGCTACCCAAAGATTCGTTACTCACATTCCAGTGCAAGATCAGCGCTACAAAAAGAAGTATCAGGTGAAGTACAAATTATACTATCATTGACTTAACGCAACGGGTAAAGTCTCCATTGTTAAGAAAAACGTAATTATGTTTGAAACTTACGTCTGAAAGGATTCTACCCCGAATGTCAGTTGCATATGACCAAGCCATATGGTGAGCATTAAAATCTCCTAGTATTAAAGTTTTTTCAGAAAAATGACTAAAAATTTCATCATAGTCTTCTGCGCCCGCATGAATATTTGAAGGAGAATATACACCGATTATATGTTGGAGTTTACTACTGTTAAAGATTTCAACACATATGGTATCAATATTATTGTAAATAGAAGGACAAGTTTTAAGTGAACAGCCAATAGATTGGTGGACTAGAATAGCCAAGCTTCCATATCCATCTGCTCGATCGTGTCTGAAAATAGAGTAGCCCGCCACATTTATATGTTTGTCATCATTTAACCAAGTTTCAGAGAGAATGCATATATGCACTTTTTCCTTTTGTAAATAAGAATCTAAATCACTTAATTTTAGAAGCAAACTTTGGCAGTTCCATTGAATAATTTTGAGTTTAACATTTATTTTATTAGCCATTACTTAATTTATCTTAAATAGAAACAGGTACTACGTATTTTATACATGAATAGGTGATTAAAAATATTTGCATACTTTAGACAGTAAGACTGACAGCAGCTTCTTCAGTAGACTTTACTTTTGCATTTCTAGTTATAATTTTAAGTTTACTTACAATACGGGACAGTCTATTCTTCACGTTACGGTATGAGATGTTAGGTATCAAGTCAGTTAACAATTCAATTAAGGTATCAATCTCTTCAGTGTACTTAAACGTGATGTCTTTTTGTCCTGAAAAACCTATCCCAGAACTAAACAATTATTCCTCCTATGCTACGCTACACCAGTTAAATCAAAATGATGGGGTTGTTGTTTATGTAGAAAAACATTTAAAATCTAATGTTAAGGAAATTAAATTATCCCAGGCGTCTTGCTTACAGCTGGAGATATTAAATAACGTAGTTTTATGTATTTACCGATCTCCATCGAATTTAAATACTGATAGTTTTATAAGTTCCCTTAGTTCCCATTTGGAAACTCTGAATCCACAGAAAAATACTATAATAGCAGGTGACATCAACATAAATATCAGACCCAAGGATTCAGAGCCATCATGTGAACACAAAAATAGAATTAATTACTTAAATATGCTAGCGTTTTATGGAATACTACCGGGTCATACTTTGCCTACCCGAGATAAAAACTGTTTAGATCACTTCATGCTAAAGATAAACAAACATAAGGTATCAGCAGTTATTGCCATCCTACACACTAGTATTACAGATCATTACACAACACTTTTATCATTATCTAAAATAAAAAATACTCATAAAGCCAATAAAAAGAGATCTTCAATAGATTATGAGCAAGCACTTAAGTATCTACAAGAAAATAATCTATCAGACTTGCTATTTTGTAGTGACCCTGAGGCCTTAACAAATATTTTATTGCACAAATTAACAGAATCCATAAATAGAAGCACTAACATAATAAATATCCCCAACAGTAAACGCATTATAAAACCATGGATTTCACCAGGTTTGCTACGCTGCATTAAAAACCGTAACAAATTACAAAAATAATATAAAAATGACAGGCACAATGACATATTAAAAATAACATATATTAGATATAGAAATTATTGCAACAGTCTCATTAAAAAATTAAAACGGAAATACGAAAGGGAATTAATTGCAAAATCGGTTGGGAACAGTAAATCACTTTGGAAAAATATAAAAACGATAACTTACACAAATAAATGTAAAGATAACACGACAGAGTTATTAAATATAAAATCATCTCCCTTAGAATCAGTTAACTATATAAATGATTATTTCGCGAACATAGGTAAAAGCCTTGCACAAAAGACCCAATCTATTTCAAACAATGGTCACAGCTTATTACACAGTTCGAGCGTACGGCGCGTAGCGTTCCGCGCGCGCCTCAAAGAGCCAATAGACCACCACAGACGGGGCCCTAAAGGGCTGATGTTCAGCCGGGGTTGCGGGGTAAGCGCAATGAGGTACCGCGACCTCGGCACAGAGCAGGAGAAGGAACAGGGGGGTTTTTAGTCAGTAAGAGTCTGACACTCCCTCCTGCCCGGCCCTGGGCGGGAGAAGTCATTTGATGATTTTCCCCTCACAAAAAAAAAAAAAAGCTTATTACACAGTTCGGTACTAACACAGCTAAATTCCTTTGTACTGTTTGATACTGATCTGGATGAAGTGAATCTGATCCTAATGAGCCTTAAATCAGACAGCGCATCTGGGTTTGATAATGTTTCAACTGGATTTCTGAAATACATAAGGAAGGAAGTTGTACCCATAATAACTCACCTCGCTAATCTTTGTTTTGGCAAAGGCATCTTCCCAGGTCTACTAAAGCAGGCTATCATTACACCAGTTTACAAGGGCGGGGACAGAGACGAAGTCAGCAATTATAGGCCTATATCGGTTTTAGCATCAATATCCAAAATTTTAGAAAAACTCATTAATATTAGACTACTAAAATTCCTGAAAGAGTTTAATATATTATCAGATTCACAATACGGCTTCCGTCAAGGTGTCTCCACCGAGGATGCAGTCACTGCACTAAGCACGTTAGTAACCGAACACATTGACAGTGGCAAAAAATGTTTAACAGCTTTCATTGATCTGAAAAAAGCTTTTGACACTGTTTCTGTCCCAATCCTTGTAGACAAACTTGAACGTATAGGAATACGTGGAACACCTCTCAATCTGCTAAAAGATTATCTCTCGAACAGGAAACAGAGGGTTAGAGTGGGTCAGTATGCCAGTGCAGATGCAGAGGTATCATACGTTGTCCCCCAAGGTAGCGTATTGGGGCCTACGTTGTTCCTAATTTATGTAAATGAACTGTGTGACCTACAAATTAATCACGCACAAGTCTTTTCTTACGCTGATGATACCGCTGTAGTCTTCTCTGGTGATACTTGGAATGACGTCAAACTTGGCGCGGAATCGGGCTTGGCAAAAATTGCTTGGTGGCTGGGAAAAAATCTGCTGACACTGAACATCTCTAAAACAAATTATATATGCTTCAGTGTCTGCAATCGAACACAACCCAGTAAGGATTTCAGTGTCAAGGTTCATGTATGTAACGTCGAGAAAAATATTGGTTGTAGCTGCTCAACCATAAATAAAGTTCCATATTTAAAATACTTGGGCGTTGTCATTGACCAGAGACTCTCTTGGCACCCTCATCTTGATCAGATTGCTAATAGGGTCAGGAAGTTTGGCTGGATGTTTAAGACCCTGAGATACGTTGTTCCTAAAAATCTTTTAAATGGAGTATATATCGCTCTTGTGCAGTCAGTATTATTATATTGTATCCCTATATGGGGTGGCGCCGCAAAAACGAAGTTTTTAGAACTGGAGCGTGCACAACGTGCTTTGATCAAGTGTATGTACTTTAAAAAAAAAGATTCCCAACCGAAACTTTATATAAAATTAGCAACTTGCTCTCGGTTCGGAAACTTTATATTATACAAATTACTTTGAAAAAACATAAGTCCGTTGCTTTTGACACCAGTCTACAATCAAAAAGAAGAAAAGACACTGTAGTAAGAGTCCCTCAAACAAGGACCCTATTTGCCAGTATACAATTCTGCAAACGGTCTGCGCAACTTTATAACAGAGTCAATAAATACGTGTATATTTATTCGAAAAACTATTATGACTCAAAAAAAACCATATGTGAATGGATAAAAACACTTACGTATAATGAAACCGAAGTAGTGCACTTCAACACGTACCTTGACACACACACACATACACACACACACTCTCTCACATACACACACACGCACACACACGCACGCACGCACGCACACACAAACAAGCAAACAAACACACACACACACACACACACACACACACACACACACACGCACACACACGCACGCACGCACGCACACACAAACAAGCAAACAAACACACACACACACACACACACACACACACACACACACACAAACAAACACATACACGCACACGCACACACGCTTACGCTTACAGTCACACACACAAATTAATTACCTACTTAGCACCTAGAGGTTTGTTCTCCTTAATTTTTAGTATTATTTTGCATGCTAATCATATAATGGATAACGTCATATTTGCATAATAACTACGTACGGTTTGTTGTAAAGGAGCGAAGTCTCCTAACACAGGCACATCTTGCTTAAAAGGAGGCTTCAATCACAATATTGTAAGCACAAAAACCTGTTGTGCAAATAAACGATTTTTATTTATTTATTTATTTATTTAATATTCTTAACCCCGTATGTATCTTCCAGGTATTCTTTGATTTCTTTTCCTGAGAGAGGGTAATTTTTTGATGAAGTTGCAATAAAATCATCAATTTGATCCCACTTTATCGAGTCCAAGTCACTATGGGATGTTCTTCTAAGTTTTTTCCCACTTGCGGTTTTGTAAACCTCGTCTGAACTGGAAAGGGAAACGTTGTCCAAGTCATCGCCACTGTTGTCGATGGATAATGCAGTCTCTTCATTTATGATTTCATTCTCCATACATTCATTCGTGGTAGAAGATTCTGTCGGTGGGTGTGGCCGTTTAGGGATAAGAGTGTCCGTATTCTGAGTCTCCGTGTTGTTTCTATTATTAGCTTCATTGTTTTCTGGGCATTTCGACGCTACATGGCCATCATTTTTGCAGATGAAACAGGTCATAGTATCTGACGAGAAATATATCCAGTATGTTGTCTCATCAAAGTCTATGGATATCTTTTCAGGGAGACGATTGAAATCTTCGGATGTAACATAAATTTGTCGCCGGAAACTTAAGATATGATTGTATCCGTTTTCGTTAATACCAGCGCGGAGGAAGGAGATGGGTGACATTGGCGTGATTTGCATTTCTTGAAGTCGGTTTTCTATTTCACTGTGTGGAATTATCGGGCACACGTTAGAAATAATTATTCGTTTATTTCTGTTTATGAGCGGTCGGATAGGCAATCTGTGATTTTGTATGGTAATGAATTGCTTATTTTCGACGATATCATCAGCAACAGACTTCGAAGATAAATAAACGCACACCCTGTTGTTTGATATTCTTGACAAGAACCGAATCTGGGAAGGGTCAACTATCTTTCCAAGGGCTTGCGCATAATCCTTAATCTGTACATTTTCCAATGAATCTAGGATAATAGCCTGGTCTTTTTTTGGGAACATTGTTGTTTGTGTCACAGTAGCGTAACTAGGGTTATTATTTAACGTTTGGGAGTACATAATTGTTCCTGTAGTCAGAAACGGGTAACAGTTCACTAATATCACTTTTATACGTAAACAAAGTCCGATGCCATTATTCACTATACAGAGTGAGGGTAACTCGTAAAAAGTTGGAGTACTGATAAGCGCGCGAGCGACGACCGGTCTCGGTTACAAATGAGCCCGAACTGTAAAGATGAAAGTTTGCAATTGTTAAAGAAATATTGCCAAAAGATATAAGAAGATGGCCAAAAAGTAAAAGTAAAGATAGTCAATTAGTGAAACCATATTGGAATGTACAAGCTGAAATACATGTTGTTAAAGATTTGTTATTTAAAGGATCAAAATTAATAGTACCACAGTCTATGTATAAGGAAATGTTGGATAAAATTTATGAAGGTCACCAAGGAATAAATAAATGTCTTAAATTAGCTAGAGATTCTTTATATTGGCCAAACATGTCAGTTACAGATTACAAAACCTCCAAGAAATATCGAAATTATCAGCATTAGCAGTCACAGCATTCAAAAGTATGTCACAGGGTGCTCATTTCCCCTTTTTTTTTTGAAATCAGTATAATTCTGTAAGTACATGGGGTGGATTTTTAAAATATTTTTCTGAGTACTGTTAGAACTTGGGGCATCGTGGGAATCCAGTTGGACGCCAGGTTCTTGGACACCCTGTATAAAATAATTTAACTGTTAACTAAAATAAAATTATTAACAAAAAGCACAAAAAATAAAGAGTAAATAGTAAACTTTTATCCATCTATGGTCGACAGAGTATGACATTATGCGCGAGGTCGCGTGTAACTTTTTATTATCTGTGGACCATAAGTACAAGGATGTAACCAAAGAGTAAAGTAACATAACATCAATAAACATAATAGACGCAATAAACGTAGTGATTACATATTCTTTGCATAACATTAACATCATTCATTTGTAATTGTAACAATAAACGCAGTGCTTATAATCTTTTTGATACTATTACCCTTGGTGACAAACAATAACAAAAACATTTATTAACTACATTAAGTTTAGGAATTCCTTCAATGTATAAATAATGTGGTACGTGCGCAAAAAAAGGACATGCTCAGCATTTGCTGAGACCCCAACCTCAAGGAATTGGTGCCACAGCACTGATTTTCAGCATATCCTTGGGTGACGTGATGGCGTCCCACCATTTTTCTGGACACTGAAGCGAAAAGCAGCGTGAGTACAGACTATTCAAATTAATATGAATCGGTGTAATGATTGGCGTGAGTAGAGATTAAACTAAGAGCGTGTGTCGTGTATGGATGTACCGTGTAGGAGGTGTGTGTAGTGACTGTGCGTCTTGTTTCCAGCATGCAGCCAAGGGTTTTGCAGAAACACGTGTGCTGTACTAACAGGGGAGAAAGGATGCAATTGTGGACAATATCTGTTGGATGCCTGTAACCCTTGAAGGAAGGCCGCGACCTTGAAGGTTAGAATTATATACTAATTTTATGTATTTGTGTAAATAAAAAAAAAATGATAAAGAAGAGTGATTAATATTGTAAGGTTAGGTTGAGTTCTGAATATTTTGCAAATATTTTTTCATTTGTATTAAAAAAATCCTTTTTGTTTTCAGGCCTCGCATTGGTGGTGGCAGGTTATTCCAACAGTGAGTCGCAGCATACCTGAAACTCCCCCTGAAGGCCGCAGTTCTATGTTGACGAATAGAGAGTGGATTTGTTGCAGAGCGTATGTGGTTTTTGCATGAATGTTGCCTCCAGTTTAACTTCTCATACAGGTACCGTGGTTTTTGAGTAGTTATCACTCCAAACAACAGACCTGCCATGTGTAGTCTTCTTCTAGCCTCCATTTTTAATATATAATATATTGTTTTGATTTGCAAAAGGGGTGACATGGCTTCTTCTTGGTATGTCAACACAGTACCTTATGCAAGCATTTTGTATACGCTGGATCAATGTATTTGTTCTTGCCAGCAAGCACGGGCCATAGACTGTGTCGCAGTAATTTAACTTTGACAGTACCAGGCTATCCACAAGCTGTTTGTGCAGAGCTACACTCAAGTGTTTTCTAAATGTGTAGAGCATTTTTAATCTGTAAAAACAGATCCTCATGCAATTTACAAAGTGTAGCTCTGGATCCATAGTGAGACCTAAGTTGGTAGCTGTGTTCACTCTTTCTATGTTATCTCCCTTAATTATTATATTTGGCCCAGCTGATATCATGGCACTAATTCACCTCCTACTGCCCAGAACCATGTATTGAGACTTAGCTGGATTCAGTACCAGGGAGTTACGCTCTGCCCAAGTGGCGACATTCTGCAGGTCTTTTTCGGGTAGCCTGTAGCATTTCTGCAGGCCTACAAGATATGTAAAGTTGAATGTCGTCTGCATACATGTGATACTTGCAATTTTTAAAAGACTTTACAATATCTGCACTGTAAAGAATGTAAAGAAGTGGCCCCAAAATTGATCCCTGAGGTACTCCGCGCGAGACAGGAAGTGGGGAGGAGGACAGGAGGGCTCCATCCTGGTTACTGAATTCAACGTATTGGGACCTATTTTCCAAGTAGCTTCCAAACCACTTTACTGTTTCTGCTGCAAATCCATAATATGTCATTTTGGAAAGCAATAATGTGGTGTTTATAGCATCAAAGGCCCGAGAAAAATCAAGCAAAGCCAGTATCGTTCCCTCCCCCCTGTCACGAGCCTCAAGAATGTTTCCTATAACACCAGCCAGTGCCGTTGCTGTCCCACGACCCTTTCTGAAACCGGAGAGCAAATCTGGCAGTATATTGTTGTTCTCCAAGTATTTAATTGTTTGAGTATACACCACTCTCTCCAGGACTTTTGACAAGCAGGGCAGGATACTGATGGGACGAAGATCCTTGCAGGAGTCTGGATTGCTGACTTTTGGTAAAGGCCGCACCACAGCACACTTCCAGGCATCAGGGAACGTATTGGACTCAATAGATGTGTTCACTATGGAAGTGATAGTCTGAATCGTGAATGGCAATGTAAGTTTCAGCATATCCAGACTCAGTCCATCAGTGCCAGCTGCATTAGTTCCGAGGTCCTGCAATATCCCAAATACATCTGCTTCGCTAACACTCCTGAGCACGAACTGAGTTCCATGATGCATGTAACTGTAAAACTCAAAGAATGTCAGCTGAGATATTGATACACTACATGTCCCCGGAACATCAAGAAAAGCCCTGTTTATATTGTCTGGGTCATTGAAGTGACCCGAGAGGAAGCTATCCTTGTGGTCGGGTAAGACGTGGGTTTTTAAGTTCCTCCATAAAACTTTAGGAATATGTGTTTATACTAATTGTGATTTGACACCTACCGATATACTTGCTACTCGTTCCGTTTTATATGCATTAGGTAAAGAATCGTACTATATACCGCAGATAATTAGTCGACCGAATAACACACGATTACGATTAATAAACTTAGGCGACTCTCGTATAAAGTGGTCCGCAGGTAGATTAATAACTCGCGCAGAAGTAATAATAACTGACGACGTGGGCTTTATTAATAATAGTCAGAGCTGGATTACTAGCCCTTCGCTAAACAAGATATTTTCTATTTCCGATTTAAATATTGGTGATATAGATGATAAATATTCGGAATCATTACTAAACTTGCTAAATAATTATCGCTCGTGTTTTGCAGTAGTGAGTTAGGTTGTACGGATCTAATTAAAATGCAAATATCAACAACAACGGATATACCAGTATATTGTAAGCCATACCAATTATCTTATAAAGAAAATGAAATAGTGCAGGATTAGGTGAATGAATTAATATCCGCTGGTATAGTCAGAGAATCGAACTCTGAATATGCTAGTCCTGTAATTTTAGTCAGGAAAAAGGCAGGTGACTATAGATTATGTGTGGATTATCGCGCTCTGAATGCTCGTACGGTAAAAGATAGGTTCCCACTACCTCATATTGACGACCAGGTAAATAAGCTCTCAGGAAAAGTATATTTCACCGTTTTAGATATGGCTCAATCGTATTACCAAGTGAAAACGTCGGAAAACTCGATCCACAAAACCGCGTTTATAACATCGTCTGGTCAGTATGAATTTATGAAGATGCCATTTGGGCTGGCGAATGCGCCGGCAGTTTTCTCTCGATTAATCCGAAAAGCACTTGGATCTCTTGACAACAAGATAGCCACCTATCTCGATGACGTCACATTACTGTCTGTCACTATAGAAGAAGGGTTAGAATTGTTGGAAACCGTACTAAAAATACTTTGTCTGGCAAACCTAAAACTAAATTTGAAAAAGTGTTCATTTTTGAAAACTAGTGTAAATTATTTAGGTCATGAAATTACCGAAGGATCTATACGACCAGGTCAAGCAAAGATTAACAGCGTCATTAACTTTAGGCAGCCACGAAACGTCCATGAACTGCGTCAGTTCATCGGATTAGCATCATATTTCCGTAAATTTGTTAAAGGATTTGCTGAAATTGCCAGACCATTGACTAGTCTAACAAAGAAAAATGTAGCTTGGGTATGGGGTTCGGAACAGGACCACACTTTTAACCGCCTGAAAGTGATACTTAATGAACGTCCTGTTTTAGCAATTTACAACCCATATGCGAAAACAGAAATCCATACTGATGCGAGTAGTTTAGGGTTAGGCGGTATTCTACTTCAGTATCAAGATGACGGCGCTTTGAAACCTGTAGCCTATTTTAGTCGCGTAACTAGTCCAGAAGAAATGCACTATCATAGTTATGAGTTAGAAACTCTCGCTGTTGTTGAATCCTTAAAACGATTCCGAATATACGTGACTGGTATTCCGGTAAAGGTAGTAACAGATTGTGCGGCATTGAGGACAACCCTTACAAAAAAAGACTTAATTCCTCGCATAGCTCGTTGGTGGTTGACTATCCAGGATTTTGATGCTGAAATCGAATATCGTGCCGGGGACCGAATGAAGCACGTAGACGCACTCAGTCGTAATCCGATTCATAGTATTCCTATAATGCGTATTAATGAGGCCGACTGGCGTCTGACTCTGCAGTTACAAGACGATGCTGTGCAAAACATAATCACCCGCTTAAGTCAGGGCGCGGGTAATTCAGATTTAGCCAGTAACTATAAAATTATCAATGGGTGTTTGTTCCGTAAACGTTAGATGGCGATAAATTTGTTATACCTAAACTTTCGAAATGGTCACTACTACAGAAATATCATGACCAACTAGGACATTTGGGGTTTGATAAGTGTGAAAAGGCTATAAAGTCCCAGTTTTGGTTTCCCGGTATGACAAGATTTATCCGTAAATACATAACCGCTTGCTTACAATGCGCCTATGCTAAAGGAAATTATGGGAAAGTAGAAGGCGAACTACATCCTATACAAAAGGTAGCTGTACCAATGCATACATTACACGTTGATCATTTAGGACCATTTTTAAAAAGACGTAAGGGTAACTGTTATATTCTTGTTATTATAGATTCTTTCACAAAATTCGTATTTGCACTCCCAGTTAAGGGTACAAGTTCTATAGCGACAATCAAAAACTTAAAAGAAGTTATCCGTACTTTTGGCCACCCCCACAGAATAATTACAGACAGAGGGGTAGCATTTACGAGTAGATATTTTAAAGAGTTTTCTGCCCAGGAACAATTTAATCATGTTTTAAATGTCGTTGCCTGTCGAACGGGCAGGTTGAACGCGTAAACAGGACTATTATAAATGGTCTCAACACAACTGCTGAAAGTGAGTGCACATGGGATGAAAAACTATCAGACGTAGTTTGGGGTATTAATAACAGTCCTCATGCAGTTACGGGATTCTCGCCATTTAGCCTTATGTTTTCACACAATAATTCTCGTTTTCCGGGTTACATTACACAACATGGTCCTACAGATACTAACTTTCAAGAACAGTTAGACGAACGCAGAAGTAAAGCAAAATTGCGCATTGATAAACACATGACTGTTATGAAAAACCGGTATGATAAAAGGCACAAAACCTGCAGAAAGTATCAGATTGGTACTTTAGTTCTATGGAAAGGGGGTTTAGCACGAGACAATACTGCCGGTGTGACCAAAAAATTAGGAAGTGTATTTACAGGACCTTACAAAGTAACCAAAGCTGACCATACGATAGACCGTTATACAATTAGTAGCATACAAGGAATGAAGGGTTACAGAAAATTCAGCGCTGTAGTTCCAGGCGATTCACTTCGACCCTATAAGGCGTCGGTATCAGATAGTTCCACTGAGTCTGACCGAGAGGTTGATAGGGATGACTTAATTGATTTGTTGGAAAGTTAAATTGATATTGATTTGTTTCCAGTTTTCTTAAACACCCACTTAATTAAGTATTATCAGTAGCTACTAAAGCTAGCCTAGTGGACAGATAGATCAAATGAAAGATTGAAAGTGTAACTAGTTTTGATTACCTTATTATATGGAAAATTGTAATAATTTATTTTTACTGCCAACGAAAATCTGTAGGAGCTTGTTGAATTTTGTACATTATTTTTTTTTTTTTTTATACAATGATTTATTTATTTATTGTTTATACAATGATATTTAAAAAATTCTTATAAATGCATGTATTTTTTTAAGTTTTATTTTTAAAATAAATTAATAAACATAATTTTCAAAATTGTTATTTTTTCTTTTAAACCTTATACTTTCACGTATATGTGGGCAAAATTACAGATCATTTAGTTTTGAAATAACTGAGATACGGAGTTTTGAGACGGAACATACGCGATTTTCCCATAGTGCGCCGGCGCAAGTGCAATCTAATAATAATAACAAATCTTGTGCGTTTTGTAACTTATCGAATCTTTTTAAGTAATTTAAATGTTTCAAGTTTCAAAAATCGCCTATTGATGATAGATTTACTTTTATTAATCAACGTAATGGTTGCACAAATTGTCTTAGTTTATCCCATAATAATTCCGCTTGTTAATCAGTTCAAAATTGCCGTTATTGTAGTTGTAAGCATCACTCGCTGTTATGCAGAAAACAATTTACGAACACTACCTTTGGTGCGTCATCCTCAACGCGCCCCGCGTCCTCTGCCGCCTCCTCCGAGGTCCGCGCGGCTGGGAATACTCCAGCTGATCCTTTACCAAACAACAATGCGCCCGCGTTTAATGTTTCGTTGTGCAATTTTAATAGTTTACGTAAACATGATAACACCTACCTGTTAGGTTCGGTTCAAGTTTTAGTTTGTGACAATGCCGGTGTGCTACACGGTGCTCGTGCACTCATTGACCCCGAATCACAAAACAATTTTATTACGTCGACTTTCTTAAATAAACTTAAAATAAGTTACAATAAGGTATCGCGTAGCGCAGTTAAGGGTATAGGATCTTCGGCTAATCCAATAAAGGGTTCCGTAAACATTAATTTATTTTCACATAATGATAGAAAGATTTTGCTTCATCTTGATTCTTATGTTATTGACCAAATTACTGACAATTTGCCTTCTGTACAAATTGACAGGGCGGCTTTAATTTATTTAAACCATGTTCATTTAGCGGATGATAATTTTCACTCGCCAGGAGAAATAAATATTCTTATAGGCGCTCCACAGTTTTCAGAAATTTTACTGTCGGGTCGTGTTAACGGTCCCCCGGGTCTCTACCGGTTTTGAAACGATCTTCGGTTACGTTATCGTCGGTAATGCTCCGATTAGCAACTTGTCTCACGACATTATTTCTTTATGTGCGTTCACTCAGTATGAACCTCAAATTGATGCGCAATTAGAACGTTTTTGGCAAATTGAGGAGGTTATGTTGGAGCGTCCGGTTAACTCCACTGCTAGAGAATGCGAAGAGATTTTTGTGAACAGCTTAACTCGCGACGGTACCGGCCGCTATAGTGTGGACTTACCCTTTTCAGCCGATCCAACAGAGCTCGGTGACTCATTCAAAACAGCCAAACGTCGATTTCTGTACCTTGAGCGTAAATTGAAAGCAGCTCCGCAGTTACGCTTGGAGTACGACGCCATCATTAAGGAATACTTAGCTAAAGGTTACATCTCACTACTTCGGGATGATAATTCGCCACCTTCAGGATATTACATTCCTCATCACGCGGTTTGTAGGAATGATAAAGCTACCACGAAAATTCGTATGGTGAAGGATGCCAGCGCTAAAACCGAGTCAGGAAAGTCATTAAATGATTTACTTTACCCGGGTGAGAACCTTCAAAACGATTTATTTTTAATTTTATTGGATTTTTGTTTATACCCCGTGGCTTTTACAAGTGATATTCATCAAATGTTTTTACAAATATATGTGAACGAAAAACACAGGATGTTTCAAAAATTTTTATTCCGTTTTAACGATTCTTCGCCGCTTAGTAAGGTGGGTGGACCGTGGAAGGCCATGCTCCTTTGAAGGCCGATTATAAAAAACTCATATTTATAGTCACGTGATGACAAATTCCTTCCACTCACACGAAGTTCCATCAAACTCAAAGTCACAGACGCGGCGGCGAGTCGCTCGCGTTGCTATTTTGCTAATGCGGTCTCTCGCTTTGTAGTCTTCGGACGTCGACGTCAAAATTGTAATTCGCGCGCTCAGCTAAAGGTGAGTTTTTATGTAAATAACCTATTATTATCGTATTATTTTTACTGTAAGTTGTTATATTAGGATTTTTTGTGGTACTAAAGAAAAAATATAACAATTTTGTTTGATTTTAGTTAAAATATCAATAGTGTTCCTATGAAAGCCGGTGGTTCCTTATAAGGCCAATCAAAAATTTGACGGTTGGCCTTGCTAGGGTACACGGGCCTTACCAGGAACATTTACTAATAAAATTTGAACACTTAGTTTTTACTTATTATAATAATACGTTACGGGGAAGTTGAAGCAATGTTCAATTATTATAATTTTATTATTTATAAGGATTATTCAACTTTATAATTTAGACTGAATAGTTATTTCTTTAAAATTATTCTATTACAGTTTTATCTTTAAATTTCCTTTATTAGATGGTCATGTCTGTAAATGTCGCTATAAGAATAAGTCGATAATTGAACAGTTGTTTAAATTTTACACGCATTATTTCAGATTACAAGAATGTCAGGATCAAAACCTAGAAAAAGGGGTAGTACATGGGATGAAGATAGTTTAAGACGTGCCATGGAAGCAGTACAAAACAAAAGAAAATAGGAAGCAAAAGATTAATAGATAAGAGAGGTGCAGAAGGTGAAGAAAAGGAAAGGTACTGCCACGCATGTGGCGAGTGTAGAATCGAAGTCATGAGGCAATGCAGCGAATGTCAAAAGTGGTATCACGAGGAGTGTGTTGGTCTCACTAAAAAAGATCTCGCATTTTTATGCTCAGATTGTGATTAAAATACCCAAAGTTGTTACCTACTCTTTTTAGTTGATAAGTTTGATTCCGAATTTTAGTTATTACTTTCTTATATTTTCGTTTTTTAATTTTAGGTATGGTTGAGTTCAAATATTTTGACTACAAGATTGATTATGTGCCATTTATACTTTCTTTATAATTAGAGAACATAGTCTTTACCTACTGTCTATCAGGTATTTCATTAAATATAAAAAAGGATCTCATAACATGATAATTGTTAGTTTGGCCTTCTTAAGAACATTTTGGCCTTACAAAGAACGGACCCATAAGAAGGCCATTACGGGTTTAAAAAAATATTAATTATTTTATTGTAAAACGCATTGGAAACTTATTTGTTATCGATATAATACTCACCACAATAATTTTTATTTAATTTCCATAAATATATTCTTAGTTATACGATGATGTTCAAGGAATGTTTGTTGAGTTTTTAAAAGAAAATTATAATATGTTAGGCATTTAATTTTTCATTTAAATTAAAGAGCTTTATCTGTAGTTTTAGTAAAAGCGAATATTTTGATTATTTCAATTCTAGTTTTAAGTTGAACGACTGATTTATAATATTGGCCTTGTATGGAGCCTTGTTCCTTACAAAGCCGTTTAGAAGAGCTTTATAAAAGTTAAGTTTAAGAAAAAGTGATTACATCTAGAATAAAAATAAGTATTTTTTATGATACTCAATAAAACAAAGTGTTAATTAATGATTACTTTCTTTTATTTATGCAGTAAATTAACAAATAAAATCTGTTTATTCGTTAGAGTGGCCTTACATGGTCCACCCACCTTATCTATCAATTTAATCGCGTTTGCTTTGGTTTGCGAAGCAGCCCTTTTCTCGCCATGCGAGTTTTGAGACAACTTTGTAATGATGAGCGTGCCTCGTCCTGCTTCAGATGAATTCTCATTCACTGTTTCTATTGCACATCGCCCATGTACCAAGCGCAACATATTGTCAATTATTGCACGCCAGTTCGATGTCTTAGGTCTGATCGCGCCAACAATTTTATATGCAAAATTAATTTTACAAAAGCTTTTCGTTTTAAAATTGGATTGGGATGAAAAACCGCCGCAGAACGTTATCCGCGTTTGGGAAAATTATTTGCGTGAATTACCCATGTTACGAGACGTTCGTATTAAACGACATCTAGACGTGTTTGAAGGTTCTGCGTTGTCTATCGTAGCGTTTTCCGACGCCAGTGAAAAGGCGTACGGCGCCTCCGTATACGTCGTGGTTAAAAGAGACCTCGATTCGGCCCCAATAGTTAATTTGGTGTGCGCGAAGTCGAAAGTCGCTCCGCTTAAGACTATATCGGTGGCCCGTTTAGAGTTGTGTGCCGTTTCACTAATGTCCCGGCTAGTACGTCGAGTTATAGCCACTTATAAACCGCGCCATGAA
Organism: Spodoptera exigua; assembly: GCA_902829305.4. Taxonomy (NCBI): domain Eukaryota; kingdom Metazoa; phylum Arthropoda; class Insecta; order Lepidoptera; family Noctuidae; genus Spodoptera; species Spodoptera exigua. Next base: position 54,182 of record CADEPN050000004.1, on the reverse strand, counting down.
ATAGAAACTATATTGTGTTTTACAGACTCAATGGTCGCCCTACATTGGGTGCATTCTGATCCGCAAACTTTGAAAACGTTTGTTGCTACGCGGGTTACAAAGATTTTAAATAATCTTCCCGCTGAACATTTTTACCACGTTCCTGGTACTAGTAATCCTAGTGATTGCCTATCACGAGGTTTGTCACCTAGCCAGTTAGTAACTCACCCGCTATGGTTTACTGGCCCACCATGGCTTAGGCAGGATGTGGCTACGTGGCCTATTACGTCTGTTGTCCACAACTTCTGAAAAATTGCCGGAGACTAAGGTGGTTTCTTTCCCGTCTCATCTGGTTCTGAGAGTTCTATTTTATGCGCTCACCAATCCAGTTTCAAACATTTTAGGAAACCTAATCTTAGTGATAAGGATTCAGAATGTATGCACCCGCTCTTAGCGCTTTCACAGCGTATTTCAAAGTGGAGTATATTTATTTTTATTTTTTTTATTTATTTACACTTTTGCACATACATCTGTGTACAAGGTGGACTTAATGCCACAGGCATTCTCTCCCAGTCGAACCTTTGGGCGATGCAGAGATAGCAGTAGGTGCAAGAAGCAAGCAAAATCGTGATATTACTGATATATAAATATTTTATACACTTACTTACATAAATCCTATTAGAATAAATAAAATTATATATGGGAAATAAACTTACATATAATATTTACATATACTACATATGTGCATATAACAAAATAAATATAATATGTAAAAATATTATTGTGACTCGGCTAACCTCTTCAGTAGAAGCTCCCGAACTTTCTGCTTGATGGTCAGGCGACTGGACACCGTCCTGACATCGGAGGGGAGTGCATTCCACAATAGAATGGCCTGAACAAAGAAAGAAGAATGGAGGAAGTTGGTACGGTGAGTGGGGCATTGGAGAAGACGGTTATGAGAAGAACGAAGATATTTGTTGTGATTAGTGAAAGTGTATTGAAAATAAGGAGCTAGGTAGCTGGGCAAACAGGGTGAATCCAGGTAAGAGAAAAGAGTGGTTAGCGCCCTTTGCTCCCTGCGCTGGCGAATGGGCAACCACTTTAATTGCAGCCGATGTGCAGAAACATGGTCATATTTACGCAGGTTGAAAACGAATCGAATGCAGTTATTCAAAAGTCGGTCAAGTTTATTGAGGAGATCTGCATTCAGGTCGTAGTAATAAACATCAGCATAGTCAATAATAGGGAACAACAAGGCCTGCACCAGCATTGATTTGGTGACCGACGGAAGCAGATTTTTAACACGGTAAAGTGCCCGCAACGACCCCGTGACCCTTTTACATACACTGGTGACCTGTGTAGCAGGTAATAGCAGGTAAAAGGTGATCCAAAACAGCTATGATCATGTCTCGTGAGATATTGTCATATCCAAAGCAGTGGGTACTGCTTTGGATTTAATGGAGAGCATTATTCTTCCAACCTCCGTCGACTCGACTGGGTTGAACCGAAATGAGTTAAGAACATTAGGACGCACCAGACCAGAAATAGAAGCTAAAGTGTGTTGTGTGACCAGACGATCTACGAGCGGGACTGAGCAGAAATGGCTGTTAAGGTTGTCTATGTCAATAGTACTAGGAAGGTCTGAGTGTTGCGTTTTACCGATACCTAGAGATCCGAGGAATTTCCAGATATCGGCAGAAGAAGAGGAAGAGATATTTTCGAGAATATGGCGGCGTTTGGCGTTGCGCACCATCTGGTTGCATCTGTTTCGCGCAACTTTAAAGGCCGTCCAATTTTCGTCAGTGCGATCCCTCTTGTGCTTACGAAAGGCACGGTCACGGCGTCGCATCGCCATCCTAATACCCCGAGTCATCCACGGTGCAGGTGGCCGCTTTACCTTTATATTGCTTCGGTCTGTTGCTTATGTTTACAAATTTTTAGGTTAACTTCCGCGATCTAAATTCATTACTGCTTCTGACTTAATCTATGCCGAAACCGTGCTGATTAAGATCCTTCAACATTTTCATTTTTCTGATGAAATAGCTCGATTAAAATCAAATCAATGCTGTCGTTCCACATTGAAAAGACTCTCACCTTTCATCGACGAACAAGGTTTATTACGGGTAGGAGGTCGACTTCGTAATGCGGATTTAACTTACGAACAACGTCACCCTTTATTACTTCCACATAAAAACCATATCGTCGATTTGATCGTGTCTCATTTCCACCGGCATAACTGTCACACGGGGCCAATAGCGTTGATGTCTATACTATATACGCCAAAGTTACTGAATCCTGTCGTGTAGAAACGTCGTGCGTCGTATAGTATACAAATGTAACTTCTGTTTTCGTGTCAAGCCAAAGCCAGTGCATCCTTTTATGGGAGATTTGCCTGCGTGTCGCGTGACGGAGGCAAAGGCCTTTACACACACCGCCGTTGATTATGCTGGGCCTCTTAATATTATCCCGCAACGTAAACGTGGAGTTCGTTCTACGAAGGCTTATCTTTGCATTTTCTGTTGTCTAGTCACTCGAGCGGTTCATGTAGAATTGACAACGGATCTTAGTACGAATACGTTCCTTTCAGCGTTTAAACTTTTCCTTGCGAGATGAGGTGCTGTCAATACGATGTACTCTGACGCGGGCACAGTTTTTATAGGTGCGAAAAATGCTTTGTCTGATATTTATGCTTTAATTAATTCGGATGAATATGAAGCTGCATTCGGTAATGAGTTACCGCAAAATAAAATCACGTGGAAAATAAACCCGCCGCGCGCTCCGCACTTTGGCGGACACTGAGGGCGGACATTACGACATATTTGTAAAGGGTTTTAAGACGCACTTGTATAGGGCTATTGGTAGTCAGTTGTTAACCTATTAAGAAATGCTAACTGTTTGAACACAGATGGAATGCGTTATTAATTCGCGACCGATGACACCACTCAGTGAAGATCCATCTGAGCTGAGTGCATTAACTCCATCTCATTTTTCAATGTCAACACCGTTGAGAGGTTTGCCTGCTTATGACGTTACCGGTGATAACACCAACTTACTGCGTCGCTACGCTTTGTTGGATCAGATGGTGCAATCCAGAGGAAAATGGAACACACCCTCAATCCCGATTAAGATAGGTAGCGTCGTGGTCATCGTTACTGATAACGTTGGCCCTCTCTCTTGGCCCCTTGGCGTTATTGTTGAGACCTATCCCGGTGAGGACGGGATCAGTAGGGTCGCTTTAGTGAAGACGGCGACAGGAATCTATAAGAGACCTGCCGTTCACCTTTGTCCCTTACCTTCGCAATAGCGCCTCTCCTGTTCCCCGGCTTTAGTTTAGTTTCCTTTTTTCTTTTAAAACCGATGGTTTTAAGGCCGGGGACATGTTCGCGCCGAGGGTAATCGGCACTTTATTCGTTAATATTTTATATAGACATTTTTTGAGGATACCCTCACATTCGTCTTTTCTCTGTCCCCGCTTAATTGTACGCTGTACGACTGCTAACTACTAGTACTGGACGACCCACGGCTGCGTCCGGTTTCGCGTGTGCCCACTCTTTTACACACTTTAGAGTTGCCACGTGCCGGGGTTGCGGGGTAAGCGCAATGAGGCACCGCGACCTCGGCCCAGAGCAGGAGAAGGAACAGGAGGGTTTTTAGTCAGTAAGAGTCTGACACTCCCTCCCGCCCGGCCCTGGGCGGGAGAAGTCATTTGATGATTTTCCCCTCACAAAAAAAATGAGTTGCCACGTGACCGCTTTCTGGCAGCAGTGCATCTTCTCTAGCACGGCTCCAGTCCACAAAATCGAAGGACCGCAAGAATCATCCCCATCGTACGAGGAATCGCGCCAGGGCAGCTCCGTATTGGAGGTAAGTGGTTGTACAGCGACTTCCTTTATTTATTCTTATATTAATGCCGTATCCTGATTCATTCGTAGTCCAAAGAAATATATATTATATGTAGCTTACATGATGACACAGTTTTATAAGTCAGTATTAGTCACCCTCAATAGTCCATATTGAAACACTACACACACAGAACCTAAAACACTAATCTCAAAAACACAAAACACTGAGCACTGATTACGCCTTTAATGTTCATTGTTCGGCCTGCTCGACGTCCGTGCGTCATTGCAGGGATCCAGCAGAATACCAGCGTCAGGTATATACTTGACACATGCTGAGCTGGACTCCCATTCGGTGCAAACTAAAGACACACTGAACCGCGCCGTATTTTATTATTACTTTTCTCCTTTTTTTCTCGTTCTTTATGTTCTTTCTTTCGTACTAACTACCCGTCTAATACGTAATATTTAAATATTTTTTTTTGTTTGATTCTATTTTGTGTCATTTTCTTGTTAATTTGTATTGTGTACCCACTTGTTTTTCAATTAATTTGTGTCTGTTATTGTTTGTGCTGAATAAATGTGTTATCTATCTATCTATCTATCTTTGTCTAGGGGACAGAATTCTTTACCGCATTTTCTTATATAATACAAACCTATGGAAATACTTCCCTTGAGTGACCATTCTCTCGAGCGTTAACAATCTGTGTGATAATTACAATAATATCTTCATGCTGAGCTGTGTAATCTAGCATAAGATCTGTGTGATAATTACAATAATATCTTCATGCTGAGCTGTATGATCCAGCATAAGATCTGTATGATAATTACAATAATATCTTCATGCTGAGCTGTGTGATCCAGCTTAAGATCTGTGTGAGGCCTGTCCATATCCATAACAATAAACGAGTGTAACTATGTGAAATACTATTTATATTATTTCCACTCCGAAAATAACAAATAATCAGAACCTAATTACTGTAATCCTAGACTACTTACTAGACTATATGGTAGATAGTTAGTTAGTATAGTTATGGAAACAGGCTTTAGTTACTCCAATTCCAAAAAATGATAAAAGAGATGATGTGACGCAATACCGACCAATAAGCAAACTTAATATATTTGGTAAGATATTAGAAAAAAATGTAGCGAGTGAGCTCTCACGTCTGTTACAGCGTCGCATCTCTCCTAATCAACATGGTTTTTGTAAAGGTAGGTCTGTGGAGACAAATTTGCTCAATTTTACAGATTACCTTTTCAATGCTATGGAGAGGGGCCTTCAGGTGGATGTAGTGTATTCCGATTTCTCCAAGGCTTTTGACAAAATCAATCACGATTTGCTAATTGGGAAGCTTTCAGTATACACGGTGATCTGCTTCGTTGGATAAGTTCATACATAAAAAATCGCTCTCAAGCCGTATTTTTGAAGGGTTATACATCACATTATCTGAAAATTCCATTAGGGATACCCCAAGGATCACATTTAGGGCCGTTATTATTAATTTTGTATATTAACGACATCGGAGATATTCTTGAGAATTCGAACTGTCTCTTATATGCAGATGACGCGAAATTCTTTAGAATTGTTTCTGAAGTTGACTGTTGTCTACAGTTACAGTCTGATCTCAATAGACTATTTAGTTATTGCTCTATGAATCAATTATTCCTAAATTTAGACAAGTGTTCCGTCATCACGTATACTCGAAATCGTAAACCTATACACTTTTATTATCACATCAATGGTGAACCCCTTAATAGAGTTTATTTTGTTCGTGATTTGGGCGTTATAATGGACTCGCAACTCTCTTTCAACCTCCACATTGATCATATCATTAAGAAGTCGTATCGTCAACTTGGCTTTATTACAAGGATTTCTTGGCCGTTTAAACGGGCCTGTACTTTTAAGCTTCTTTACTTTAGTTTTGTGCGTTCTCTTTTGGATTTTGCATGTATTATCTGGAACCCTTATTATGCATGCCACATTTCTCGAATTGAAAAAATTCAAATGAAATTTGTCAAATGTTTAGATTACCGCTGCAACTACCCTTATAACTGTTATGAGACCTCGCTAAAGCGTCACAATTTATCATTGCTCTCCAATAGAAGAAAATACCTTGATCAAATATTTCTTTTTAAAATTATTAATAGTTATATCGATTCACCCCCGCTTTTGGAAAGGATACATCTAAGAGTGCCCCGATGTAATTTTCGCTTACGAACATTGTTTTCGGTACCTTCTTATAGAAAGATATACACTGGTAACAACTTTTTCAGACGCAGTGTTAGCACCTACAATACAGAGTTTTATGGCCTAGACATATTTAATACTAGTTTACAAGTATATAAATCTAAAATAAAAAACGAATATTGTCAGTGTCAGCAATAAAAGTCACTTTGTAAACCCATATTTACTATGTTTTTATTGGGATCCTTTTTGTTGTAGTTTTTTGTTTATTTTTTTTTTAACCTTTTCACCGCCACGCCATATCGGTATTCCTATGCCCTGTACGCCAAGCCCGAAAATCTTAATTAAATACCTACAAAAAAATAGGGATTTCAACATTATATCGATACCCATTATTTTTTTTTTTTTATCAATACTTGCCAGATAAATGGTCGATCATTAATATGTTAAAAAGAACATTCCAATATTAAATATTTTACAACGTTCCACTCAAGTAGTTCCGAAGTTGTTAATAACATAAAAACAATGATTAAGACACACAACAGTTAAAATGAAAATAACTCTAGGTACAGCACTATTCTCAGTACTGATGTACTTCACTGTCGGGAATAGCCGACATTGGCGCCGTCGACGAGTCTTTTATAAGACATCGTTGCATGTACATTAGAGTTGTACCATAGTGTCATACAGTTTATCGATGTTAGTATCTAATTTAATTCAAAGGCCACAGTAGTTTGTTTTTATTATTCTTGAAATTTACACTTATTGCAACAATTTGGGTTGTTAATGGATTGAATGCAAATAAAACTATTTATTTACCAATCATTTAGTTTAATTATTGAGTTATAATATTAATAATTACTTTGAGATCATATTACTTACATGTCACTTATGAATAATATTATCACGTGATATTATTACATAGCAACAATTTTTATAACAGGAACTTTCTAATATTCTCACTAATCAGATTAATTATATGTATAAAATAAATCAAAATTTTCGTATGAAATTGCGTAGTATATACGTAACGATTTTTAAGTATAACGATATTTATATTCTTAAAATAGATACATTATTTAGTTTCTCGTATCTAACCTAATTAAACATTAAAGGATCAACAATCAACAATTATAAATGCTCACTGATCAATTCGCAGTATCGCTTGAAAATTCAAAAAGGCATGCGGCTCCGCGAGACCTTGAGAGTTCACAGGCGATACTGCGCATTTTGCAGTTGAGGTAAAGCTTAAAATCGTTTGCTAGTAACAGTGCCGGCCGTTTGGTTTGAATTGTGCCATAAGCTAATTTTAATTTGTGGGTAAAAATTGATTGTGGGTAAAAATTGTTTTCGTAATTTCTCAAGCTCAGTTGAATATGATTATATAGGTACCCTTACAAAATGTAAGCGAGTAGGCGAAATAAGAGAGCACTCTTTAGAATATAATAACCAATTAAGTATGTACATACTTACATGTAAAGCAAAACATAACTTTAAATTAAAATTAACTTACCTCTAAATCATCTTCATCTAAAGATTCAGAAAACTCATCGTCTTCAGTACCTTCCAAGATACGTAATAATTGTTCAGTGGTAAATACTTCTTGTTGTTCCATATTTCCCGCACTAAAATTCACTTTATACGCTTACGACGTCATGAGTCAGTCGACTTCTGCCGACAATGGCGCAGAGGGGACTGCTTATCGAGAGCTTGCTAGGGATGCGCATGATTGGCGATAAGGGAATATCGAAAATGTATTTACGCAACTATGTTTCAGTTTTTAATAAAGTAAAACTACTTTTTTCTCAGTGCTTACAATCGTTTATATTTTGTTAGAACAATAAAAACTGTAATGACAAATATTACAATACCTTAAGTTACCTAAATTAATTTAAGAATATAATATACGTCAACATGATACTACATCACTAGCAGTCGGCTCTGCACGACATTGGCGTCATGGGACTTACTTTTTTAACCATAAATTATTTTACTTTTTATCATCAAATATTTAAATGAGGAATATGCATTTTTGTTTACTGTATGCAACTAAATAATGTTTAGACATTCAGCTTTCAAGGTGTATCAATAAAATACATAAAAGTAATGATTTAATAGGTTTATTTTGTATTTTTCTGCGACCTGTTTTTTGTCGAGTATAGCCGTCGTTGGCGCACAGGGCACGCTTGCTCATGTCGGCTATAGCCGACATTGGCGTTCAAAAGGTTAATCTTGTAGTCACAATGCATGTTGTGTATTCATATGTTTATGTTACTATTTGATATTCTACATATTTGAAATTGGTGCCTGCATTCTATTACAATATTACGTTATGGAACTCAAAGTATGTATGTGTTAATTATATGTATTGTAATCATTAGTTTGTAAGAGACTGTTTTTTTACTAAATAATAAATAAATCTGCGTGATAATTATGTATTGAACTCGCTACACTGCTGATAAAAAACATGGATCGAAATTATTTACCTACATATTACCATACATTATCATGATAAAATTACTAGAGCAATGTACTGTGCTCTTGTTATTTCCAGATACAACCCAAAAAGGATGGTGGCGAAGAACGTCGAGGAGGACTACGGCAGATGCAGGATGGCCGAGTGTAACACTTCCTGCCAGTTCCTGCACCGATCTCGACGACTGTTCCACAACTAACGCCATCTTGTGTCAACACATTATAAATTACTTGGCTCCGATATTGACTAATGTTTTACAACTAACGCCATCTTTTATAAACATTATAAACTCCACTTAGTTCCGGTATATTTATTTAATTATTAATAAGTTATTGTTGATTACAAATTGATTATAAATTATTAATTTGCATTAAATACATTATTATAATTTAAATGTCCATTATCTGAATAACTTACTAATTTATGACTGTTAATTGTGATTTTGGAGGGATGATTATTAAAGAACCCGCTTTCCTCTTTCTCCATCTTTTATTTGCTGCGCCTATTTTCTATTTTCCAAGACCTCATCATAATATTAAAAATTTAGTAGAACAATGTCTTATATGTGCAAAATTTAAACCTGCTAACCAGCAAGAGCCATTACAAAGTTTTGAAATTAACAAATATCCATGGCAACAAGTTGATATTGATTTAATGTACTTTGATGGTCTTTCTTATTTAATTGTTACAGATTATTATTCTAAATACATAGAAATAGCTTTGTTAAATAAGACTAGTACAGCCAAAAATGTAATTACACATTTAAAGTCGATTTTTGCCCGTCATGTTATACCTTTGTCATTAGTGTCTGACGGTGGACCTCCTTTCCAATCTTTAGAATTTAAAAACTTCTTACGTGAATGGGACATAGAACATGTTGTTACTATTCCATATCATGCACAGTCTAATGGTCAAGCCGAAAGTTCAGTTAAAATTGTCAAAAATATGTTGAAAAAATGTAAAGAAAATTCGTCTGATCCTTATATAGCTTTGTTACAATATAGAAACACACCTAAAAATTATTTACCGTCCCCAGCTCAACTCTTAATGTCTAGGAATTTAAGAGACAATGTTCCTAAGTCGTATAAAAAATTAAAACCAAAGGTAGTATAACATTTAAAGATTACAAAGAATGTGTAACTAAGATAAATAATAATGATAATAAGTCTAAATATTATAATAGAAGTGCTAAGCCTTTACCATTGTTTTATATCCCAATGATCATGTCTACTTCAAAAGACAACCTAATTACGATTGGGAACAGGCTATTGTCAAGCAAAGGCTGGCAAATTATAGGTCATATGTCGTTGAGGATGTCAATGGAGTTAGGTATAGGAGAAATAGGATTCACTTAAGGCATAAGTTCTCTCCTATGCTATCCAACTCGTCGTCGTCATCGTCTTCGTCATCGCAAGGGAGAGAGGATGGTGACAGTCAGAAGGCTGGACCTCAAGAACTCTCATCTCGATCCTCAAGTAGTCAAATTGTTACACGTTCAGGTCGTATTGTAAAGCCCACAAGAAGGCTAATTAGAAGAAATAGATTAAGAATATTTTGTAAATTAAGTACTACGTGTGAGCTACAGTCCAGAATATAGGGATATTTCAAATAAAACGAATAACGTGTTACCACAAACGAAAATATATTTATTTCCTTTTCCACACGGTTAATTTTACATACATAAGATAATCATAATTGTACTTACATCTTCGAATTATCAATCAGGCACACACAGTAAGTATATTACAACTTATCACCTCGACGACTCGAACAAGAATGCCGGCTGTCGCAAATGTATCGAGTAAAAAAAGAACGAATGATTGAGCGATTGATTGAAAGAACGTTAAGATTCAAAAGTGTATAGAGTAAGAATGAGTGTTGGTTGGATTAAGTGATCGATTGAGTGAACGTTCAGATATTAGTCGATTAATGTAAGGGTTACTCGATACAAGCTAACAGCTCGGCCATCCTGCTCGCAGCGTGTCCTCGCGCTTACAAGCATACATTATCATTACACAAGCACACAACACAAGAATTTACTTACATTACATTTCATACCTATCTTACTAAATCTATCTTATAACATTTTTTATCTTTTATCACTAATTTGGTATTAGATTCGTGAATTAATATTTATTTACAACACTCAGAAAAACAAAATAGAGTTCAGAAACAAGATAAATTATCAATTTAAATATGAGAAACCACAATAAACATTTATACAAGCGCAATACAGTAATTAACAAAAATGGTACAGTAAACATATTTTTATAATTTTAATTTTCTAATTCATTTTCATTATTACTACCACGATCAATCTCATCATCACTACTCTCTAAATCCCTAGAAAATGATAGTCATGGCTGTATCTTATCAACAGCAACCACGGCTTCATACCGACGGCCGTGTTTACGTGTCATAGGGGTATCTTCGACCACGTATCTCTCATTTGGAAGCACTTTTATTACGCGATATGGACCTTGGAGTTTTACAACTAGTTTATGGGATTTTCCATCATGAGGTACTTGCCTCTCTTCCGAGGGAATGACATTAGTTGTATCTGATAATATGGGACTTAATAAAGGTATATTAAGTACCTAGGTACTCGATCGTGCAGTCGAACTCCTGCACCTGAGCCCACCAACAACCTGCGGAATTAGATCGCGCTTTACGAATGTAACCTCAAAGCATTACAGTCTGTGTAGATCGTAAACAGTATCCCAAGCAAATACTCCAAACCTACTCAAGGACGTGACAACCGCCAATGTTTCTAGCTCGTAAGAATGCAATTTGCGTTCGTCAGGGGAAGTTTTTCGGCTAAAATATGAAACTGGGTGAAATGCCCCCGCGGAATCGCTCTGTAAAAGTATACCTGCAAGACCATCTTTGCATGCGTCCGTATGTAATTGAGTTGTCGCCTTATGGTCGTATAAAGCTAATGTTGGTCGTTGCGTGAGCAAAGTCAAGTTAAAAGATTCGTCCTGACTATTACCCCACATCCATGCTACGTCCTTCTTTAGAAGTTCAGTAAGTGGAGTGTTATAACGGCGTTTAATAAAACGTCTAAAGAAGCCTGAGAGCCCTAAAAATTGTCTTAGTTCGTGTATATTACGAGACGTAGGGAATTTGTGAATAGCATCAGTTTTTCTACTACCTGGGCGTATGCCCTTGGCACTTACTTCGAACCCAAGAAAGTCGATAGTATCAAGAAAAAGTTACATTTACTTTACTTGAGTGTTAGGCCTCCTTGCTTGAGTAACTGTAACACTTCCTTTTAGTTTGACTAAGCCCTCAGATACATCCCTACTAGATATAAGGATGTCATCCATGTAGACAATTGCGTATTTGATTTTGGAGTCATGGACAATTTTATTTATTGTTCTTTGAAAAACTGATGGGCCCATTAACCAGACCAAATGGCATGCGATTAAATTCAAATCGCCCATCCGGTGTGACAAAAACTGTTTTGTGACGGGACTCCTCATAAATTGGGATTTGATAATAGTCTGAGAATAGTATATGATTGGGCATTCTAGACCACTTTTCGCTCGGCGAAACAAGTTCGCCATCGCGGTAGTCTAGAATGCCCAATCGTCAACGGTCGACTCGGACAATGCTAGTAATACAAAATACATAGTGCGATGGTTTATAACTATTAATCTAATAAAATGGTTGTTATTGTTTATCGAACTGCTTCACACAGTAATCATGATATTTGTAAAACAACCACAGACGTTGAATGTTAACATAATATGTGATGAATTTTGTAAAACTGATTTCCGTCACAGTGAATTGTTACCTAACTCAATACGCTGTATAATTTGTGGACCGTCAAATTGTGGAAAAACAAATTTACTCATTAGTCTACTCATACACGAAAATGGTTTAAGATTTCGAAATGTTTATATTTATTCAAAAACCCTGTACCAACCTACGTACATATTTTTAGAAAAAGTATTGCAACGAGTACCAGGTATTTCTTTTCAGAAATATCGGGAACATGAAGAAATACTAAGACTTCAGGACGCAAAACCCGAATCTGTAATTATATTTGATGATGTTGCTTGTGAAAATCAAAGCAACGTGCGTGATTACTTTGCAATGGCAAGACATAAATATATCGATTGTTTTTATTTAAATCAAACGTACAGTAAAATTCCTAAACAATTAATAAGAGACAACGCGAACTTGATCATACTTTTTAAACAAGATGAAATTAATTTGAAGCACATATATGAAGAACATGTCAACACTGATATGTCATGGTTTGAATTTCGTGAAATGTGTTCAAAAATATGGAACGATCCCTTTAATTTTGTTGTGATTAATAAAGATTGCTCTAAAAATAAAGGTTGTTATAGAAATAAATTTGACACTTTCGTAGTTTTTGATGAAATTACTATTTAAATCCGTTACCATAGTTTTTTTAAAAAAACTTAAATTAAACTTAAGTTAAATTATTCCACTTGGAATACTTAATCAATCACGATCTATTTCAACAATATGGAAAAATCTTTAAAAAGACAAATCGTTGAAGCGACAGAAGCTGTGAAGAAAAAAGTACGTAAGATGAAGGATATTGAAATAAATAATAAAGAGGCGTTGGAATCAGTTTTGAAGCCTGTAACAGAACCCTTAAACTTAATTGCCAATGTCACTAAACAAACTGCTCCACAAAATGTTGAAGATGAAGATATTGAAGTTCCATTTATTGATAAAACTTTGGGGAAAGAAGTTCTCGGTGAGAAAGAAAGCAATGATACAGACGATTATGACTCTGAGGTCGACAGTGACTCTTCATTCAAATCACTGATTGAAAAGAAACAAGATTGTAATACAACATCCTGGTCAGTTTCTCCAGAAGCGTTAGCAGATATTCCATTTGGTGTCAGATCCGAGCGCGGAAAGTTGATGTTGGGTTCTGCTCACATAATTGTCAATGACAAATATGTCATAGTAGCAGGTCGCAAGTATCGATGTACGCCTGGATTGAAACAGTTGTTATTGAAAAATAATGTAGATATGACTTTGGTTACAGAAAGTGATATTCAACATTATAAATCAATGCTACTTGATACAAATGCACATCGACGAGATTATGATCCAAGTAAACCGATAAAAAGTAATAAAGGTCAAAAATATTTACAAATTATTAAACCCCTATTCCTACAATCTAAAGGGAAAGGACTACCCTTAACAAAAATGTGGAAGAAGAATGTAGATTTTATATATTGGGATGATCCTAATGAACTGGTAGATCGGCTAAAATTGTTAATTGCATCTCAAGATGCTGGTAACACAGGGGTAAACAACGAAATCATATCCATAATAGAGGAATTACGTGAAAACAATATAATAGATACATAAAACATTTGTGTTTCATTTTACTGTTAACCTTTCAAAACAATACACATTAAAAGATGAATGTAGACAAATTCGGTCATTATATTCACAAAAGATTGCGTTTATCAGATTTATTTGAAGTTAATAATAACGCATTGTTAAAATCAGAAAGCGGGGAATTTGATTTGAAATCAACAAGACTCAGAGGGATCCAATCTCCCGTAGATGGAGACGATGTCGTAAACAAGGATTACGTAGATCGATTAAATGCTAATACGATACATGAATTAAATAAACTTATTGGTGCATTACGTTCCCAGCTCACGTTAGATGCACAAAAGACAGTTCAAACTACTTTAAAAGCAAAGATACCCGAGGCTTTAATTCATTTGGAAGATAAGTTTTATACTAAAGCAAATGTTGACAAATTGCTTATAAACTGTAAATCATGTCAAAACAGCAAATTGTAAATGAAATACACAAAACTGCACGAAGAAAATTCCATCGGCGTTCTGTTGTTTTAAAAAGTATCGATGACCTGTGGCAAGCTGATCTGATGGATATGAAAAATCTAAGGAAATATAATGGAGGCTACAATTATATTTTAATTGTGATCGATTGCTTCTCGAAATATGCTTGGACGCAACCGTTAAAATCAAAAAATAAGCTTGAAATTACTCATGCATTTGAACGAATAATACTAAAAAGTCATCGAAAGCCTGATAATTTACAAACTGATATGGGAACAGAGTTTTATAATAATACAATTTCAAACGCTTATGAAAACATACAAGATTAACCATTACTCTTCGTTTTCTAGCAAAAAGGCATCAATTGTTGAGCGACTAATTAAAACCATAAAAAATAAATTGTACAAATATTTTAGTCTTAATGGAAACTATAAGTGGCTGGGTGAACCATTAGAACTTACCCTCTAATCGTATAACAACACAAAACATCGAAGTATTAAATTAAAACCAATCGATGTAAATAAGTCTAATGAGCAAGTAATAAAAGGAAATATTTTGAAAGCACATAAACATGTATCTGTTCCATGTAAACCTAAGTTTAAAATTGTTCGATTATGTTCGTATCAGCAAATACAAACACAACTTTGAGAAAGGTTATACTCCTAATTGGTCAACAGAACTTTTTACTGTAAAGAAGATTAATAATACAACACCAGTGACATATCATATTCAAGATCAACGTAAGCAAGCTATATTGGGAACCTTTTATGAACAAGAACTTCAAAAATCTAACTCCCCTGGTGTTTATTTGATAGAGTAAAATTTTAAAAAAGAAAGGAAGAAAACTTTACGTGAAATGGTTGGGTCTTAGCAATAACGAAAATAGTTGAATTGATAAAGCTGCATTAATGGATTGAGTTAATACATAAGTATATAATCAATTCTTTTTGAATTGATTTTGTACTTGTGTTTGTATTGCGCTTTGTACAATGCAAGGTGGTGGACTAGTAAACAGTTTAATAGAAAATTTACCGTTTGAGCTTCATTTGCCTGGTTATAATTATTGCGGACCAGGAACAAAACTCCAGAAACGCTTATTACGCGGTGACCGAGGTATTAATAAGTTGGATGAAGCCTGTATGCACCACGATATTGCATACGCTAAGCACACAGACTTATCACATCGTCATAAAGCAGATTTACAACTAATGAATATGGCAAAACAAAGAAAAACTTAGTTCATGGCTAGTAAGTAAAGTTATGAAAGCCAAACTAAAGTCTGGTGATGGAGTTAAAACGTTTAATAATATTGTATCAAAAATAAAATCAAAAATTAAGAAAATGAAACACAAAGACAGTAAATCTTTAATTAATGCTGCTTACTTAGCAGCAAAAAAGATATTTCCAAAAATTCAGAAAATTAGAGTACCACGAATTATACCCATACCAAAAACTGGAGGTATTTTGCCCTTAATTCCAATCTTTGCTGGCTTATCAGCTTTAGGCACTTTGGCTGGTGGTGCAGCGGGTATTGCAAAAACCGTCAATGATTACAACAAAATTTGCGAGAAACAGAACGTCATAATAAGACTATGGAGGCTTTAGCATTGGGTAAGGGTTTATACATAAAACCACATAAAGATGGTAAAGGATTATTCATTGAACATTCAAAAAACTGACAAAGAAGCTACCTAATCGCCCACTAACTAATATCGACATCCAAGAACATGCACGTGTTATAAACGGGGGAAAATATGCAATGTAAATTATTAACTTTCAAGTTTACTAAATAATGAAGTACTGTAAATTAATCAGGTGGCTGATGTAAGTCAACTACTAGTAATGTTTTACTGATTATATTTCATGTTTATGGAAAATAGGTTCTTTATTCTATAGTTATTTTAAAAACAAGCTTTTCTACACTAAAACATGTATTTAATCATAATCACACGTCATACACCATGATATACCACATTGTATAAAATATATAAAATAAAATATAAGATAATACAAATGTTCATCACTTTTACTATACAAAATGTTTAACAAAAATAGCAGCAAAATAACAGTATTAATACTTAACTTTATATCGATGTATACTCCTTTGCAGCAAGACAAAAAGTGGTCCGAAAGTCAGTTGTTATCACCTTTTATACCTTTCTACCCACATAAGACAATTTATCAATTAATTAACTATTTTAAATCATAAAATTGTACTGAAAATATAAGAAACATATTATAACATCCGCAAACACTATTTTAAATAATAATTTACATATGAAATAATATTAGGCTAATTGTATTTAATGGACATAATTAATTGCGAAAAAATATTACAACTTCCGGTAACAGTATTAGACATTTTATTTAATTACAATATTTCATAATTTAAATTCTATTTTACGTTATTTATCACGGCCATACTGACATGTAGTTCGTTCTCGGACTACATAATAGAAACTTACTACTAATTATTATCACTATGTACATTTGTAAGGACACTTAACGCTAATACATATTTCATTGTTATAGTCCTAATATCACATCAAAAGGACAAAATAACAACGGTTAGTTCTTTGACATCCATCTACACCCCTCACCTGCTGCACATGAGTCGGGTTAGAGCAAAGTAACTAACTTCAGCAGTTCCAATAGTTCCAATCATTTCTCTCTATACGATTTGTCACATCCGACATTTATTACATCATACGTTTGTCACATCTGACATTTAGTACATCATACATTTAGTACATCATACATTTAGTACATCATACATTTAGTACATCATACATTTAGTACATCATACATTTAGTACATCATACATTTAGTACATCATTATCACATAAAAATACAAAGTTTTTATATCAATAATACATAAGTTTCACACAAGTGTAATACAATACATTATTTTTTCACTTCACATAGCTTTAGAACATAATTTTTCGATCATGACTCATTTTTTTTTTTACATATACATAATAATTTCATAGGATGTTAACAATACATTATTCGATATCATCAATCCATTCTCCCGACCATAGTCTCAATTTATCCTTGGCGACAGTTATATTTCTCAAATTCCCTATTCCCCTTAAGGAATACCTATCATTAGGCAAGATAGCGATTATCTCGTAAGGACCTTTAAATCTGGGACTTAGTTTATCATGACGCCGGTGGTCTTGGTTAACATAAACTGTATTTCCAACATCAAAAACATTAGAATCTCTCCTTACTGTGTCAAATCGTGATTTAAATTTATTAGACTCGGAACATAGACGTTGGTAAGCTAGTTCACGATCAGCTCTGACATCTATATTTATTTCGGGGATATTAATTTCATTTAAGTGGGCTTGGATAGAAGGGATATTAGCATTGCAACCTATAAGCAAACGAATCGGTGTGAAACCAGTAGAACTTTGGATAGTGGTGTTTATAGACTGTTGAACCTTCCACAGTCCGCTCGGCCAATCTGACGAACCATTACAGGTAGTATTTAACATGTCAATAACTGTAGCTACATATCTTTCTACTTGGCCATTACCCCTAGGTGTGCCCGTGGCAACCATATGGTGTTCTATTTGTAATTCTCTAAACAAAGAGCGAATTTGATGAGAACTGAAATTGGTGCCCCTATCAGTAATGACTAATGACGGGGTTCCAAAAATGGTAACGATTTCTCTTATGATAGGCACTAATTCGAGGGAGTTGAGAGTTTTGAGAGGTTTAAGTAAGCAAAATTTGGTAAACCCATCGACTAGAAGAAGAATATGTTTGTATCCCTCACTTGTTTGTGTAAATGGACCTGTACAATCTAGATGGACTGTGTGAAAGGGGACAGGAGTTTTCTGTATGGGATGTAAATAACCCTGTTTTGGACCAGAATGACCTTTTCGTTTTACACATATTAAACAGTGCTTCAAGTATTTTCTTACAAAAATGGACATACGAGGAAACCAAAAATATTCACAAAGTTTTTTGAATGTTTTAGTAAATCCTACATGACAGTTCTCATCGTGAAATAACTTTAGAAGGCTAAATCTGGATCCCTTTGGCACATATAACTTAGGTTCATTGGGCCTTACTTTGTAAAACAACAAATTATTCTGTAACAAGTATTGATTATCATCTAATTCACCGGATATGACTTGGGCTATTAAATTTTGAGTTTCTACACCGTTTTGTTGGGCGGTTTCTAACCAAGATAGTGGTTCTTCAATCAAATTTACAGAGCTGCACGACCTAAGCGATTTTTTATTGGTTTGTATATTGGCAGTATGTATTGACAAAGAACCAGTTATGGAAGAATCAGAAGAAATTGAATTTACCACTGGGTTACGGCTAAGAAAATCTACATGTCCTATATGTTTACCCTTCTTATAAACGATCTCAAAATTAAAATCTTGTAAAAACGTCCACCAACGAGCAACACGGGGAGACAAATCCTTTTTATTAATTGTACTTTTAATAGTTACAGTCCGTAAAAATCTTAAATGATATACCTAGAAGGTATACTCTAAAATGTTTCAAAGCATTATATATAGCCAAAGTTTCCAGATCATACGAACAGTATTTAGATTCCGCGGGTGAAGTTCTTCGACTAAAATAAGCTACAACTTTTTTAACATTATCCACTCTTTGTATTAATATAGCTCCAAAGCCTAAGGAACTAGCATCTGTATATAGTTCAGTTGGTAATGAATGATTAAAAACTATTAATAAGGGTTTACTAGACAAGTGTTCGATAACGTAATTTCTAGCCATATCTTGCTCCATTCCCCACTCCCATTTCTGGTTATTTTTTGTCAATTATAGGTGCAGTCGGTCAGTTATAGGTGCAGTTTGGGTTGCGAAATTGGGAATAAATTTTCGGAAGTAACTGGCAAGACCCATAAATTGCCTTATTTGTTTAACGTTTTTGGGGATTGGGGAGTTTACTAAATCGGCTACCTTTGTCTCACTAGGCCTAATACCTTCCTGTGTTATAATTCTTCCTAAATATTCTATATTTTGAACAAAAAACTTAATTTTTTTTAGATTTATAGTAAATCCCGAAGAACATAAAGCTTGAACAGTTTCATCTAAGTAGCAAAGCCCTTCCTCTATTGTTGAAAATGGAATTAAAATATCGTCTATATAGACCAAAAGAAATTTTAAGTTCTGCACGGCTTTAGTGATAGCCCTTTGGAAGACAGAAGGTCCATTACAAATCCCAAATGGCATCCTTAAAAACTCAAAATGCCCATCGGGTGTCACAAAAGCAGTGTATTTTATCGAGTTTGGTTCAACGGGAATTTGATAAAAACCATTTTTCATATCAATAGAAATAAAGAATTTTGCTTTACGCAACTTATCGATTTGGTCTTCGATTAGAGGGAGAGGGTAACGATCTTTATCTAAAATTTTATTAAGTGACCTATAGTCTATACGCTGCCGTCTTTTTTCTTAACTAAAATAACTGGATTTGCAAAGGGAGAATCGCTTTCACGAATTATGTTTTGCTTCAAGAGTTCTTGAATTATCTCATTTACCTTCTCCCTTTCTATTGGTGCCAATCGATAAGGTCGATAATTCACAATTTCATCTTTTATCAACCGTAACCTGAGTTCACCGGTTTTTACAATGGTTGTACTATCCAAGATGGAGGGATATTTTTGAAATATGTTCCGTATATTATTTTGTAATTCTACATCTAAGTGATCAATTTTTGAAGTTAATTCGAACAAATCAGACGTATTTGTAAAAATCATATTAACTTCTGGTTTAGTAAGAATCGGCCGCCTAATTAAACGACTATCTAATGAATTTGTTACGATTTCTATATCATGATACTGAACAGCGTGTCTGCCGATTAATAAATCTTATTTAAAATCATAGTCTCTTACAACGTGTATGTCTAGCTCTAAACAAACAGATTCGAATTTAACTAGTGCGGTAATCATAGCAAACACATGTATTCTATTTTGACCTATTCCATTTAAATAAATCGATATTGGTGAAAGATGGCAGCCTAATCTTTTTGCAATTGATTCTTTTATCACACCACAATTAGCTCCTGTATCTAGAAGACAATCTATTGGAATGTCATTAATTGTAACTCTAGTTAGTTGAAGGTAGTTTTTTCTAAAAAATTAACCTCTTTATTTGGTACAATAGTTATAGATTGAGAATTATTCGATTCCACCCTCTGTTTATGGTAACAAATGGACTCAGTATGCCCAATTTTTTTGCAATATGTACAAATCTTAGGATTATTAGGTTTAGGTAATTGTGCGATTGGATTAACGGGTGTACGTAAAATTTGTTTGTTTTTGGGGCATTGAAGTTGCAAGTGACCAATCTGATTGCAAGAAAAACATTTCTTTTCATCGTTTAACTTAGCTCGTTTTGGTTCCAACAATTTGACATTAGAATTGTCTAATGGTCTCTTTTTCGCCTTTACATATATTGAAAGAAGAGATATTAGAGCAGAAGTAGTACTTGTGCAGGAATTTCAGGGATTCCAAAGGAAACTCAATAAATGTGTATTCAATAATATATAATGCCTCTTGACACGTTCAATGATTGTGGCGGAATGACTTTCAAAAGTCAAGGACAATGATACATAAACTTAAACTGATGACACCTAATTGTAAGGACGCGTTAAGTTGCTCCTAATAAGAGTGCAGGCGCTGCGCTCGAACATGCCCCCGGACGTTGAAAGGTGCTGATGCACTTTCAACCAGATGCATTCTCAACGGGCAGTGGACAGATTCTGTTGAAGGCTCTTCGTATCACCCCAGCAGATGTCTTGATGTCTGCTACTCTAGCGATTCCATCAGACCCTGGATGAATGGCGACGATTCTCCCCAATCTCCATTTAAGAGGCGGTAAGTGATCCTCCTTGATGACCACCATGGTACCCAGCTTGAGCGTATCCTTGCAACTGCGCCACTTCATTCTCTGTTGCAGCTCAGACACATACTCCTTGCTCCAACGAGACCAAAAATGCTGCCGCAGCTGCTCAACACGTTGGAAGCGTCTCAAAGAAGATGTGGAGTAATCCTGGAGATCTTTCTGGGGAAGTGAAGTGAGAGGCCGGCCAATGAGAAAATGACCCGGGGTCAATGGGGTGCAATCTGCTGGATCGGACGATAACGGTGTCAGTGGGCGTGAATTTAATATTGCCTCAATCTGAACTAGAGTGGTGTTAAGTTCTTCAAAAGTTAGGTGACAATTTCCCAACACTCGCCTAAGGTGAAATTTTGTCGACTTAACACCCGCTTCCCAAAGTCCGCCGAAATGAGGTGTATACGCAGGAATAAAATTAAACTTGATCCCTTTGTTAGCCAGTTGTTCGCCTAGGGAATCACAATTAGCCTTGAGAAAACTCGAAAGTTCGTTGCATGCACCGACGAAGGTAGTGCCGTTATCAGAGTAGATGTCGTTGGGTTTCCCCCTTCGCGAGATGAACCGAAATAATGCTAGCAAAAACTTGTCACTAGTCAAGTCACTCACCAGCTCCAAATGAATAGCCTTGGTGGTAAAACACACAAAGATTGCTATATACACTTTTACTAGCCTACATCCGCGACCTTGCCTACTAACAGCCATGATAGGACCGGCATAGTCCACACCAGTGCACTCAAATGGATAGCCACCTGGAAGGATGCGCTGCTGCGGCAAATTGCCCATCAAAGGTGTGAGGGTTTTACCCGACAAACGTGAACACCGCAAGCACTTACGATAACAACCCTTTGCTAAGCTTCGTCCGCCAATAGGCCAATAGGACTCTCTTATGGAAGCCAATAGCAACTGTGGGCCTGCATGCATCAACTTAACATGTTCATATTCAAATAATAACTTCGTGAATTTGTGAGTGGACTGTTAAATAATAGGATGTTTTTTATTAAATGGAAATGTAGAATTGCCTAAGCGACCTCCAACACGCATTATTTTGTTTTCATCAATAAATACATTAAATTTAATTAGGGAGCTTTTTGAAGGCAACTTTTGATTGTTAATAAGCAATCGGTATTCAGGTAAGGATTCCATTTGGCTTGCAATTATAATAATATTTAATGCATTCTGCAACTCCGCGTGCGATAGAAATTTAGTAGGTAGCTTAACCTTTCTACATAATTGTACAAATCTTAAAACGTACGCTACGCTACGGATAAGCCTTAAATAACTAGAATACCGACTAAAATCTATAAAATTATAATTAATATGACAAGTAACGTCAGCACGTAATGATACGCTAGGTCGAGTTTCAGGCAGCTGATCTAACTCTAATGATTGGTGCTGAGAAGGCCAGTGAGACTGCGGAAGCTTCAAGAAGCTGGGACTACTTCACCACAAGTCCGTTGCTTGTAGAACACTAATATCCATGCTACGAGATAGTAGGTCTGCAGGGTTCTTGTCGGTCGGGATGTGTCGCCAAATACAGTGCCCCGTCTTGTCTAAGACTTCAGCAACGCGATTGCGTACGAATGGCTGAAGCTTAGAAGACAACATCTTCAACCATCCCAACACAACGGTGGAATCGGTCCAGCAATAGACGTGACTGATATTTACACGCAGTGAGCTCACGACTTTCTCACACAAACGAGCTCCGACAACAGCACCACATAATTCCAATCTTGGAATAGTGGTTGGCTTAATCGGCGCCACTCGACTTTTAGCGACTAGCAGACGCACCATGTATTTGCCCTCATTATTGACGCTGCGTACATATACGCATGCACCATACGCACGTTCAGATGCGTCAGTGAATACATGCAGTTCTAGCATCGTATTAAAGCGACAAATAACAGGTCGTGGAACACGGAAACTATTGATAAGTGGTAATGTCTTCACCAACGTGTTCCAACTGGAATGTAATGCAGGAGTTAATGGCTCATCCCATGATAGTTTATCTGACCACATTCTCTGTAAAAATATTTTCATGGTGACTACGCAAGGAGATAGAAGCCCTAGGGGATCAAAGATGCGTGCAATGGCAGAAAGTATGTCGCGCTTAGTTATAAAATCCTTAGAGGGTAGTGGAGAACTTGAAAATCCTAACTCATCGGAGGTAGCAAACCAGTCGAGTCCTAACAATTTGTTAGGTTTATTAGAACCTACATCTAAGTCTAATGACGACTGAGAATCCCCGTGAACTAATTCAGGTACGTTGGACCTCCACTTTCTAAGCGGCATGCAAGCTGACGCGAGTGCATTGGTGACCTCTGCGCGTATAAACTCAAGCTCATGAATATCATCAGCTCCAGTCAATAGGTCGTCAACGTAAAAATCATGGATGATGATTTCAGCTATCCTATTTTTTTTATTGGAGTATTCACCTACAGCACTGGCAGAGGTTTTAATGGCATCGTTTCGATAGTCTATTCCAACCTGTTTCAGACAACGCGTGGCGAGAAATGGTGCACTAGCTGTACCATATGTCACGGTATTGAGCTTGAAAATCTTAACAGGACCAGAGTCACTATCACGCCAGAGAATTTGCTGCAGGTATCTATCAGATGGGTGGACGAGTATACATCTATACATCTTCGCGACGTCGGCCGATAAAACAAACTGATGTTGCCGAAACCGAAGAAGTATAGATAACAAATCGTCCTGCACCGTCGGACCTACCATCTGTAGATCATTAAAAGAAACTCCTGAGGAAGTAACACAACTAGCATTAAAAACTACGCGTAACTTAGTCGTAGTGCTACTTTCACGCAGTACCCCATGGTGTGGTATAAAATATCCATTGGGACTGTCACAATGCCTAGTCTCAGTCATATGTCCTAATGCCTCGTACTCAGACATGAAGTCGCAATATAGCTTACTGAACTCAGGCTTCGACTTCAGTCTGCGTTCCAAACTGGACAAACATTTCGAAGCTCTTTGGAATGACTCACCCAAAACAGAAGGACTTTGTTTTAAAGGAATACGAACA
Organism: Spodoptera exigua; assembly: GCA_902829305.4. Classification (NCBI taxonomy): domain Eukaryota; kingdom Metazoa; phylum Arthropoda; class Insecta; order Lepidoptera; family Noctuidae; genus Spodoptera; species Spodoptera exigua. Next base: position 29,965 of record CADEPN050000004.1, on the reverse strand, counting down.
CAAAAATGACCGCCATCTAAACGTGTCGTATTCTTAACGAAATGCTCCTCACATAATTTTTCCTCGGGTAAATAATTGGAGGATTGTGAGTTTACCTCTTCCAGACTCCAAAATTTGACTAAATCTGTGTGAATTTTATTAAAATTATCAACGCTAGAGGAATCGGATTGGGTAAAATTGCAAACTATGTCAGCTGACTTACTACCGTTACGATAGGTAACAGGACCAGAAACTATCCAGCCTAATACTGTATGACATAATACTGGCTTGCCTATACCTAGCCTAATTGTTTGCGAACCGACCAAGTCCCAGAAGAGATCAGCACCTATTAAAATATCGACTTCTGAAGGTTTATAAAAAGTGGGGTCGGCTAAACAAATATCGCCTGGAATGTTCAGATCAGAAATGTCGACTTCGCGACACGGCACTACACCCGTTAAAGATGGCAAAACGAAACAATAAAACTTAGAACTATAACTATCGTCTAATGACGTCATTTTAATATGACACATTTTACCTACGCGCGAGCTTACATTATTTATGCCGTAAACCGATCCATTTACCTGGCAGGCATCTAGATTAAGCCGTTTACATAAATGTTCTGTCATGAAACATGAAGTGCTACCACTATCAAGCAGGGCTCGCACTATGTGCTGACGATCATATTGATCACATAACTTGATAAGAGCGGTAGACAATAAAACACCACCACAGTGTTGTTTACGCTCGCCACAAGATGAACCGACGACGTCCGCGGCTAAAGTTAAATTATTAGCAGTCACATTTTGGTCATTGGATTCTGAGCTGACTAGCGAGACTAAACAGACGTGTCTTTTGTTATTTATAATGCACACCTATAAATAATTGCGAAATAAAAAAAAATATTTTGCGGCGTCAGATTTATATCAAGTAAAGTGTGTCATGAGTGCTTAGTAGGTGACCAACAACTTTGTCATAGTGTAAAATGCTATTTTTGTTACTGTGTTAGTTATGTCTAACCCAGAAGCCAGCCCGTTTGGCCGTAGCCAATTACTACGGCGAAGCCCACCATCGACGCCATCGGAACCTCCTAGAGATCCTAGCCCGCCTCCAGTCAGGGAAAATGAATTACCAAGTGAAGTAATTTCTACGCCGGAGATACAGAAGTGGATGAGCTCAATTGACTCAATCTTGAATGAAGTCTGCATTATTGTTTCGGAGGGGAAAATGAACTCTGAACAGAAGCTTCGAGTTACCAATCTTTGCCGAAAGGTTTCTAGCGGGACGTCTCAAATGGCCATTTTATACCAAGCTCTGAAGCAGAAAACTATCCAGGCCCATAACTCAAATCAGCATTTACAAGAACAGCTGAATATTTCAAACTCTCTGCACCAGCTCAAAGATGCCGTCGAAAATAAAATTCAACCCGAGACTAAATCATATGCCAATATGGTTAAAAAAGGATCGGATACTTTTGTTTGTCCAGAAAATTTGAATTCTGTCGTAATTTATCCCAATGACAAGACCAAAACGAGTGACGAAACAAAGTCTCTGGTCCAAAAGATTATCTCGCCGGAAGAACTTAAGCTGCACGTTCGTGGATTGAAGAAGGTTAGAAATGGGGGTGTCATAATTAATACTGAAACTAAAGGGGACATTGAAAAACTTAAGAACTCAGCAAAATTAGTTTCATCTGGTCTTAAAATTGAAGAACCATCAAAACGTCGACCTAGGATTGCTGTTATTGGTGTACCAGTAGCCCTTACAGAAAAAGAGGTATTCGATTGCATATTCGAGCAAAACATTACCGACAAGTTGCCGAATATAACACGTGAGTCATTCCTGGAAACAATCAAATTGAGCCACAAATCGGGTAAGAAGAATCATTCTAACTGTAACTATGTTTTGGAAGTTCCTGCCAGCATTAGGAGAGCATTAATTAATCAAGGCCGAATCTTCATCAATTGGACGTCATGTCCGGTCCGAGATTTTACTATTGTGACAAGGTGCTTTAATTGCCAACAGTTTGGTCATGCGGCCAAGTTTTGCCGAGAAGCTATTGCTACATGCAATCACTGTGGAGAAACTGGCCACTCCTTCAAGGACTGTAGTAACAAATCTTCTCCCTCACAATGTGCGACGTGCAAACGTTTTAAGCGTAAATGTGACCATCCAACAGGGGATATGAGTTGCCCAGCTCGCAAATACGCAGAAGACTACTACATTAATTCCATAGACTATGAAGGGGCCTAATGCTACCACACACCTTAGTATGTAAGCACTTTAGAAATAAACTTTTATTTTGTATTCTTAAAAATTGTTAATTTGTAATTATTATGACCACTCAGCTAATAGATGACCTAGACAGTTTTTCTGTGTCTGACGCGCAAGTATGCAATTTAAAAATAATCGCACATAACTTAATTTCGCACGCTGACTTTGCATGCACTTGCCCTGCTGTGGTAAATGCTGATTATACTAAATATGTAGGTGTAACAATTGACACAAATCTGAACTTCCGTAAACACATCGGTCTTTTGTGTACTAGATCGTATGTGCTATTGATGCGTAAATTGATCTTTTTCTAAAAACTTCTAGAAATCGTACAATGTTGGTTACTAGTCCGTAAGAAACAAACACTTTAAGTGTTATTTTAAATCTGTTTTATAATTTTTTATGTATAATATTTAGTCTTGTAGTCATAAACAATATACTTTTTTCATTAGTAATATTAATTGTATTTGCCCCACGTATTAAAAAGTCGAAGACTGATGGCCTGAAACACAGGTTTACATAAACCTAGCTCGGGCAGGTCACTTTAATATCGTAAGTCCTTGTTAATAACAAGTATTTTATAATTGTGAAAATAATAGTATAAGTTGTAATTACCTTTCATTATATAAATACCTAAAAGTTAACTATTGAAATTACTGTGGCTTATTATAAACAATATTTGTAGAAAGTTATCAATAATTTTTTTTTTTTTTTTTTTTTTTTTTACATTAGTGCGAGCCACGGCGTCAGTGGGCGATGACGTTCTTATGGAATGAGGCGTGCTACTGTGTGCTACGTTGTTATCGCGCGACGTTGAAGCACCTTTGTTGTCGGAATGTATCAACGTATTATGTCGGCGCTTACAAACCTTGCATCCCGGCTTTCTACAACGATTAGCAAAGTGACCTGTATGAAAACAGTTGTAGCACACCTTATAATTGGGTATTAACTTGAGACGGGCGTCTATACTGAGTGCAAGAAACTGCGAGCAGCTAGACAAAACGTGATCGCCTTTACAGTGCGGACATAATTTATTAATATCAGTGCTTGAACTAGGAGAATTCTGTGATACTACCATGCTCGTAGATTTTATTTTATTAGAATGGGAACTAGGTTTATTTTGAGTGGAGTTAATAGTATTAAACTTTAAATCTAAAGTTTCTAACAACACAGCGCGATCACGAAGAAACTGCATGAATGCATCAAATGTTATGATGGTTTCCTTATCCAACCGACCTTTGTGCTGCTCCCACTCGCGATACGTCACATTGTCTAACTTACGAGTGACTAAGTATATTAACAAAGTGTCCCAATACTTCACAGGCTCACCTAAAGATATTAAAGCACGAAGATTTTTATTGAGTTGATCAATCAATCCTTTTAACGCAACGGAAGATTCCTTAGAAATGGCGTTTATATTAAATAAGGATGAGACATGATTATGTATTAATAAACGTTTATTATCGTAACGCTCACAAACAAGCTTCCAAGCTATATCGTAATTGCTTGCGGAGAACTCAATGGCATGGATCACAACAGCAGCAGATCCCTCCAGCGACGCTCGCAAATAGTGGAATTTATTTACCTGGTCGATGTCATCATTACAGTGAATGAGGCTAGTAAAAGTGTCACGAAACTCTAGCCAATGACTATAGCACCCATCGAACTTCGGTAGCTGTATAGTGGGCAACTTAACAGGCTTACGTTGACTAATCCGAGTACATTTATCACTACTTACGGACTCCTTGTCATCATTAGTGTACTTACTTAACAATTCCTGCGATCTAGATAATGCCTTGTAATATTGAGATTCAAACTCGGCACGCTCAGAAAATTGTGCTTTGACGTCTTCTACCATGCATTCTAGTCGCAACTGAACCTCATCGTACTGCTCATACAAACTTTCGATTCCTCCCATACGCAATTGCAACTCCTTTACCTCACAACTAGTTAACTGCTTATCACAAGATACATCAAGGTAACTGATAAAGGCAGTCAAACGACCCTTAAAGCTTCCTCGCTTCTTAACTAGTTCTCTTTCTTCGGACATATTGGGAACCGAGTGCAATCGACCTGGAATTTGTTGAAGAAGTACTTAGATTTATTTTTACAATACAATTTTAAAGATAAGTCTGTACCTATATGACAGAAACAATGTTTTAATGTAAAATAATTGTAAATAGTTTTTATGTATAACAATGTAAATAGTCAACAACAGTACTGTAAATTACGTAAATATAAATGATGATTTGAATGGTTGCCTTTTATTTCAGTACAGATTCCACAATATACTTATAACAAAGAAAAATAATACCTAATCGTCAATAATTTAAGAGGCTAAAACTAAATTAATAATTAATTGAATACACATACGGTCACTAATGTTTCAAGGACACACTTTAACATTAACTTAACTACGAGTTAACAATCTACCTTCGCACTAAATTAACGATGTGAATAATACTTATATAGCTAATAAGCTATAATGCAGCAGTACAAATTATAAATGTAGTATGTATTGACTATATATACACTATATACTACTGTATCTTTAATTAGGATACGTATAATTTTCATAACTAGCAAAAATTACTATTCACAATGCAAATGGTTAAGTTAACTAATACAAGAATGTTTAAGAAAATAAATAACACTAACCTGGTTTAATCCTTAATTATATTAATATACTACCTGATTGAGTGTTGGGTGATATTAATTATGTTTAAATATTCTTAACACCGTTTTAAGTTAAAGTCCCTTGTTCACGCTACCACATTTGACCGTCGTATCGCCTTCTTTGGTAAAATCCACAATAATCCTCAATTTCCTCGATAATTATTGCGTTATTCAATAATCCAGATATATCCGGCTCGGTGGGACCAAATTATGTGCAGGAATTTCAGGGATTCCAAAGGAAACTCAATAAATGTGTATTCAATAATATATAATGCCTCTTGACACGTTCAATGATTGTGGCGGAATGACTTTCAAAAGTCAAGGACAATGATACATAAACTTAAACTGATGACACCTAATTGTAAGGACGCGTTAAGTTGCTCCTAATAAGAGTGCAGGCGCTGCGCTCGAACAGTACTGATACCACTGTTTAAGGAAGCCATCCTAACATCAATATCTGAAATTCCTCCACAAATTAATTCTACTAATTGATCATCAGTAAATGCAATTTTTGTATTACGAAGTAACCGAATTTTCTCCCTACAATATTCACTATAAGAGTCTGTAGCGTCTGACGTATATAAAACTGCCTTACTAAGTTTCTCGGCCAAGTTCTTCTTTTCGGGAAAAGTGTCGATAATATCTATACGAAATCTCTCCCAAGATCTACCTTCAGGCGGTTCCAACGACTCGAACCACACTAAGGCAGGTCCTTTTAGTGCCTTACCAGCTTTAGCTGTGGTGCGGATACTGCTCCACTTCAAATCTGCGCGAAGAGTGTCGATGCTATCACACCAACTCTTGGCTTCACAGTCACTTTTATCAGGGTCAAACACTGGCAAAGCGATGTCGTCGTCCTTCTGTTGAACTGCATCTCTAATTGCTTTCAGAAGATTGCCGACTGTCTCAGGATCCATCCTGAAACATGGAACGTGATTATTAAAAATTAGGCAAGTAATATCCCACTTCTGATGTTATAAACGGGGAAAAATATGCAATGTAAATTATTAACTTTCAAGTTTACTAAATAATGAAGTACTGTAAATTAATCAGGTGGCTGATGTAAGTCAACTACTAGTAATGTTTTACTGATTATATTTCATGTTTATGGAAAATAGGTTCTTTATTCTATAGTTATTTTAAAAACAAGCTTTTCTACACTAAAACATGTATTTAATCATAATCACACGTCATACACCATGATATACCACATTGTATAAAATATATAAAATAAAATATAAGATAATACAAATGTTCATCACTTTTACTATACAAAATGTTTAACAAAAATAGCAGCAAAATAACAGTATTAATACTTAACTTTATATCGGTGTATACTCCTTTGCAGCAAGACAAAAAGTGGTCCGAAAGTCAGTTGTTATCACCTTTTATACCTTTCTACGCACATAAGACAATTTATCAATTAATTTACTATTTTAAATCATAAAATTGTACTGATATTTTAAATCATAAAATTGTACTGAAAATATAAGAAACATATTTATTTATTTATTTATTTATTTTTACACTTCTTGCACATCGTACAATGGCGGACTTAACGCCTTAGGCGTTCTCTGCCAGTCTACCTTTGGGTGGTGGAGAAATAGCAGTGGTAGGTGCATCTTCTTGATAAAAACAAGGAAAAAAAAATACATGCTACAAAATTATTGCTCATACATATATCAATAAATATAAATATATGTACACATATACATTATATTAATACAATAAATATGTTTTATATATATATATATATATATATATATATATATATATATATATATATATATATATAGCACAGACTATACGTATACATAATATTATACAATACATATTATCATATTCCACGGGAAAAAAGTGTTGATAAAACTATTGTGGAGAATCCGCCAATTTCTTCCGAATGTGATCTCGTAGTTTCAATTTGAAAGCGTTCCTACTATCTACCATCCTGACCTCCAAAGCTCATTCCAGAGAAGAATGGGTTTAACGAAAAAGGAAGAGTGCATAGTATCTGAACGGTGGGCAGGGCAGTGCAGAAGGCGATTATTAGAGGAACGCAGATTTTTGTTGTGTTGCGAGCAAACATACTGAAAGTGTGAAGTTAAATAGGAAGGTGAAGAGGGTGTATGGAGAATAGAAAAAAGAGTAGTTAATGCCCTCATCTCACGTCGCTGTCTTATCGGTAGCCATTTTAGTTGCGTTCGATACGCTGAAACATGATCGTACTTGCGGAGATTAAAGACGAATCGAATGCAATTATTGAGAAGCCGGTCAATTTTATTGAGCAGATCTGCATTCAGGTCTAAGTAGCAAACATCACCATAGTCGATTATAGGGAAGATAAGAGTTTGCACAAGCGTCGCCTTTACACTGAACGGTAGCAAGTTTTGAAGCGATAGAGGAACCGTAACATATTTGTGACTTTGTGACTGACAGCTGCAACTTGTGCTTGCCAATTGAGTGAGGAGTCAAGGTGTAGGCCAAGATTCTTTACAGTGCAGCTGTACGGTATATTTGTACCATCAAAGACAACAGTTGGCAAGTCAAGAGCGTCAATTTTACCCACAATTCTTGAGCTACCAATAATTATGGCTTGACATTTTCCAGGATTAACTGTCACTCCAAACCTGTGAGACCAGTTCCTTACCAACTCCAAATCCTCGTTCATTTTTCTGAGAGTAACTTCCAGTTCGCTTACCTTAGTGTGACGATACAACTGCAAGTCATCGGCATAGAGATGATACGAACACTGAAGTTCAGAAGTAAGGAAATTTATAAATATTGAGAATAATAGAGGTGAAAGTATGCCGCCTTGAGGAACGCCAGCATCCAAAGTACACCATGCCGATGAACCTTCATCCACCTGAACTGACTGCTGGCGATCCCGAAGATAGGATGAAAACCAGTCTAATGACTTAGAAGAGACCATGATATGGGACAGGATAGACAAAAGGATATCGTGACAGACGGTATTAAACGCATTAGAGAAATCTATTAGCACCAACACAGTGACACTAGCGTCTTCCATAGCAGTTCTAATATCGCCAGTCACTTTAAGGAGGGCAGAGGAAGTGCTATGTCCTGGCCTAAATCCGGATTGCAGCGGACTCATGAGGTTGTTGCTATAAATAAAACGCGCCAACTGCTTATGAGCACAAGCCTCCAGCACTTTGGATAGGAATGGCAGGATAGAAATCGGACGAAAATGACTGGGAAGAGAAGGGCTGGAAATTTTGGGAAGAGGACGCACGTAAGCTTTCTTCCAAAGTGAGGGGAAAACTCCAGAGAAGAAAGAAAAATTTACTATATGGGTGACAGCAGGAAGGATTGGGTCAAGGATAAAGACAATCATCTGACGGCTGATGTTATCACACCCCACCGCTTTAGATTTGATGGATAGGATAATTTTTTTGATCTCTTCCTCACCAACTGGCGTAAAATCAAAACATTTGATGTCGGGACGCATTAGACCAGATAAAAAATTGATAGTATCCTGCTTTACTAAATAGTCCAAATGAGAAAAAGTGGAGAAATGACTATTTAAAGCATCTAAACTAATTGTGTTAGGCAGGTCGAAATGTCGCGGTTTGCCAATACCCAAAGATCCAAGGAACTTCCAGATATCAGTAGAAGACGATGACGATAAATTATTGAGTATATGGCGGCGTTTAGCGTTACGGATCATCATATTACACCGATTCCTTGCAGTTTTAAACTGAGACCAGTTTTCATCAGTACGCTCTTTTTTAAATTTCCGGAACGCACGGTCTCTTCTACGCATTGCTATTTTTATAATTTCTGTCATCCACGGTGCAGGTGGCCGTTTCAATCTGACACTCTTAATTGGTGCATGGCGATCATATAAAATGTTCACCATGTTATTCAAAATCTGAAGTTTCTCGTCCACAGCATCGGAGCTCATCAGTGGTGTCCAATCGATGTCCTGCGCCTCCTTAAGCAGCCGATCAGCATCCATCCTTGCAAAGCAACGCCTGTGCAAAATCCTAGGCTTAGGCTTTGGAGGTTTAAGGATGTAGGAAAGGAAAATAAGGTCGTGATAAGAAAAACCGGGAGCAGCATATTGACCGTGAGAGGAAATAAGGGAAGGGTTAGACGTCAGAATTAAATCTAGCCAGGAATCATCACCGATTGTAGATCGATGTGTAGCCTGAAGAGGTAGAACACGTAAGCTACATGATTCCAAAACGTGCAAGAGTTTACGGGTACGAGGAGAGTTAGGAGCAAGGAGATTTGTATTGAAGTCTCCCATGATGATGTAATGTGCATACTCAGAACCCAGCGATTCTAAAACCGATTCCAAATCAGTGAAGTAGTCGAGAGAGGGGGGGCAATAAACAACACCAACGACAGCCTTAGCTCCTTTAACTGAAACCTCCAAAAAAAGTAATTCAGCGCTATGCAGTGGAGTAGACGATTTAGCCAGGATCTTATAAGGAATGTCTGATCGAAGGTATATTGCCACGCCACCCCCTCTTCTCCCAAGCCGATCATTCCGAATAAGGACGAAACCAGGAAGAGGGTACGAGGTGGACAAGAGATTTGGTTTGAGCCAGCTCTCAGAAATCAGGATGGCATGCACATTGCTGTTGGAGAAGGTCGCAATGAGTTCACTATAGTGACTAGGAACACTTTGTGCGTTAATGTGACACACGTTGAACACCTTATCAGACCGATTGAATTGAGCTCTTAAAGTATCCCCAAGTGTATCAGTCAGAGAACAGAAACTAACATCACTATTGCTCGCATTTAAGGAATCATCGTCAGAATACATAAATAATTAATATATTTAAAAAAATAAATTAAAACTAAATTAAAAATAAAAATAATGAATATAAAGTAAAAAAAAAAAATTAAAAACTAAAATTAACTAATTCAACTCCACCCGCCAGTTAACACCAATGTAATGTAAACTACAAAAATAATAAAGAATTATAAAAAAGTACAGAAAGCAAAAAAAAAAAATTTACAATAAAAAATCAAATATGTAACAAAGAAGCAAGAAAACAACCATGTCCTAGCCACAGGACGTATTAATGGATGATTTCTGAACGAACTGAATTTAGATGCGATCAGTGACTTTGACATATAAGTGAAGAGTACATTGTTGACAAGTTGACAATTCTCAATCAAAATAACAAATTACAAAATATAAATACCTGCGACTGTAGAAAAGAAAGTAATTCAAAATTATTGTTTATTTGTGGGTAACTTATAATTTAATTACGAAACTACATACTAAGAAACAAGTAAAGTACTATAACTATAACACAATTTAGAAAAGAGCAAAGGCTACTACATATTATAACATCCGCAAACACTATTTTAAATAATAATTTACATATGAAATAATATTAGGCTAATTGTATTTAATGGACATAATTAATTGCGAAAAAATATTACAACTTCCGGTAACAGTATTAGACATTTTATTTAATTACAATATTTCATAATTTAAATTCTATTTTACGTTATTTATCACACGCGACATCCCACACTTCCGAGGAGTATACATGAAGGATCAATTACCAAGAAAGCCAAAACAGATTGAATGTGGTATTGTTAACTTGGACGACTCTAAAAATGAAGGAACGCGTTGGGTAGCTTATGTTAAAGTAGACGACTATTGTGAATACTTTGATAGTTATGGAGACTTGAAACCTCTAATAGAATTAATGCGATACTTTAAGAATTGTACTGTTTATTACAACTACACAAGATATCAAAAGTTTAACACAGTAAATTGTGGTCACTTATGTTTAGAATATCTGTGGAAATTTTGGAATATAGATGTATAAAATTAATGTTTTTCTTTTATTTCAATCATTTGCAAGATGTCACTCACTTTATCGATAACCGGAAACTCATCCACCTTGTCTACGCACTATCCTAATACGTTACAACTAAATGGACAGTATGAGTGTGCATTACTGCATTTCTCAACATTTAATTCCATTCCAAACATTGATGAAACTAATAACAAGTTTTACTATGGTTCCGAAATCATTGAAATACCGGAGGGAACCTATGAATTGCAAGATATTAGTGATTATTTAAAATCTGAGATAAAAGATGCATCAATTAAACTACATTGCAATAACAATACTTTAAAAACTACTATACACTGTACGAAAGACATCAATTTTGAAAAAGCAAACACCTTTAGACGTTTGTTAGGGTTTGATAAGCAGATATTAAAAGGTAATAAATGGCATGTGTCACAGTTTCCCGTCAACATTACCTACGACCGTGGTCAGGATTGAATGTGATATCATAAGTGGATCCTTCATAAACGGAGAACCGAGTCACATTACACATGAATTTGCACTCAATGTGCCACCTGGATATAGGATCATAGAAATTCCGAAAAACGCAATCTACTTTCCGATCAATCAAAACAACATAAGCTGTATACATATCAGATTGTTAGATATTAACAATCGTCTAATAAATTTACGTGGTGAAGAAGTACAGTTATATTTACATCTTAGACGAAAAAATGATTGACTACAATAAATACGAGCATTCTCAAGTCAAAAATATCAGTGCCAATTTAACAACCAAGAGAATAAGAGCTCGCTCTAATAAAAAACTAAAATTAACCGATAATAATAAGGCATTCCTGAAAGCTATCGGTTTGTTAAAATGAATATTTTAAATGTATTATCCGCTCCGACTTACGACAACACAGTTGAAGGAATCGAATTTCACTCTTACAAACCCTACGTCACGAGTTTTAATAAAAACGATGAAATTCGCATACCCATCAACCAACAGGATCTATACGTACTACCATCTGCTAGCACTCTGTATTTGGAAGGAACTGTAATTGTTAGCAAAAAGGATTCAAAAGACAAGACTTTTAGCGTTCAATTTACGAATAATGCTCTCCTTTACTTATTCTAAGATATAAGGTACGAGTTGAATGGAGTAGAGATTGATAAAATAAAAAATGCTGGCGTTACTACCACAATGAAATCATTAATTTCGATGAATGAGAGTGAATCAAAAATACCTAATGCTTGGGGCTGGAACATTGAATGTACAAAGAATATTAATGGAGGAATTTTTTCCGCATCCATACCTCTTTGTAATATCATGGGTTTTGCTGAAAATTTTAAGAAAGTGGTGATAAACAGTAAGCACGAACTAATATTGTTGCGAAGTAACACAAACCTAAATGCTGTAAAACTCAATACCGGGGAGATTATAGATGATGTTCAAATCAATAAAATTATATGACGAGTACCTCACGTTAAAGTATCTGATAAAGAAAAGATAAATCTATTAAAACTGTTAGAAAAAGATCGTCCGCTCCAAATGATATTCAGGAATTGGGATCTGTATGAATATCCAGCTTTACCTAAAACTACAAAACATACTTGGTCTATTAAAACTTCATCGCAAATAGAGAAACCAAGATATATCATTATTGGTTTACAAACAAATAGAAAAAACAATTCAAGTGCGGACATGTCACAGTTTGATCACTGTTATATTCGTGATGTTAAAGTGTATCTCAATTCTACTTACTTTCCGTACAAAAATCTAAATGCTAGTTTTGCAAATAACAAAATTGCATTAATATACGAGCAATACACACGATTTCAACAATCGTATTATGGCAGGCGCTCGGAACCCTTACTAAGTGAGAAACAATTTAAGGATCTAGCGCCATTGTTTGTAGTTGATTGTTCTAGACAGTTAACCTTAAAACTGGTCCTGTGGTGGATGTGAGAGTGGAAATCGAGAGTGAATTGGAAATACCAGATCAAACCTGTGCATACTGTCTTATATTAAACGATTGTATAATTGAGTATAAGCCTTTGAGTAATATTGTAAGGAAAATATCATGAATACCAATACTATAATATTAGATGTACTTACAAGGATTTAAAGATCTCTACAATAATTTTATGGTAAAGGAGTTAGCTTTTACCACACGTGAATATACACAAACCATAATAAGACTTACTCACTCATTTTTTAACAGACTTTCTAAAAAAAGAGGAGGTTCTCAATTCGACCGTATATATGCTTTTTTTTATGTTTGTTTACTGATATCTCCGTTATTTATGAACCGATTTTGATAATTCTTTTTTTATTGGAAAGGAGATAGTCCCAGAATGGTCCCATGATCATGGAAATCAGGATCTGATGATGGAAGACCAGAGAAATCGAGGGGAACTTTCAAAAATTGTAGGGGCGAGTGGTATATGGTTTTAGTAGGCTTTTGACAAATTTACAACATGCCGATGTTTGAACCCGACCTGATGATGGAGCCGGGAGGCAGTCGAGGGATCTTCTTGATTATTTGGAGTAGTTGTCTTGTGTTTAGGCTTGAATGATTTGTATTGGTGAGCACTTTGCACCAAGATTGGTCGTGACTGTCATTAAGGGTCTGATGTTGAGAACGATGGACAGCTCAGGGAACTCCTGAACGGTTTACAGTAACTACCTCGTGTTTGGACTTCATTCATTTATATCGATAAAAACTTTGCACCTCTATGGATTACAATGAAGTTATGCAGTAAATTGTGATGATGAAGCCGGGAGGCAGTCGAGGGATCTTCTTGATTATTTGGAGTAGTTGTCTTGTGTTTAGGCTTGAATGATTTGTATTGGTGAGCACTTTGCACCAAGATTGGTCGTGACTGTCATTAAGGGTCTGATGTTGAGAACGATGGACAGCTCAGGGAACTCCTGAACGGTTTACAGTAACTACCTCGTGTTTGGACTTAATTCATTTATATTGATGAGAACTTTGAACCTATATGGATTATGTATAATGAAGGTCTGCAGTATACCTGATAATGGAGGTCATTGACATTCGCGGGAATCCCTCAACGATTTACGGCACTGAAAGCTGACTAACTCAGGACTGCCATTACTGTGATTTTCAGTCTCAAGTAGCTGTCGTCTTCTCTTTTAAGAAGCATCCTAGCTTTCTCTGCCTATCACTTGAAATGGTGAAATAAAATAATTTTTACCAAAAAAAAACCGACTTCAAAAGTAAACTAAAAAGCAAAAAATTAATTTACTTTGTTCAAAGTAATACACACTTTCATTTAGTTAAATAGAAAATAATATTTAGTAACTATTTTATAATTTTGAAGTCGGTGCCAAGTAAATGCTACATACCAAACCACAACAGTATTAGATAAATATATTGATCGGTACCTACTAATCATCAAATTAGCAAGAGGTATGTAAGTAATATCTTTACACTGTTATAGTTTTACTTTAATTAAATTTACCGACTTTAATTAAATTCTATGGTTGCGACACAAAGTTCACCAAGTGATGAAAGTCTTCATGCTCAGACTCATCCATTGATCCAACAAGAAAAAACACAGAGCAGCATGCCAAAATCAGTTCTGGAATGTTCACAGCAATGTGTTACAACCCCAGTCATTGACCCACAAAGCAGTCAATCATACGAACGCAGTATAGAGATCCCATGTGCTCAAACTTCACTAACATTAGCGAATAAAGTGATCACCAACTTTCACAAATGTCGGACAACTATAAAGCGACTAGTGATCCAAAAATTGTTTTATTAGGTGACCAAATTGTACGAGGTTTTGCCAGTCAAATGAAATTACAGAGGGATGCAAATAAGTGGAATAACGTGTATTCTGTATCAGGAGTTTCAAAGCCAAACGCAACAAGGTACACAAATATTGCATAACATAGACGATTATATAAAAACCTTGCAGAATGTGGATAGTTATATTGGGCGTGGGAAGCAACGATAAAAATCCGTACAAATTTCTATCAGAATTGATCCCAACCCTTCATAAACTTAGAAAAAACCGAGTATTCTTAATTAACATCATGAATAATCCTTATTTATATTTTAATTTGTTGAATCGAAATATAAAAATATTTTTGCTTAATTTTCCTAACTGTAAGTTCATTGATACAACTGAGAATATATATAGTCATAATAATCTTCACGACAAATTCATTGAGACACTGTGTTATAAACTAAACATAGAAATTGATAATATTAATCTTAAGAAAAGTATGGACACAGCTTGTACATTCGGGCACGCTACCATAGCAGCGGTAAGACCCCTCTTTGAGGAGTGGCTTGAGAGACGCCACGGCGTCCTCACCTTCCGTCTGACGCAGGTGCTTACCGGGCACGGCAGCTTCGGTAGGTTCCTGTTTCGGATTCAGCGGGAGGAAACGCCCGAGTGTCGTCATTGTGAGGACCACCTAGAGGATACGGTGGAGCATACGGTAGCGGTATGCCCTGCCTGGGCTGAGCACCGCCGTATCCTCAGGGAAGTGATCGGCGGCGGCGACCTCTCGCGCCCGGCCTTAGTCGAGGCCATGGTGCGGAGTGAGAGGAACTGGGACGCCGTCTCCTCCTTTTGTGAAGCAGTCATGCTCGCAAAGAGAGAGGCGGCCCGCGTGAGGGAGCAATCCTCCTCCTCACGCCCCAGCAGCCGCAACTGGCGACACTACGGGCGTCGGGGATCGAGGGACGATCTCCGGCCACCGTAAGTACGGGCCTGCGGTCGGCGAGTAAGGGCAGCTCGCCGCCCGACCAGAACCAGGCCCGAGCGTACGGCGCGTAGCGTTCCGCGCGCGCCTCAAAGAGCCAATAAACCACCACAGACGGGGCCCTAAAGGGCTGATGTTCAGCCGGGGTTGCGGGGTAAGCGCAATAAGGTACCGCGACCTCGGCACAGAGCAGGAGAAGGAACAGGGGGGTTTTTAGTCAGTAAGAGTCTGACACTCCCTCCTGCCCGGCCCTGGGCGGCGGGAGAAGTCATTTGATGATTTTCCCCTCACAAAAAAAAAAAAAAAAAGCTTGTACATTAAAACACTCCCGCACGTCAAATATAAGTTCCAAGCCTACAATAGTAAAAGTCATCAATTAGAAATTAGATATGCAAATAACATTATAGAAGAAGTTGAAACTGCTACTTTTTTGGGAATTGGAAATTACATATTGACAAATTATGCACCAAATTGCAAAGATTTGTATTTGTCTTAAACAGAATTACTCGCGTAGCTGGTATCAATGCTGCGCTTTATGCTTATCATGGTTACGTATCATCGATTTTTCGCTATGGTATCATTATATGGGGAAATTCAGTTGATGTTATTAAGGCCTTCCGAGCCCAGAAAAAATGTATTCGATCAATGACTAAAGCCCGCCCATTACAAAGCTGTGTCCCAATTTTTAAAAAGTTAAACATATTACCTCTACCATCTTTATATATATTTGAACTATGTATCTTTGTACATAAAAACATAAAGTTATTTCATGTACATAATGATTTCGTTGTAAGAAAAAGTCGAAATATTTACAAGCTATGTGCACCCCGACAAAGACTTAAACTCTTTTCAAATAATTACTGTATGGCAATTCAAATTTATAATAAATTGCCTAATGCTTTTAAAGACCTCAACTTCATGATATTTAAACGGAAATTATTTAACTTCTTATTACACAAATGTTACTACTCAACGAATGAATTCTTGAATGATACGTTTAATAGTAAATTTAAATTGGATGATGACCATTGATTGAATGATTGTAATTGAATTGAATCTTATTATTTTTTTTATTTTATTTTGACATTGTATTTTTATGTCATTTCATAATTTTTGGCCTTTGACATTTTATTTGTATTATTTTAATCATTCAACTATGTGTATTATTGCAAGAAACTTTCATGACATTTTTTTTTTGTTATTATTTTTTGTATTAATAACCCTAAATTGACATTGTGTTTTATTATTTGTACTCTGATTGAATTATTGTAATAGAATGGCATTTTTTTTTAATGTTATTATTTGTATTTTTTTTATCACGGTATTTAATCATTTTGACTATTAATGTCCTCAGACATTTGTATTTAATTGATCAACTATGACATATTATTGTAAGTAATTTCATTGACATTTTCTTATAATTTCCCTAAACTGACACTGTATTTTATATTTATACGCCGGAAACGGTAGAATATTATGAACTTCTAAGATTAATTTAACAACTCTGTAACAATATTCTTACAAATAAATGGATTATTATTATTATTATTAAGATAATCGTAATTGTACTTACATGTTCGAATTATCAATCAGGCACACATAGTAAGTATATTACAACTTATCACCTCGACGACTCGAACAAGAATGCCGGCTGTCGCAAATGTATCGAGTAAAAAAAGAAAGAATGATTGAGTGATTGATTGAAAGAACGTTAAGATTCAAAAGTGTATAGAGTAAGAATGAGTGTTGGTTGGATTGATTGATCGATTCAGTCAACGTTCAGATATTAGTCGATTAATGTAAGGGTTACTCGATACAAGCTAACAGTAGTTAAGTTGTAAGTCGTATAAAATATTGTCAAGTTGTCATAGTGATAAGACTATTTTGTAAAGGGTTAATTTAAACTTAACAAGGGGGATGTTGTATTATCTGTAATTAGTAATACTAATCATGGTCGCACTAGAACTGTCAATGTCATCATATCACTATAAAGAAGGTGGCCGAGACTGTGTACTGTGTAATTAACGTCAAGTATCCAAGATCCAAGTCTTTTAATCATATAACACTTTCGTTGGTAGTGGTGAAGGTTACGCACGTGCTTTTATCGGTGCTACGATTGTTGTCAATTTTAGTGATCTTATTCATAGTGAACTAAATTGAAACCCTTTTATTTTTGTGTTGTTTAATTGTGTGTGTGTAAGTTTTAATAAGGTATTGTGTAGTCTTAAGTTTTAACACTTGTTCTCTCTTCCCACCGTTCCTACTTTTTTTAATAATGGACGAGGAGAAACCCCCTGATCCTCCCGACAAATCCGATTATAATTCTATTTTATGCACGACCCTCCCTCACGACAACCAGGAAAATGAACTAATGGATTCTGAATGTAATCTTAATAGAAAGCGACCGGCAGGCTCCCCCGTTATCTCCCGCGTCAACCCTCCGAAGTTGATGAAAAGCATCAATGGTAGGCAGTGCTATACAGCTAAAGACAACCCCCCTTATATTGTTCATGTTTCACTCAAGGACTCCCAGACGACTGGCACTACCCTTCATCCAATCAAATTCGGGATGTTCTTGACGAAGAATAATATAAACAATATTAAAATTGGAGGAGTGAAGCGACTCGGTAGGAATAGAGTGTCGGTCGAGTTTGTCTCTCACCAAGACGCTAACAGTTTCCTCGTTAACTGTGTTGTAGCACAAAGTTACATTACCTCAATCCCTCAATACAACATCACAAGAATGGGTATTGTAAGAGATGTTCCCATTGAGTGGACAGAGGAGGAAATAATAAGGAACATCAAGGTTCCCGCTGGATGTGGTATTGCTATCAAAGCAAGACGTATGAACCGTAAAGTGTCAACAGAAAATGGTACAGAGTGGAAGCCTACTCAGACTGTGGTTCTCACTTTCGATGGGCAAATTCTTCCAAAGAAAGTTTTTTGTTTTTACTCGGCACTCCCTGTGGAACAATACACATACCCTACAATACAGTGTTTCAACTGTTGCCGTTTCGGGCACACCCGCACTCTATGCCGCTCCAAGCCGCGTTGCTTTAGATGTGGCCAGGATCATCCTGGTGATGGATGTTTAGTAGCTGAGGAGGTTGCACATTGCATTAATTGCAGTGGCAACCATTTCGCTAATTATAATGCTTGCCCTGAATTAGGTCGCCAAAAGAGCATTAAAGCTCTAATGGCAGAAAAGGCAATCTCCTATGCGGAAGCAAGCCAGGTATTTCCCTCAGTCAAAAAGTCATATGCCGAGGTATCTAAACCCAAATCCACCAACTACATCCAATTGACCTCAACCAAAAAATCATCCCCGCAGAGACTATCCTATAAAAAAACTGTCCATGTCAAACCCAAATCCCATGCTCCTCTTTCTCCCAGTTATGATAAGAAGGCCCATCAGGCCCTTATCCATAATTACTCCTTTTCCCCATCCCAAAATGGTTGCGCTTTCCCTGTGGAATCCGGAACCCATAGCTCTAAAAACATTTTAGACATAATTTCCAGCATGCTCATGGCAGTGTTATCCAACCCTGACCAGACCGTACCTGACCACGTTGCCCATAGATTAGCCACCATCCTAGATTATATTTATAAAATTCCATCCACTAACAATTCTCCAGTGGAACGTGAGGAGTACTCTTCCCAGGAAGAGTGACTTGCTACACCTAATTAACAAATTCAAACCATCAATTTGTGGACTTGCTGAGACATGGCTCCAACCGAATATCAATTTCGGGATCCCGTGTTTCAGTGTTGTCAGACATGACAGATCTGATGGTTATGGAGGATGTGCTTTGTTAGTTAATAACAAAGTACCCTTCACCCAGATCCCTCTACCCTTCGTTGGCGATGACATAAATGTTGTCGCTGTTAAGGCTGAGGATATAAATATTTTTATGTTTTATATTGCGCACCCTAATACTAATCATTTGGCCATAATTAAAAATTTACTTATGTCGGTGAGTGGCCCATTACTTGTAATGGGCGACTTTAACTGTCACCACTATAGATGGGGTTCCGATACCTGCGACAACATAGGTAGCGAGTTTGTAGAAATGATAGATGAGCTTAACCTATGTGCCATTAATGACGGCAGCCCAACCCGTAGGTCTGAATTTGGGCAAAGAAGCAGTTGTGTAGACTTAACCTTCTGCTCACCCAATATGGCAAGCGTGCTGAATTGGAGCTGTTTGAATATGACCTATGGTAGTGATCACTATCCCATAATAATCAAACACCTCTCTAAATCTGTCCCCGATAAATCCCTCCCCCCTCTTTTAAAATATCGTTTAGAAAAAGCAGATTGGGACCTGTATTCTAAATTGTTAGATCTCCGCATTTCTTCCCTCCCACTTATTAACATTGAGAATGCCATGGAATGTTTTTCAAAGTTTTCGGAACTGATATCCTCTACAGCTGAAGATTGTTTCCCTGTGAAAAACACACCAAAAGGCAAAATCCCCTCCCCTCCCTGGTGGGATAGTGAATGCACTGCCATGATAAGAGCCAGGAATGAGGCCGAAAAGGCATATAACCGAGACCTGGAGACCTGGAAAATCTCCTTAATTTCAAGCAGGTGTTGGCTAAGTCAAGGAAACTTTTTAAAAAGAAGAAGAGGCAGGGCTGGCAGAGATTCTGTAGCTCCCTGAGCCCATCAACACCGATAGCAACAGTTTGGCGAAGGGTGAAGAGCTTCAGAAATTCCATTAAGCCTAATTCAACTCCTATCTTGCCTGACGATCTGAGTCACAGTTTCTTTACCAAAATTGCTCCTCTGTATGTTCCCGGTGAGGAAGAATGTTGTTTGGGACATTATGAAGAATCGCGTGACCCGCTTGATAGGAATTTCTCCATGAATGAGCTCCAAATGGTTCTAAACCATGTAAAAGACTCCGCTCCAGGAATTGATGGGTTCCCTTACTCCTTCTTGGTGAAAGCAGGACCCAAAACCAAACAGTACTACCTTGACTTAGTCAACTTCTGTTTTACTTTCGGCTATATTCCTCCTATCTGGAAGGTTCAGGTTATTATGCCGCTGTTGAAAGCTGGCAAGGATCCTGGTGACCATTCGTCTTATAGACCTATTGCCCTATCGTCCATACTTATAAAAATTTTAGAACATCTCATAAAGACCCGGTTGGAATGGTCGATGGAAGGCCGGGAGCTGTTCCCGGCGACTCAGTTCGGCTTCAGGAAAGGTTTGGGTACGGCTGACAGTGTGGGTACCCTCACGTCAGCCATCCGACTGGCCCTAAGCAAGGATGAGTCGTTGGTGGCGGTCTTTCTGGACGTCTCATCCGCCTATGACTCGGTCCTCCTACCCCTTCTCAGGCAAAAGCTGCAAGAGCTGAGAATCCCGAGTAGGATTTGCCAAATTATAGGCTGCATCCTTTCCAACCGCACCCTCCAATTGAGGACTCCTGGGGATGAGCCTTTACAGAGAACATCTTGGAGGGGCTTGCCTCAGGGGTCTGTCCTTAGTCCCATCCTGTATAATATCTATACCTATGACCTCCCTTCCTGTCTAAATTATGATTGCAGAGTCCTTCAGTATGCTGACGATATCGCATTAATGGTCACTAGCAGCTCTATAACAGATGCTACCACCTCCATGAATGTCTCTTTGTCCTCATTACACCAATGGCTTCTCAATCATGGGTTGTCTTTAAGCGCCCCAAAAAGCTCAACTGTCATTTTTTCCCGCAGACGTCGCCTTCCAGACATTCATATAGAGATAGACGGTCAGCCCATTCCAGTTATGAGGAAGGCTAGGTTCTTGGGCGTCATCCTCGATTCTAGGATGTCGGGGGTAGACCACGTAGAAGCCGTAGTTAGAAGATGCGAGCGTTCAGTGTGTGTACTCAGAGCACTAGCTGGGGTATGGTGGGGTGCTCACCCTTACACGCTGAAACTCGTATACAATGCATTGGTCAGAAGTGTGATGGACTATTGCTGTTTTCTTATGGCGCCCTGCAATAAGCAAGCACTTAAAAAGCTAGATTCCATCCAGGCCAAATGCCTAAGAATAATTATTGGAGCTATGAAGTCTTCCCCTATAAACGCTCTTCAGGTTGAATGTGCAGAGCCCCCCCTCGACCTTCGAAGACAATACCTGGCAGACCGTTTCGTTTCTAAAGTCCTGACCCGCTCTTCTCATCCCCTGCTTCCTATCCTTGAGCAAATCCATTGTTCCTATGGTTCTTCTCCATATTGGAACAATAAACCTGTCCCACCCGTGATTGTTAGGTATAGGGAGCTTAAAAACCTCTCTGCACCCATCAGTCAATACCCTATCCTTCCGGTTTTCTCTTCCGCATATGAGGTTATTCACTTTAGGCCAAAGCTGGTTCTGAGTTTGGGCATTTCAAAGTCATCAGTGGACGCCAAGGGTGATTTTGAGCGCGCGCTGAGCAATTACTGGCACGGCTGGAATATGTTTTACACGGATGCATCCAAATTGTCCCGAGATGGATGCACAGGAGTGGCAGCATATTACCAGAACTCAAGAATTGCTCTGCTCTCCAAATGTCCCCCTGAAGCCTCCGTGTTCACTGGGGAATGCGTTGGCATTCTGGAGTCTATCAAATTTATTAAATCGCACAACCTCAGCAACTCAGTTATCTTCTCAGATTCTCGAAGCAGTCTACAAGCGCTCGGTCAAGATCAGCTTTATTCCCGGACGCATTGTAGTCTGATAGTGGAAATAAAATCTTTACTTTTATCCTGCCAAAGAGACGGACTAAATATTGAGATCGCATGGATTCCTGGCCACTCTGGTATATGCGGTAACGAGTGTGTTGACAGATTGGCAAAGTTTGCGGCCGTGAATAACGTTGAACGTCACCACTATATTGTGTATGGGTATGACATACGTGCCGATACTAAACTCAAGCTCTTCGACTCGTGGGCTACAGTGTGGGCGGACTCCTCTAAGCGGAAAGGAGCTTACTATGCTAGTATCCAGACCGATATCCAGCGGAAACCTTGGTTCTCCAAGCACAAGAAACTCCCCAAACACACTGTTTCGTCTTTGTGCAGACTCAGACTCGGCCACTGTACTAGCCCGGTATTCCTCGCCAAGATACGCGTACGTGACAGCTCGCTGTGCGAATGCGGTCTTGATGAGGGTACCCTAGACCATATATTTTTTTCATGCCCTCTTAATTCCCAGTCCTTTGACCTATATGGAAAGCTTCCCAAAATCCAAATCCCACTCCCAATCAACTTCCACTCCCTTCTAACTAATTTTTCCCCCAAATTAATTAAGTGTCTGTCCAAATTTATGAATGAAAATAATATTAAAATGTAGCGGTGTGTAATAATGTAAATATTGTATGTGTTATAATTATTATATATATATATATATATATATATATCTAATTATCTATTAAGCGTAAGGTAAGTACTTAGTCGGGTCATAAGTTCTGTCACAAACTTTTGATGTAATAACTTATACGCCTTTTGACAATTATTTAAAAATTATATATGAAATGAAAGGTCATTAAATGTACAATATAATTTTATTTACATTATTCGAAATGCCCTCCCCCATTTTGAACACATGCCCTTAATCTACGCGGCCAGTCATCGATCGCTGCACGCACCACATTCATATCTATGTCTGCCGCTGCTTTAACCAGAGATGCTCGGAGAGACTCCAAATTCGGGTGAGGTTTAGCACAGACTTTTTCCTCCAAATATTGCCATATCTTGTAGTCCAGTGGGTTTAAATCTGGACTAGAAGAGGGCCAGTCTTCATGCCGGATGAAGTCAATTCCACGAGCGATCAACCAGTCTTGCGTACTTCGTGCCTTATGAGCCGGTGCAGAGTCCTGTTGGAATATCCAATGCCTGTTCCTGAACATTGTCTGAGAAAGAGGTTCCACTATGTTTGTTAGGACAGTATTTTGATAAACTTCGGCACTAGTTCTCACACCTTTTTCACAGAAAAACACCTCAGTTACGCCTGAATATGAGACTCCAAGCCAAACCATGAATGAGGAAGGGTAATGCCCACGCTGGACCCTCGCAATACGCGCGCTTGCTTCTTCACTGCTGTGGGCATACACCTTATCATTTTGTTTGTTAAAACTTTCTTCAATAGTAAAAATTTTTTCATCCGAAAAAAGAATTTCGCGGTATTTTTTTCCCGCGTACCGTCGTAGCAAAGCGCGGGATCTGTCTAGCCTAATTTTTTTTAAACGCTCGTTCAAAAAATGTCCTGTCTTTTTACGATAAGCTCGTAGTCCCAGGTCTTCATTTAGTACTCTTTTAACAGTGGTTCTGCTTAGCCCCATCTGCAGAGCTAGGATTTTTTGTTTACGTACGGGATTTCGTTCGATTCGCGCCTTCACTGCTTTGATGACCTTATGTGTCCGAACTGTGCGAGGTCGGCCGCTTCTCTTACGATCTTCGAAGCTTGACTCTTCGGTGTATCGTTTGATAGTACGATAAACAAACCGTAACGTTATTTTCAAATTTTGAAGAATATTGAAAATGTCTTTTGGCGCGTAACCACAGCGGTGCAACGCGATAACCGCGATTCTGTCTTCTTTATTCGACCACTCCATATTTAAAAATGAATAAAAAATAATTTCTTTTTTATTTTCTACAAGCGCGAAAGTTCTATTTTTAAAATAAGTCGAAGAATTTCTGGCCAGTAATCGAAAATTAAAAATATAAGGTTTTGACAGAACTTATGACCCGACTAAGTATAGTAACTGTAGGTTTATAGATGATATATGTTTACTAACCCAAATGTTTTGTCCTTTTCAGCTACTAACAAGTAAATACTACCACAAAGTTAAAAGTCGACGGTACAGTACTCTGCCGTCACCACTCGACACTGGCAGTATAGTCGACAACATTATATTGGAGACTCAGTTGCCAACAACAACAAAAAAAAAAAAAAAAAAAAAAAAATCATATAACAGTGTATACCCCCGAACAATGGTATGCCCTCAGTGGTATATGATTGGGCATTCTAGACCACCGCGATGGCGAACTTGTTTTACCGAGCGAAAATCGTCAACGGTCGTCTCGATCAATGATGTTAACGCGAAAGAGAACCTAATAATGAAACGGTCAACTCGGTTTTACCTAAAGATAAAACTATGCATTATTACCATCAAACGGAATGTTGTGTCTGGACTTTTTTCAAACGCAATTTACCATTGCTTACATCGCGATGGTAGTGTGGTAGTAAAGGACCCAAAGCGTTCAAAAAGGTAAACGATGTTTATCGTTACCTAATTATATCGTACAACGTACGTTTTACGGTTGAATCGTGTTCTAGCTACAGTGACATAGAATGTGTGTGTCACTATCGCTATCTATCGCTTTGCGATATTTAATCGAGTCTGTATGACAGGTGTGTGTGTGAATTGAAGTATGTGTAGTAGGGAAATAAAAAACATTCAATGAAATAAGAACATTGTAGCGGCACTATCACGTCGCTACAAACATAATTAATTTATTTGTCATAAAACATTGGTTTTACGAGGAACAAAACATCTGCCGAACGCACAAACTTCTGCAGTTTCCGCCACTGAGGAGAATCTACGTCGGCCTGGAGCTTGATACGTACGATTGCCTTCTTCCACAACTCCAGCGAGTCGGTGTTGCGCGCGTCGTTAGCATGGCACACCTTGCAATCGATGTAGTACTCGCCATCGGTGCGAGCTGTGCGTCGCTTGCACCCGTTAGCCACTTGGTACACGAACAGCGATGGCAGGCATGCTCGATCTGATGATCTCTCTCCGGCTTCCGCGCCTTGTTCGGGACCCTGGCTGATACCAAATATGTCACTATCAGTCGTAGATTTTTTACTGAAAAAACAAAACGAACTTTTGTTAATTTACTGATTACAAACCCAAAAATATAAAAAAGAATTATTGTTGGTATTAATTTGGCTAATCGCTTAAATAATAATTCGTTAAGAAATACCTACATAATGCTGCTTAATTTTGTAAGTAGTAAAAGTAGCGACAACCATCATTAAACTCATGAGACAAACACAATGAAACATGTAAAACAATATGCAATTTACCTGGGACGGGCTGATTTTGATGTGCGCCTTCTGTTGTTTTCTGTGGGCTTACGATCAGTTTTCATTTTTGGTTCAATGGTTGGTGGTGTTTGATAGTATGAACCCTCAGAATCGGACCTGAAACAAGGTATTTGCTTACGCAAACTAGAAATATTAAATATTAAACGAATAAAATATTATATTAAATAAATAAAATATTAAATGTTGGTATCATGTATCCAAACGCGTCTCACACATTAAATATAGAATTCATATTGGAACACAGTATTGAGCCAATCCTACTCCTTCTTCCTTTCCAATCCTACCACTGGTGCTGGACCGCTCCGCCAGTGAGAAGCGTTTCCGCCGCAGCGACACACCGCGAAGACAAAGGTCGCCATGATGATTTTCGTCCTGTTCTCTTCAAGCCGCCCACCGCTCAACATCGCTCAAAAACTAAACCGCTGTACTACCATCATTATAGTTAAAAATAATTCATCGTGTTGGCCGACACAAAGTGATAAATTGGGACAATATAATTGATTTAATTCATCGAGCGCGAGTGCAAAGATCATCCAGGAGTGCGTGTCATCATCCACGGACCACGCCGGCAGTAGGTGCACCAACATACCCTCCAGTGCTCCCAAGTAAGTTACACCTATTCTTCCCACACTTCCATCTGCTCGATTTCTGTGTCGTCCAATATTCGATCCAACGTAACGTACCTAACAAAAAAATATTTTCCCGCTAAAATTACACAACGCTTATTGGTCCTTCGTAAAGCCGCTATTCCTAACTTCACCACCATAGTTTTCTGGTCCTTCGAGCCGGATCCGTAGAATCAGCATTAACAACTAGGTCCCATACCTAGGATTTTGGTTAAATACCTACTTAAATTCGTAAAAACCGTCCGCCATTTTGAACGCATACTGTCGTTCTTACCTACATTCCCCGCTAGGTAGGTAGGTACCTAGGTACATTATTCATTGTGAACTACCTGTACCATCTTAATAATTCGCCTGTCGCATTAAAATAGCATAGATAATTATTAAAACCGCCAAATAACGGGAGTTAGTTCGGCAAACTTGCCTACAACTTAACCGCAATAATTTCTTACACCCGCTTAATATAAAAATAAATAAAAAATATTATTAAAGTCTACCCACTAGACCTAAATTAATTTGTACGCTGTAATTTTTAAAACTACTCCAATATGGAGGAACTTAAAGTTAAAGTTAAATTACTGCTAGCTAAAAATCAAGCAATCTTTGAGCGTTTATCGTCATTGTACGAAATTTCAAAGAAAATAAATACTGCTAGTATCGAGCTTCGTTCGGCAGAGACGTTTATGGCAGACACACAAATACTCTCAATTATTCGTCAGGAATTTAGTACCAACATAGATAAAATAAATGCATATTCTTTACAAATAGATCCTGATCATAAAATTGATTATAACAGTCAAATTTCATTTGACGGCGTTTACACTCGTGTCGAGAGAATACGTTCACTTATCGAGGCGAGGTCCTCAAGGTAATTGAATAACTCGACGTCTAGCGATACCGCGAGCGCGACGCAGTCTTAATGTTCGGTCAAGCTGCCACCAATTCTGATTCCGTTCTTTGACGGTAGAATTGAAAATTGGCCTGTTTTTTATGAATCGTTCAAATCAAATATCCATGACAATTCAAACCTTACAGATTCCCAACGTGTGCAATATTTAATAGGTAACCTTAAAGGAAACGCATTCAAATTACCGCCGGAATTATTCCGTCAGGGGAAAATTATGCGTCCATCTGGAATAGTTTGGTTCAAAAGTATCAAGATAAACGAGCACTAGGCTCACACTACATGTCCAACCTATTAAATATCAAACCCGCAAATAATAATTCCGCTTCTTTAAATACTTTTATTGAAAGTTTTTACGCGTCTGTTTCGGCACTAGAACAATTAAAAATTAAAGATTTAAAGGATTTCATGTTATTCAATTTAGCTTTAAAAGGTTAGATCCCGCTATCATACATTTATTCGAGATGCATATGAGAGATGTGGAGATTCCTACTTATACGGATTTCGTTGAATTTATAAAATCGCAAGTTAAAATACTCGATAGGTCTACTTCTTCTCGGACCGCGTCACTAAGTAACAACAATAATAAAAATAATTCTTATCGTAATCTGACACGTGATAGTACAGTTCATACTTTTGTTGCTTGTGAGAATAACCAAACTTGTTTATATTGTAACAACAAGGATCATTGGAAGCTTTACACCTGTCCCAAATTTCAAGCAATATCCGCCAGTTCTCGTTTGGATTTTATTAAAAACAAACGTGGATGTGTAAACTGCCTTAGTGCAACGCATACTGCCTCACAGTGTAAATCTATACACACTTGCAGGACATGTAACAAAAAACATCACTCTCTTTTACATCTGGAACAAAGTTCACAGCCGCGATCGACATCAACTGACGCTGTATCTAGTTCCGCGCATTCACAACAGGTGGCGCTATGTGCGTGTTCTCGCGTAGGCATAAACATTCCACGCACTACGGTTCTTTTGTCAACAGCGCAAGTCTATGTTGATAACAAATATAACCAATACGTTTCTGTAAGGTGTTTAATTGATAACGCTTCGCAAAATAATATAATTACTTCAGCTTGTTGTAAGAAACTGCAATTAAATATTATACCACTTTCAAATTCAGTTATAAAGGGTGTAGGTACCTCTTCGCGGCCTATCATAGGTTACGTGGAGATAACAGTTACTGCAAAAAATAAAACAAACTCTTTTAAAATAACCGCTCTTGTTATTGATTGTATAACAGATAAATTACCATCTCACGTTGTTGACACCTCTGCTGTGCAACATTTGTTCGAGTTACCGCTAGCCGACCCCCTGTGGCACGTGCCCGGGGAGGTTGAATTGCTTCTAGGGGCAAAGCTGTTTCCGTATTTATTACTTCATAATAAAATTCTCTCACCTACCGCGCCATCAGCTGTTGAAACCGTGTTTGGTTATATTCTTATGGGTGAGATACCTTCTAGTTTATCTAATAAAAATAACATTGATTTAAATACCGCTTCATATTTTTCTACCGCGTTAAATATAGATGATTCTCATTGTATTTTGTCGTTGGACGAATCTTTACATAAATTTTGGAATATCGAAGAAATACCTTCAAAATCTTTTATGAGCCCCGCTGATCGGGAATGTGAACAGCTGTACGTTTCTACTGTGTCACGTGACTTCAGTGGTAGGTACTGTGTTGCGTTACCATTCTGTAAAAATCCAGAATTACTCGGAAATTCATATGCTGTCGCTTATCGACGTTTAATTAATTTGGAGAAAACTAAGCTTCGCGACCCTGCTTTGCGCGCTAGTTATAACGAAATAATCCAAGAGTATATCGATCAAGATTATTTAACTAAAACTGCACCTAGTTCTGTTGATCAGACTATAGGATATTACATACCGCATCACCCTGTCATTAGGAATGATAAACAAACTACTAAATTGCGTATTGTTCTTGATGCGAGCGCTAAGTCTCATAATGGCGTTTCATTGAATGACTTATTGCACGCAGGGCCTAATTTACAGGCTGACATATTTTTATTACTTTTGAATTTTCGTTTGTTTCCCATTGCTGTCACAGCCGATATAACAAAGATGTATCTACAAATTAAGGTTGTTGATAATCATCAAAAATATCAAAAAATATTGTTTCGGTTTAATAATAAGGAACCAGTTCGCGAATTCAGATTTAACAGAGTGGCCTTCGGCCTTAAGTCCAGTCCATTCCTAGCCATGCGCACTGTGCGTCAACTGTCAGAAGATGAAAAACACCGGTTCCCACGCGCATCCATTGTCGCTTCTCAGGAGCTTTATATGGATGACTTGGCTAACTCGACCCCTACTGTGGAGGAAGCCAAGACTCTCTACGCGGAACTTATCCGCCAATGAGAAGCGTTTCCGCCGCAGCGACACACCGCGAAGACAAAGGTCGCCATGATGATTTTCGTCCTGTTTTCTTCAAGCCGCCCACCGCTCAACATCGCTCAAAAACTAAACCGCTGTACTACCATCATTATAGTTAAAAATAATTCATCGTGTTGGCCGACACAAAGTGATAAAGTGGGACAATATAATTGATTTAATTCATCGAGCGCGAGTGCAAAGATCATCCAGGAGTGCGTGTCATCATCCACGGACCACGCCGGCAGTAGGTGCACCAACATACCCTCCAGTGCTCCCAAGTAAGTTACACCTATTCTTCCCACACTTCCATCTGCTCGATTTCTGTGTCGTCCAATATTCGATCCAACGTAACGTACCTAACAAAAAAATATTTTCCCGCTAAAATTACACAACGCTTATTGGTCCTTCGTAAATACGCTATTCCTAACTTCACCAACAGTATTGGTACAACCGTTAATATAAAATAAATTAATAAGTGGGTCGG